>JAFEMH010001713.1:0-429998 GCA_022495995.1 Adenophora triphylla var. japonica | reverse complement strand
AAATGCACATTTGGGGTTAGCAGAGGCAAGGTTTTGGGATACATGGTCACCGAGAGAGGCATCGAGGTTGATCCTCAAAAGATCAAGGCTATCATCCCGAGAAATGAGACCACCGCTTGAAACTTCCGAGACGGGAGAGTGAAAAGCTTCATGGGCCGCCTACGGTATATCGCCGGCTTCGTCAATCGGCAATTGAGCCTCCATGTGCGAGCCAATCTTTCAACCGATGAAGAAGAACGCCGAGCATCGAATGGAACTCAGAATGCCAAGATGCCTTTGAGAAAAATAAAAGCATACCTTGTGAGTCCTCACGATTCTCTTGTCCTCCCCACGAGGAAAGCAGCGGCACATACCGCTGCTATACTAATCTTTTGGGTGACCGCCACATGATTGGAGCCATGCTACGCTGTCAAGAAAAGCACAGGAGTCACGAAGTCGAAAACGCCATCTACTTCAGTCGGTCGAAAGTTTCAAGGCAGCGAACTCAATTACTCATCCCTCGAGAAAACTTGCGCGCAGCTCTGGGTATGGGTTGTCCGCCCGGAAACTACGGCACTACACATGCGAGTCATGTGCACACTGCGTACAGCTTGGTTTCCAAAATGGACCCGGTCAAGTACCTCTTCGACAAACCATCTCTGTCGATGAGGCTCGCCAAATGGTCTTTCTTCCTAAGCAGAATTCGACATCAAGTACGTGAACCAAAAGTCCATCGGACGGACCATGGGTGAACAAGCTGGGTGATTTCCCAGCCGACGAGGCTCGAGGCCCTGAACCACAATTTCCGGACGAGGGAATCTTTCGCGTCGAAGGCGAAAATCGATGGCTTGTTCTTGACGGAGCGGCCAACAAAAAGGAAACGACATCGGCATGCTCTTGGTAGACCCCAGGACGAGCACACCCCAATTGCTATAAGCTCAATTTCGAGGTAACCAACAATGCCGCGAATATGAAGCTGCGGCTAGGACTACAAGCCGCGCTCGAGAGGAATGTCCGAAACTCGAAGTTTATGGGGACTTAGCCTATGATCATCAACCAAGTCTCCAACAAGTGGAAAACCATAGACCCGGGCTTGCAAAAATACCATGCACCGCATGGAAGACCTCATCACACAATTCGAAGAGGTTACCTTCCACTACTTGCCAAGAGACCGAAGCGGGTTTGCGGATGCCTTAGCCACCTTGGCTTCCCTTGTGGAAATCCACGAAGGAAAAGCAATCAAACCCTTCAAAGTCGGACGAAAGGAAATTCACGCCTCTTGTTGTGAGATCGAACGAGAACCTAAGCCCATCCAATGAGCCATGGTATAACCGGATCTTCCAATACCTCAAGAGCGGAAATCACCTTCATGAACAAGGAAGGCCCACACACGAAGGGGTCAAAACCAAGAGCATCATGGCCCTAAAACGCCTCGCCTCTCACTTCGTCATCCTCGGGGACATGCTATACAAGAAACGCTACCATGGGCCCTCCTACGCTGCATCGGCGGGGAAGAAGCAAACAAGTTCATGAACGAAGTCCACAATGGGGCTTGCGGTCCCCACATGAGACGCCCGAGCCACGATGCAAATCATTCTCGGGATGGGCTACTCTTTTGGATCTCCGTGGAGAGCGAGATTGCATCCAGCTTTGTCGAAGGCTGCGACAAGTGTCAGCGGTTCTCGACCTCAATCATCTACCGCCCACGATCTCTCTTGCATGACTACACCCTGGCCATTTGCCACTTGGGAATTGACGTCATCGGGAAAATTGCTCCGCCCGGGCGGCAAGCGGTCGCGAAGTTCAATCTTAGTAGCCATCGACTACTTCACCAAATGGGTCGAAGCCAAGTCCTACAAGGTACTCACCTCCAAGAAGGTCGCGCATTTCCTCAAGGAAAACATCATCTGCCCGATACGGCATCCCAAATGAGGTCATATCGAGACAATGGTTCACACTTGAAGGGAATTCGACAGAGGCTGGCTGAATTCAAGATCACACGCCACAAATCTTCTCCCTACCGGCCACAAACAAACAGGCGCCGTGGAAGCGGCAAACAAAACCCTCGAACGGATCATCCAGAAAAATGACCACCCGAGGACGAGATTGGCAGAAGCTGCACCTTGCACTTTGGGGCTACCGCACATCGATCGGAAACGGCCACGGGAGAAACCCCATTCGCCACGACATACGGGATGGAAGCGAGTCCTTCCCATTGAATTGGAAATTCCCTCACTCCGAGTCTTCTTTGGAAAATGACATCAACGAAGTCGAATGGCTCCGAAGCCGACATGACCAATTGGCTACGCTAGACGAGCGACGACTAAAGGCCATGGAACACGTCCGAGCCTATCAAAGCGGGATGGCTAGAGCTTTCGACAAGAAAGTCAAATCCGAGACGTCGGGGAAGGCGACCTTGTACTCAAGAAGAAGCCTCCCGCTCGAACCAACCCAGCTGGGAAAATGGGAACCCACATGGATTGGCCCTTTCGTGGTTCAAAAGATTTTCTCGGAGGTGCCATGAAGGCGACGGACCTAGACGGCAATCCGCTTCATGAATCCGGTCAACGGAAGCAAACTTCGCGGATACTTCGCTGAAGAAGAACAAGCTGTGCATCTCTTGGCACTCCATGTAGTGTCGAACTACGCGGACTGAGCCCTCTAGTCAGGAGAACGTAGGCAACCTTAATTGGTCCGGTCTAAAAATACACAAAAAGTCAAAAGTTTGAATGTCAATCAAGACCTCCATCGAAGCTACGCACTTTTCAAGAACACGCCCCAGCAGTCACCTTGACCAAGTCAACGACGGCGGCAACATCAAAGGACATCCGAGGGTCACTCGGCATCAAATGGCCGGACTCGTATGCTTCCGAAGCCGGGGGCTTGTCTTTGCCTTCACGCGCTTCAAAACAAAAAAAAACAAACAAAAAGAGCTCGAGCAAGGGCTCACAAAAAAAAGAGAGCTCGAGCAAGGGCTCACAAAAAAAAAAAAACAAAAAATAAAAGAAGCTCAAGCAGAAGCTACAAAAAGAGGTCAAGAGCCCGACGCCAACAAGAGGCAAGGAAGCTACGAAAAAGACCGTCAAACGACTTGTCGGGGATCATTCAACCTCTCGGTCAGCACAAAGCCTAAGCAAAGGGATTGCCGTCATGGCGGCGCTTCGGTCCGCGAATGCAACGAGAAAAGTCCAGATGGACGCGACAAGGTTCACAAAAGACACAAAGGCAAACAAAGAGATCTTGCGTCTCGGCAAAGCTTTAAAAGTAAATCACAAATCACTAACGGTTACAACATTACTTGATGAGTTCAAGCACGGTCTACTCTCAAGTTCACAACATGCTAAAAGACAGCTTAATACATTTAACAAATAATGTGTTTGCAAATGCAATGAATGGATACCTAGGAGGTCATTCCGCGCCATCTGCGCTTGTCCCTCGCCATTCTTTCCTTTCTTCCCTCGTCCGGCGGAGTCTTCTTTCGCTCCACGTGAACCAACTCTGCGTCTCTCGGTCAGATATCGGGGTCCTCCCAGTAGAGTCAAACAATCCGGTAGCTCTCGGGGCTTCATTCGCCCGTGCTTCGGCTCGGATCTCCTCCTCCCTGCAGTGCGCAAAAAGAGGACCTCTCCCTGTCGGTCGGTCAACTCTAGTCTCGTAGTAAAACAAAGTGTCTCCCGTCACATCGAAAGGGTCGGACCGGGCTTCGGCACTCCTAAGGCAATATCTACTACGGCAACCGGGTCCCAGAATCGCTACACGCCTGCTCTCCAAAACCACTTGGGACTGCCCAACACGCTGCTCATACAAGGCCGAGTGCGAGTCGTCAATACGACGCTCCCAGACGTCTAAGGAGTACCACGGGAGGGAAAGCGGAATACTTCCATACCCTCGGAAAATACAAGAAGGCACTGAAGCCGCCATACAAAGAGGAGCTATCTCCGCGGTAGCAAGGTCATCCCGGCCAACAAAGGCTCTCGCTTCATCCCAAGCTGTCGGGAAACAAGCGACGGAATATAGAAGGAGGACCAAGACAAACTGGAACTCGACGACATAGGACCCTTCTGAAAGACCCTCCTAGTCTCGATCCTCCGGTGAGGAACCCACCAACGGATCGATGCGTACCAGGCTGTGCCATCCATCTCTCCCAGGCGGGTGAGTCCATATCCAACACAAGAGGTCGGCGAGCAAATGACCACGGGCTAAACGACGTTGGAGCCTAGGGCATGGCCTGAAGTCTCTCTTGGAGCCACAAGGTGAGCAAAGCGGGGCTTCCCCTCTCATGAACCGATCCCCGGTCGCCGGACGGTCGATACCATGAAGAGTCTCCCCCGGCACCAACGGGACAATATCCTCTCCGGCCTGCGGTGCCCAACCACATCTAGCAAAGCGCCATCGCAAATGCCAAGGGAGCTGACCATGAAGAGCGTCGCCATCACGCACAAGGCAAATGCGTCCCAAGAGACATCACTCTCATCATCAACCATGAACCGCTCCGGCAGCTCAGAAATGTCAATATGACCCGAATCAAGGATCATGCCCTGCACTTCTCCTAACGAAGTCCGAAGAAAGCCTGCAAGCTTCACGCTCACCGCAGCACCACCCATCAAAGGAAGTGAGATGGCCTCCACCTCCGGTCCCCCCATCAAAGCCCGAAAATCCTCAAAAGTGGGCACCATTTCATTGTAGGAGAAACAGTACACATGCCTCCTAACATCCCAGAACTTCGCGGCAGCCCGCAACAAATCCCAATCAGGAACCAACTCCTTAAAAGACCAAATCGAGCAAAGACGAAACCTTACCTCGAAAGCCCGTCTCTGATGCCTCATACGGCGCCGCATCCACGTTTTCAGCTGCTCAAGGAAGTGTGCTTGCCTCTCCTGCGAAAGCCTCGGCAAAATTCTAGGAACGTACGAAGAATCCATGGCAAAAATGGAGGTTCCTAGAGAAAATGGGGAAGAAAGCTCGAAAATGGCTGAAAATGGGGAAATGGGGAAGGACCAGACACTGGAAAGCATTTATTTCCTTCCCAAAAGCAAGACTGGTCCGTACGGACCTCTTTGCATGCTAGGTATGTCCGTACGGATCTCCTTGCAATCATGACCCATTTCCCTAGCAAACAATACAACAACCACTGTCCTCAGCAGGACCTTGCTCCAAACTGCCCAAACACTGGCCAAAGCCATTCCCGGCAAACATACACTACCCACAAACGCACTCTCAGCTCACGTGGCATGCACAAAATAAAAAAATACTAGCAACAATTTCTAGGACAATTCCCGGGAATCACAAAAATGACATTACATCTTAACATAAAATCTTTGTTTGCCATGCAAATACAAGTGTTTTATTACGGTACCCATAAATGTCATTTGCTAAAAAAAAAAAAAAAAAAAAAAAAAAGAGAGAAGATATGGAAAGAGGGAAAGCAAATGAATACTAATCGGACTCCTCGGCATCATCATCCTCACCAAGATCATCCGAGAGAAAAGTCGGGCATCCGGTGAACTCGCTCGTCATATCCTCGTCATCAGTACCGAGCCCTCCTGAGGACTGGTACTCAAAGTACTCGGAGAAGGATCAAATCCGTGAGAAAGGATCAAAGAAGGAAGGTTCGACGAACCCTCACCCCTGTGCATCCCGGCCGAGGGAAGAAATGATAAAAGGGCCGCCGCCTCGGAGCTCAGAAGATGTCCGGCATCCATGCTATGCCGCCCCTCGAAGGTCCCTCTGCTGTGGCTCCGGCTCGGCTCTCGGTGGAGGAACGTCTACGAGAATGCCTCGAAGGCATAGGCTCGTGCGCCGTGCACGCGTCGGGAAGACCGGCAAGAGCGGCTTCGACGCCATCTTCTTCGCAAACGACCTCATCGCCACATAACGGCGAGTCGGCATATCATAGGCTCTCCCGGGACTGCACAAGCAAGCGACCAAGGAAACGCTCGGCAATACGGTTATACTCAACAACAAAAAGAGAAAAAGACGGAAAAGATGCCAAGACAGAAAAGAGTAAGCACACTCGCCGATCTATCGGGATCCACTCGGTATGCGGCGGGGGCACTGCTCGAAACGGGTCTGAGACACCCTCCTCCTCGATCCGTCCCCACGGACATACGTGAAATCCGGCCCCGACATCGGAACCTCTGGGGGAACCTGCGGGCCAGCCTCTCTCTCCCTCGCCAATACCTGTGGCGTCCTCAACTTCCTCCTCACGAAGGCCCCATACTCCTCTCCATACAAAATAAACTCCTCGGCACCCACACCGCCAAGGTACCTCTCAAAATCCAACACATCCATATCCCGAGAATCAAGCATCCCAAAAGGAGGGTCCCTCGGAGCCACAGGAAGCACGCCTGGGCCATGCTGCCAGAAGACCCGCTCTCCCAGATACATGACATCACAAGTCAGGCCCCTCAGCATCTTCCGCTGCGCTGTCACCTCAGGAGCCCCCTCAAACTCATCAGCCTCATACCGAGCCCACGGGAACAAAATAAACCCCTCCGGGCTACCTCTCTCCAGACGCTCCTGCACATCCCCGTAGGCGATGGTGAGCTTCCCTCTGCTGGTCCTCCTCTTCCTCGCTGTATGAGCCCAGCCCAACATAGCGGGATACGCGGCCAGCGGCCCAGGGATCTCTATCCCACGGAAACATCGAAAAATCTCATAGAACCACACTGTGACAAAAACAGAAAAGGCTCGGTGCAAAGAAAACGGAGAAACGACAAATTGCTAAATCAAAAACAGCAATAAACTCATACCTCCAAAGCAAAGTTAAAACGCCAATGACCGGCGCTACACCTGGCTAAACCGGTCCAAGGAGAAGTAGAGCTCGGCGAAGCACGCCTCGCCCCAAGCGATATCACAAACCCTCTCCGAGATCAATCAAGCTCTCCAATAGAGCAAAGGAGCCTTGATCGCGTGGTTCGAGAACAAAGTCTCGGAAAGTGCAAACCCACAAAAGGAGCGCGCCCAGCTGCTCCGCCGTCACTGGCCGTACCCGAACATAGGCCCCAATGCTGGCCGTAATCCTCAGCTCCACATCGCTATACAGCATCCCCAGACCCCTGCGAGGACAAGGCTCAAAGCCCAGCAGCTCGGTCAACACATCATCGGCAATCATATCTCGCCACCGCACCGGCCCTCCTTTGAAGGAAAGCCCGGTAATCGCAGAAAAGTCTGTGGGCGTCACTGTCACCTCTCCCCAGCTCAAATGGAAGGTGTGGGTGGTATCCCACCAATACTCAGAAAGGCCAAGGAAGACGCTCTTGTTCTTCCTCGTGTCAGAGACCCCGACCAGGTTCTCTACGAACACCCCTGCCGAAGCGCAGACCCGGCCTCTCCTGGGACTCGGCCTACCATCCACAGAAATATCAGGCATCCGATGCCACAACTCAACAACAGCCTCGAGCGACCCCCGAGTCTTCATCCTCTTGGCCTTCCCAGCCATGAGCCCCACATCCTGCAGGTAAACACAGCAAAGGTACGTCATTCACAGTACTTAATGCAAAAGAAAATCAAAGCATACATATAACTCGTCACAAAACACGGCACATATTGCACATAATTTTCACATGCAATTTTCACATATATCCCGTCACAAAACACGGCACATGTTACACATAATTTTCACATACATTATACATATAATTTTTCCCATGCAGTCCGTCACAAAAACACGGCACACACTGTACAGATTTTCTCAAACAGAGGGATCAAGCACTACACGACACATTTTCAAAAAATAAACCGTCACGAAACACGGCACATATTGCACATATTTTCCCCACAAAGTCCGTCACCCAAAAACACGGCACACACTGCATAACAAAAATCCGTCCCTACACGGCACACACTTTCAGACAAAACCCGTCACAAAATACGGCACATGACACATTTTTTCACAAAATTTGTCACTACACGACAAACTTTTCTCATAATGCACATACATAAATAGCATTAGGTACAAAACACCAAAGCATGCATTTCATTAGAGAGACACTTTATTTTCACAAATAAAAGCTAATCTACACATTTCTGCACAAAATGCACATACCCACAATTTTTACATGTCCATTTTCAACAATTCATCAAGAATTTCACAAAAGGCATAAAAAATAACAAAAATTCAAAAATGCGAAAAACTAAAACCTAGTTCTAGCATTCAAAAAATTCGAGCAGGAAATCAAAACGGAACGGATTTCTTACCTCCCCGACGTTCCTAGAACGACGATTGTGCACCTCCGGATTTGGATACAAGACATCCGGATTCTTTGAAGATGGAACAAACGAGATCCAATTTCTTTGGAGCTCCATCCGTTGCTCGACCACTTCTTGACTACGTTGTCGACGATTCCTTCGAGATCCTTCCGCCATGGCAAGCAATTCAAAGCAAAAATGGAGGATTTTGGTTAACAATGGAGGTTTTTCTCTCCCTCTCTCTCTCGGTTTCACGCACTGAAGAAGAAGGAATGGGGAAGGGCTCGGCTTTTTAACCCGGTCAAAACCTGGGAACTGTAAAAAATCAAAGTGGTCCGTACGGACCTCTTTGCATCCAGGTTGGTCCGTACGGACCTTCTTGCAAGGGAGGGCCAAATTACTTTCCTGCCCTTATAATCTTTGCCCCTGGCTGTCCTAAGGCCTTTTTCAGCAAATCCAAGTGCAGAATGGTCCCTAACCCTTCAACGCAACCACCGGCAGTCAGTGTAAGCCCGAACCTCGCCCACTTCAATGGCAATTCAACCACCGGCAGTCAGTGTAAGCCCGAGCTTCGCCCACTTCAACGGCAATTCAACCACCGGCAGTCAGTGTAAGCCCGAACCTCGCCCACTTCAATGGCAATTCAACCACCGGTCGTTGTAAGCTCCGGAAGCCGCCACTTCAACGGCAATTCAACCACGGCACAGCAGTAAGCCCGAGCTTCGCCCACTTCAACGGCAATTCAACCACCTAGCAGCAAGTGTAGAAGCCCGAACCTCGCCACTCCAACGGCAACGCAAGCACCGGCAGCCGTAAGCCCGAAGCTTCGCCCACTTCAACGGCAATTCAACCACCGGCAGCCGGTTGTAAGCTCCGAGCTTCGCCACTTCAACGGCAATTCAACCACCGAAGCCACAAGCCCGAGCTTCGCCACTTCAACGGCAATTCAACCACCGGCAGCCAGTAAGCTCCGAACCTCGCCACTCCAACGGTAATTCAAGAACCGGCAGCCAGAAGCTCCGAACCTCGCCCACCTAACGGCAACGCAAGCACGGCAGTCGGTGTAAGCTCCGAGCTTCGCCCACTTCAACGGCAATTCAACCACCGGCGGGCCGTAAGCCCGAGCTTCGCCCACTTCAACGGAAATTCAACCACCGGCAGTCAGTGTAAGCCCGAACCTCGCCCACTCCAACGGCAATTCAAGAACCGGCAGTCAGTGTAAGCCCGAACCTCGCCCACTCCAACGGCAATTCCGTAACCGTTGTAAGCCCGAACCTCGCCCACTCCAACGGCAATTCAACCACCGGCCGTCAATGTAAGACCGGTCCTCGCCCACTCAACGGCAATTCAAGAAGGAGCCAACACCTCCCAACACGAATATCAAGGCACGAGACGCCTCCAAAACGCTCAACGGCAACTCAAGCACCGGCCCTCAAAACAGGTCCGAAGACACTTTCCCAGCAGAAAAAGGCCCCTACAAGGTCACGCATGCCCAGCAATTCAAGCATTGACCATCAAAGTAAGCCCGAGCTCCTCCCCAACAAGTCAAAGGGAAGTCGTACAAGACTGCATATCCCCAGCATCGGCCGTCAATGTAAGCTCCGAATCTCGCCACTCAACAAAGAAACAAGCGCAAGAAGGAGCCAACACCTCCGAGTACAAATCCCAAGGCACGAAACGCCTCCAAAACGCCAAATGGTGAAGCAATCACCGGCCATCATCGTCGCCCACTCCAACGGCAACGCAAGCACCGGCCATCAAACTGACGAAGCACGAGGCAGCTAGGCCTCTCGCAATCAAAGCTCAAGGCAATCATGCCTCCACAACCGCCGCCAGAAGACGATTCAAAGTCCTCCCGCGTGGCACCAACCGCCGCCAGAAGACGATTCAAAGTCCTCCCGTGTGGCACCAACCGCCGCCAGAAGACGATTCAAAGTCCTCCCGCGTGGCACCAACCGCCGCCAGAAGACGATTCAAAGTCCTCCCGCGTGGCACCAACCGCCGCGTAAGACGATTCAAAGTCCTCCCGCGTGGCACCAACCGCCGCCAGAAGACGATTCAAAGTCCTCCCGCGTGGCACCAACCGCCGCTAGAAGACGATTCAAAGTCCTCCCGCGTGGCACCAACCGCCGCCAGAAGACGATTCAAAGTCCTCCCGCGTCGCACCAACCGCCGCCAGAAGACGATTCAAAGTCCTCCCGCGTGGCACCAACCGCCGCCAGAAGACGATTCAAAGTCCTCTCGCGTTGCACCAACCACCGCCAGAAGACGATTCAAAGTCCTCCCGCGTGGCACCAACCGCCGCCAGAAGACGATTCAAAGTCCTCCCGCGTGGCACCAACCGCCGCCAGAAGACGATTCAAAGTCCTCCCGCGTGGCACCAAAACCGCCGCCAGAAGACGATTCAAAGTCCTCACGCGTGGCGCAACCACATTCAGTAGACGATTCAAGTCCTCACACTATCCCCAGCCCGGAAGGCTTTAAACCACTCGGTCCGGAAGACCGTATAAATCTCCCAAATCACTATCTCCGGCCCGGAAGGCCTTAAACCACCCGATTAGGAAAATCGTAAAATTTCCATCCCAGGACACCACCACGTCCTCACAATTGACCTCGGCGGTCACCACATCTTAGGACACCACCACGTCCTTACCAATGACCTCGGCGGTCACACGACACTTCAGGGCACCACCACGCCCGCACTCACAATTTTGCGACCTCTGAACTACGACCAGGCTTGATTCCCGCCAGGGATACGTAGGAATCCTATCACAGGGTCCAGCCATCGACCTATACGGTCACCCAGGACGCCACCATGTCCTCACCATCGACCTATGCGGTCACCCAGGACACCACCACGTCCTCACAACTGACCTCGGTGGTCACACAACACTTCAGGGCACCACCACGCCCGCATTCACAAAACACTCACCCTACACCCGAACTACGACCAGGCTTGATTCCCGCCAGGGATACGAAGGAATCCTATCACAGGGTCCAGCCTACTGACCTAAACGGTCACACAATAGGACACCACCACGTCCTCACACTGACCTCCCCGGTCACTTTATCTCCCAGCACGCGATCCAGATTAGGACCCTTATCTAATCGGCGACCCCACTTCTTTCATAAGTGACGTCGTCGAGGGGCTTCTGTAAGTACCCCAATCTGGATCACCCCCTTTCAAGCACACGGGAAACACCGCAAACTCATCAATGCAGTCTCGACGACCCCTGGCACTAAAAACCCTCTCAAAACCCGCAGCCAAACCAAGGGAGGAGCCTTCCTGGGATAAAAGGGGACAAAAGGAACTTTTGGGAATTTTTCAGGAAATTGGAAAAGCACACATGGTCCGTACGGACCTCTTTGCTTTAATAATTACTGAATCCTCTTAAAGTCCACAATATTCCCTCAAATCCCGGGGAAAATGATTACCCTCCTGCAGAGTTGGTCCGTACGGACCTCTTTGCATGTCAACTTGGTCCGTACGGACCTTATTGCACAGGGAACATCATAATTGCGTAATATTCACCATCATCACAGATTCCCTCAAATCGAGGAAAACCAAAAGTCCGGATTACTGTGGAGGTCCGTACGGACCTTCTTGCACCAAATCTGGCACTATAAATAGAGGGCTCCCCCTCCTCATTTTCACACACCTCCCACTTCTCTCTTCCTCCCTAGGCCTTCTGGCTTCCCCTCTAAGTCCTCTTGAGGCACTCCCGGCCCCTTTCGGATCCTTCCGAGGCCTTCCGAGCTCCCTTGTGGTGCTCCGAAGCCTCCCCGAGCGCTCCCGCGACGCTCCCGCGCTGCCCCGAGGCACTCTCGAGGTACTCTGAGGCCCCTCGTGGTACTCCGAGGCCTTGACTGGTCTTTCCACGGTGTACCGGCTCTTTCTGAGTCAAACCGGCGATCCCAAACCACGCCGAAACTCTGCCCGAGTGACTCCTGCCACCCCAACGCACGCCGAACCTCTGTCCGAGTGATCCCGACGATCCCCACGCACGCTGAACCTCTGCCCGCACGCAGTCTGCAACATCAACTCACGCCGAAACTCTGTCCGCAGACAACCGGCCCCTCCCGAAGCAATCCAGATTCATACCGGAACGCTACTCCGACCTCAAACACTATTTCTCAGCGGAAGACAGACACGAACCAACATTGGTAAGGCTTCCTTCCATTACTATTTCAATACATTTCAATACATAGGGTACAATGTAGACATCCGACACAGCATGCATTTTTAAAAGCACACACACACACACACAACATTTAAAGGATATTAGGGGTATCCGAAAGACTCGTTTTACGAGGCGACTCGGGTGAGCTCTAATATTCTAATATTCTCTTCCCGAGGAGTCATCTGACCTCCGAACTCAAAATCTCATCACACAAAAACAGTTTAAAATTATCTTTAAACTGATGCCCTTTTTCAATGTTTTGGGCTTAATAAAAATGGCGTGGCGACTCTACAAATGCGAAAACAAAACGGCGAGACACCGCTCCAACGCGAAAGATGCCAGATGCCGGGGCGCGATCGCGCTGCCTCTCGGATCCGGGTAATTTCACCAGTGCTCGCGACACTGCTCTCGCCCTCCTTCCAGATAACCTTCCACTGCCACTATCCCTTGACGGCAAAGACACAGAAGAAATAGCTTTAGAAAAAGCTCAAGGTTCCTCCAGGGCTAGAGCCAAGCCTACTAATCCAGATACCCGTTCAAAACGACAAAAGCGAATTGCTTCCATTTCAACGAAGGTCACCCCAGCTTCTCAAGAAATTATCCCGCCAAATCCTATCGCCGTTTCAGCTCCTCCATCTACTGAAGTTAATCTCCCGCCAACTACTAAGAGCAATGTCTCACCAAATATCATCCTGCCAACCAATGATGCCCCAGCGACAGAAAATGTTGAGGTTCTCCCTTCTGACTTTGTTCCCTCTGATTCTCCCACCCTGGAAGTTAATGATGTTGAGCCTAACCAAACTGAAATTCCTCCTTCCCACGAGATGGAAGTATGCGACTTAACCAATGTTTTTGACTCCCCCTCAACTCCCCGCGACCCAAATACTTCTTCAGCTCTTCCCACCCCCAGCTGGCTTCAAGAAAACTTTTCGAAGCCCATTGATTTTGAGGGGCTTTATGAGCTCAGTAAGGAGGTCGCCAAAGTTCCCCGCATAAAGGGACTGATCGATGAAACTCGCAGCGCGGAAGAGTGTCTATTGGGTAGCTCAGCCTTGATTAGAGCTAGTGACCAGATTCAAGTGCAGCGTGTCGCCCAAATGGATCCTAATCATGCCGCCTGTCAAGCTGGAATATATTTTTCACTGGTACGTCATTCTTTCTTTCCTTGATTAATCTTGACCTTATTCATTGTTACTTCTTAACTTTCAACTGTTACCTTTCTCAGTTAGGAGCTTCCATCATGGGTATCAGCGAGAAAAATACTCGTCTTGATAATGAAGCGACGAACTTGAAGGCTGCAAACCAAATTTTGAGGCGCGATAAGGATACCCTTAAAGGTAGAGTCGCAAGGCGGGATACCACGATTAAAAACTTGGAGGGAGAGCGAGACAAGTTGAAGACTGACTTAACTACTTCCCAGAGTCAGCTTGAAAATGTCAATACCGAACTTAATGCCGCTAAAGCTGACCTCGCCACTGCTACTACTGAACTTAATTCTGTCAAGGAGAATGCCGCCAAACTTCTGAGCGAGAATGAGACTTTAAAGAAGTCTCATGCCGCTGACATTCAATCTTTCCAAGGCGAGATAGCTAAACTGAAGGAGGAGCTGGCTGAGAAGGTCACAGAAATTACTTCTCTCAACGCTGATGTGGCCAAATTAAAAGATGATATTGTCGATATTGGCGACCAAACCTCTCTACAAGTTCTTCGAGCTGCAGCGGCTGATGCCCATGATATTCCCGCCATCACAATTGAATGGCTTGCCCACTGGGGCTCAGAGCCAATCTTTAGCGAGGTATGTCACCGCGGTCATCCCTTGGTTCCTTACTCTCCCGAAGAACTTAATGATCTTGCTGAAGAGGATGCCTTGTTGGGTAAGTCGCCTTGGAATCCCACTCCTGCCCAAGACCCAAACGCCGTTGCTTTGTAGGGGCGATTTACTTGAACAAAAGCATAAACTCTTGGATGATGCTAAATCTCTTGCCCTTGCGACCTCCAGCTCTGCTCAACAACCCGCATCAACTGATGATCTAAATGCTTCAACTTGATTTTTCTTTAGTACTTAGCTTCTTTTGATCAACTTTTGTAATTTGCCTTGGTGGCTAAAAACAATTTTCTTTCTTTATTTGGGCCTGTGTGCCTCTAAACAATGTATATTCACGGCCTTCGTGCTTGCCCCTTTTCCTTTATGCTTTACTTGCTTGTTTCATCATTTACATCTTGCCCTTACTATTTTGTTTTGATAGTTCATCAAAAATCTCCTTTTTTCATGACAGGTACCCCATACTTATACTCCCATCAAAAAAGTGAAGTCGTCTTTAGGCGACTTTACTTACAGTGCACACTACGCGACTCATCTTGTCGCTAATCTTTGCTTTTCTTTTGATCCTTCCTTTCTCCTTAGAATAATTTTCTTCTTTTTGCCTTCATATTTTTCCTTGAACCATTTCTTTTCATGCCATTCAGGCGAGATAGATACCTCTTCTTTTTAGCGACATCTTTTCATGCCATTAGGGCGAGATGCACTTTCTCGTTTATAGTCGACTTAGACTTCCTCGTTTATAGTCCATGGACTTTCTTGTTTATAGTCGCATCTATATACATGTCATTTAGGCGAGATGGGACTCTCTTATTTATAGTCCGGAGACTCTCATTTTTATAGTCCGTAGACTCTCGTTTTTATAGTCCGTGGACTATCATTTTTATAGTCCGTGGACTCTCATTTTTATAGTCCGTGGACTCTCATTTTTATAGTCCGTGGACTCTCATTTTTATAGTCCGTAGACTCTCATTTTTATAGTCCGTAGACTTTCTTTCACATGATATTTTGCGACTTACTTTTCTTTTATCTTTTTCTTCATCAACTAGTTTCAATAACTCATCCAAAATTGTTTTGATAATTCATCAAAAAACTCTTTACCTTCTTACCTTTGGCGAGATATCACCATATACATATACTTCCATCGAAAAAGTGAAGTTGTCTTTAGGCAACTTTACTCCATGCGACTTACTTACCATGTTCTTGGCAACTAATCATATAAGCATTATTATAAAATAGGATTTAATCTAGACAAGATAAATTTGAGTCACAAAATTTCATACTTTCATTTTACTCAAAACATATTCAACACGTATTCAAAACATATATATCTTCTATTCAAGGTACTTTCGTTTCATTCAAATTTTCAAGACATATATGACTTTCATTCATGATTGAAAATTCCATAGATTCATCAAAATTACTATGAAAAAGACTTTAATAAGAATAATTTCAAATAGACAAGTTACCCTTATCCCTTCAATGATAATACTTCTTTAGATGATCTACACTCCACGCATTCGGGACATCTTTGCCGCCTTCTTCCTTCAAATGATAAGTCCCCTCTCGCACAATCTTGGTAATTTGAAAGGGAACCTCCCATTTTGGATCTAGTTTTGCAAATACCGCCGTTGCACCTTTGACTTCGCGGCTTCTCAACACCCAGTCCCCCACACTGAATGATCTCTTGTTCACCCTTTTGTCGTGCTGCGCCTTCATCCTCTGCTTATAATTGATCATCCTCATTCTCGCCCTAAGCCTCTTTTCATCACTCAGATCTAACTCGCAGCATCTTCTGTCTCCATTCATTACGTCATCATAATAAGTCACTCTATGGGTAGGCAAACCCATCTCTGCGGGGGCCATTGCTTCTGAGCCGTAAGTCAATGCAAAGGCTGTCTCGCCAGTTGATCCCTTCACCGTCGTTCTGACATACCACAAGGCCGTAGACAATTCTTCCAACCAAGCCCCTCCTCTTTTCTCTATGTTCTTACATAAAATCTCCAGAACTTGTTTATTGGCGGCCTCCACTTGTCCATTACACTGCGGCCTATAAACTGCGGACTGCCAATGTTTGATATTCAAATTTGAGCAAAAACCATGAAACTTCTTTCTGAATTGCGGCCAATGATCCGAAATGATTACTCGCGGCATTCCATGGCGACACAGGATTTCTTCCGTTACAAATCTAATTATCTGGTCCTCAGTGGTAGAAGTTAATGCCCTTGCCTCTGTCCACTTAGTGAAATAATCAACAACTACCACCACCATTTGAGCTCCTCCTTTGGCTTTGGGGAAGGGCCCTATGAGATCTATCCCCCACATATCAAAAGTCCAAGCCGCTATAATAGGCGTCTGTTCTGTCGCAGGTTGCCTCGGGATATTTGCATGCCGCTGACACTGGTCGCATTTCCTCACGTACTCTTCCGCATCCTTCTTCAATGTTGGCCAGTAGTACCCATGGAACATTATTTTATTGGCCAATGTTCTTGCTCCTGGATGGCCGCCACAAACTCCTTCATGCACTTCAAATAAAACATTATCAACTTTGCCCGGCTCCACACATCTCATCAAAGGTCGCGAGAAATATTTGCGATACAAAATCCCATCCTGCACAGTGAATCTTGGCGACATTTTCTTAACAATCTTCGCCTTGTCTTCCTCTTGGGGCAGCTCTTCCCTTTCCAGATAATCCTTCATCTCTCTAACCCAATCATTTTCGCCCTCTTCGACCTCCATTATCAGCGGCCTATCATATGCCGACTCCTCCACAAACTCCACCACAATTTTCTTGGGCAACTTTTCAATTTTATCGCAGGCGGCCTTGCTCAGCATGTCGGCTCGTTCGTTCTTCTCTCTATCGATTTGCATCAATTCCCAATAGCTGAAGCTTTGCAAAATCTGCCTTGCCATATCACAATATTTTGCTAGAGTTGGATTCACTACCCCATATCTGCCTTTTACTTGGTTGACAATTAACTGAGAATCAGAATGGGCGACTATCTATTTTACCCCAATATCTCGACATAGCTCCAAGCCCGCTATTAACGCCTCATATTCCACTTGATTGTTCGACATGTTGAATTTGAACCTCAAGGCTTTCTCGTATGTGCAATCTTTCTCTGGTGAACTCAACGAGATTCCCGCTCCTCCTTTATCTTTAGCGAAAGATCCATCGACATACAGCTCCCAACAACCCGCTGGCCTTTCCCGTTCTTCTTCGGCTTCAGGATCCTGCGACTTAGCCTTCCTTTTCTTAGCCCCCTGAGTTTCTATCTCCTCCCTCTCATAAGTGAATGAAGTTTCAAGTAAAAAATCCGCCAGTGCCTGCGCCTTAATGGCCTTTCTCGCCTCATACTGAATGTCGAGCTCTGTCAATTCAATCGACCATTTGAGAAGCCTTCCCGCTGAATCAGGCTGTTGCAAAATCTTCCTCTAAGGAGCATTTGTCAAGACAATGACAGGATGAGATAAAAAGTAGGCTCTAAGCTTCCGTGTCGCAATCACCAGGGCATAGGCTAGTTTTTCCGCATTAAAATACCTCGCTTCCACTTCACTTAACGACTTTGACACATAATACACCGGCTTCTGTATGCCGCCATCTTCCTTTATCAGTACCGCCGCAACTGCGAGATCAGAGGCCGCAAGATAAACATACAAATGGTCACCTTCCTCCGGGCTACATAGAATTGGCGGCTTTCCCAAATACTCCTTTACCTTCTGAAACGCTTCTTCACACTTCTCATCCCAAGAGAATTTCTGGTCCCCTTTCAACACCTTGAAGAATGGCAAACACTTTTCCGCCGACCGTGACACAAATCGCCCCAATGCTATCACCCTACCATTCAACCTTTGAATCTCTTGGATTGTTCTGGGCGACTTCATATCTATTAAAGCTTGGATCTTCTCCGGATTTGCCTCTATGCCGCGGCGGTTTACTAAGAATACCAAAAACTTTCCCGCTGTAACTCCAAAAGTACACTTGCTGGGATTTAACTTCATAGAATTTTTCCTTAAGCTTTCAAAGGTCTCAGCTAGATCAACCAAATGATTCTCCTCCTTGGTTTTGATTACCATATCATCAATGTAAGCCTCAACATTCCTCCCAATTTGCGACTTAAATACCTTATTGACCATTCTTTGATATGTCGCCCCAGCGTTCTTTAGGCCAAAAGGCATCATCTTATAACAAAAATTGCCAATGGGGGTTCTAAAAGCTGTTTTGGCCTTGTCCTCTTCAAGCATCTTAATTTGATGGTATCCCGAATACACATCAATAAAACTGAAAACCTTATGCCCCGCAATGGAATCAACCAATCTATCAATTTTCGGTAAAGGATAACAATCCTTGGGACAAGCCGTATTCAAATCCGTAAAATCTATACACATTCTCCATTTTTTATTTGTCTTCAACACCATAACTGGACAAGCTAGCCAAACTGGATAAGTGATCTCTTCAATAATTCCCGCCTTTAATAGCTTCTCAACCTCTCCAATCACCGCCTTCTCCTTTTCCGCCGATAGGTACCTCACCTTCTGTTTGAAAGGCTCTACATTCGGATCAACATTCAAACAGTGAAGGGCGACATTCTCATCTATGCCCCGCATATCTTCAGGCTTCCATGCAAGCACATCAATATTATCCCGCAAAAAATCAACTAACATATCCCGCTCATCCTTTTCCAATTGCTTTCCAATTTTAATTTTTTGCTCTGGGTATTCATCATTAACAATTACCTCCTCTAATTCTTCTCCCGCCTGAATATCCGGCTCATCCCGCATTTGCAACGTATCTACCTCCATCTCAATCGCCTTTCTCTTTTCTGCACATTTTTTTACTCCTTTGTCGCTGCTCTCCCCCTTATCTCTCCCGACAAGCGACACACCTTCAGGTGTTTCTACTACAATCTCTTCATCACACTCCTCACTATCAGAATCCACTATCTCCTCAATAATGGGCTCCTTCATTTTCACATATTCCGCGCATCTTGACCAGGCCATCTCAGCTTGCATCACCATTAGCGCCATCAAATTCTCTTCTGATTTCTCCTGCACCATCTCTATCTCTGTATCTCGCTCCTCGTTTTCTTCTCGCACCACTTCATCTTCCGCCTTTTCTTCAATAATAATGATCGCCGACTTATTCTTCATGCTTTCAGTTTCCTCCCAGTTCTCACACCCTCCTAAGTCGGTGATCATGTTTATTCTTGCATCCCACACTACCAAGGCCGTGGAAAGTGAACTTGTGCTTGCCCTAGCCGCTGTTTGCATCTCAATCTTTTTCTGAATAACTTCCTTCACCTCACTTTTCAAACAAGCTATTCCCTTTGGCGTGGGAAATTTGACCCGTTGATGCGGGATAGACACAACCATCTCAAAAGTCTGCATAAAGGGGATACCCACAATGGCATTGTAGGGCGACACTAAATCAATAACCATAAACTCCACGGTGCGATTTCTCACCATCTCGTTCTCTCCTATTTCCACCGCTAAAGAAATTGTCCCTTTAACCCGCACAGTATGGTTTGTGAATCCCTCAAAGAATCCCTTATAGGGCACCAGGTTAGCCTCTGTATACCGCATCTTTTTGAACGCTTCATAATAGAGGATGTTGCGACTTGCTCCTGAATCTACCAATACTCGGTGCAAAATACTGTTCCCTGGAGCAATGGTAATCAAAATTGGTTGACACCCATGACTCGGAGTTAAAGCCAATTCTCGCCTTGAAAAACTGATCATCCTTTCCTCACTTGGTGGGTAAGCGGGAATATGGCAAGTATGGGATAGCGACATGATCTGGTTACTTAAACAAGTAATACTCGCCAGCTCGTGAATCACCATAATTTCATTCCTGTTGCCGTTTCCTCCTTGAGCCTCCATATTCTGCTCCTGCCAGACATACTCCTGTAACTCGCCTCTTTCAATCTTTCCTTGAATCACTTTCTTCAAATTATAGCAATTGTCTGTATCATGCCCCCTATCCCGATGATAGTTACAATATTGATTCATATTTCTTCTCCCTTTATCATTCATTTCAAATGCTGGTGGCAACTGAACGGCCCGAAGAATCTCACTTGGTCTAGCATTCAATCTCGCAAATCTCACTATCCTTCTTACCCCGCGACCTCCAGTGCGGCCTCCACCTCTGCCGCCCGCTTGATTCCCTCTACTTCCTCCTTGAGTTGCATTTTCCTCCTTCACATATTCAATCCTATCTTTGACACTTTTCTTCGCCGTGCCAGACGTTCCTTCTTCAACTTCCTCACCACCACAATATGCCTTAACTCGCTCGTGCAGCTCACTTAAGGTCGCGGGCAACCTCATCCGTAACTCCCTCTTAAAAGATTCTGATAATAGGCCCGACATATACATCATTATAACATATTTGGGATCAATCTCAGAAATCTGATTGGCAATCTGCAAAAATCTGTTGGTATAAGTGACAAGGCCCTCTCCCGCCTTCTGTTTAATTCCAATCAACTCCTGTAGCATTACCGGCTGAGTCCCCACTGCTCCGAACCTCGCCAAAAACTTTCTCTTGAAATCCTGATATCCCAAGATTGAATTAACAGGCAGCTGCACGAACCAGTCCAAAGCCTGAAGCTCCAAGGTACTAGCAAAGGTTTTGCATAGTAAAGCATCATCCTTGGTCAATATCGCCATTGTGACTTCAAATCCCGCCACGTGGGTTCTGGCGGTAGTTATCCCTGCGTACTTGGACAAGGCGGGCAAATGGAATTCCGGAGCGGGCTCGGCTTCTTGAATATACTTGGCAAACGGAGCGACAAAAGAGTCCTTCTCGCTATCAACTATGCCGCCTTTTTCCAGCTCTGCCAGCCTTCTTGCCATCTCAGCCATCTGCTTCTTTAATCCATCTTCCTCTCCAAAACGACTTACTCCTACAACTTTCCCTTTCTCTATCAGTTAGGATCTCTCGCCTCCCCTAGACATCTTCAGCTCTGGTTCTCCATATCTCGCTTCATTTGAGGCGGTGTCATCTTCCTCTTCCTCGCAATACAGCGATGATACTTGTGAAGTATGTGGCCAATGATACACCTTTATTTTTCGCCCATTCTCCATGTATTCTCCCGCTTTCCGCTTCTGGGACCCGTCCATTCTCGCCTCTATTTCCTTATATTTTTCAGGCTCCATCTCCTTTTGCTGCTCACCATTATCAACCTCGATCACTTCTTTGTTAGCTCCCTTACTTCCTCTGTCGCCGTTAACAAACCCTGCGGGATAGGGGTAGGCTTCTTCTTCAACGTCCTCAATCACTTGTTATTCTCCAATAATTGCAAAATTAGATTGTTGTGGATCCTCAAACTTTCCTCCTCTATTTCCGCTTCATCCTCGGGCTGTGCGACACATCATTTCTTTCTCCCTCGCCTCCGATAGCCCGCTCTCTTTCTTCAGGAATAACTTGCTGCGAGGAAGAAATTTCTCTCGATCCGCCAGTTCCTGTAGCCCCCAATCCTGACATGGGCGAGATAAGGCTCCTTCCCGCCATTGTCTTCTGGCCCACTATACCTTTCTCAGGTGTTGACATTCCTTATCACCCACGTAATCAAAGATGATGAATTACACTTTGAAGATCTGCAAATCTTATGAAGATTTGAAGATCTAGCCCAGAAGCTAAGAAACAACAAGCAACGAATTCAACCCAACAACAAATACTTTCAACTTCAAACAAGTACTTCCAACGAATTCAAATATCTTAACAATTGTTTCAATACCAAATTATCACCAAAAACCCCAAACTCCAAACTAATCAGAATCAAATGAACTTCCAAAACTCCAGAAACAGCAACGAATTCAATCCCCCACAATCAAACAAACTTTAAACAAATCTTCACAAACAACTTCAAATCCCCCTTAACTCAGACAAACACTTTATAAATCAGAAATTGGCACCCAATCAATCAAACAATATCAAAATCTCCAACAATTTCAACCCACGAAAAATACTTACGAACAGCAATCAATTCTAACAACAACAATTAAAAACAAACGGATTTCAACTTACAAACTGCGCACAACAAACCAAATCAACCGAAAGCTCAACACACCCAATGAATCCTCCCCAACACGAACCAAACTTCCAAGTCTACGAACAGCACTCAACAATTACCAATCTATCGCCGGCAAATCTCCAACCGATGAAGAGAATCAGTCCCGGCAACGGAACCAAATGATGTTGCCAGGAATTTCCTCAAACAGCAACACACCGTTGTAGTCGAAATTGGACAGCTCCGGCTCCTTCTTCACGCCTGCACACAAGCAAACGTCAACTAAGCAGGGGCCGCTCCGGCGTAAGCCCCTCCAGCGTGAGGATAAGTGTTTGTCTAAGAAAGGAGAATCTGAATAATAAGAAAGGGTGTTTTGTGGGTGTGTGTGTCTGTATTCAACGTACCTTGAGGATGAAGACTATCCCTCATATATATACCCCTTCCCTCGTGCCGTGCACATGACCTCCTCACGTTCCATGCCTCCTTACACGTGTCATCACTTCATTGGTCCTTGATAGGAATAAACTCCCAACACGTGATCACTTTTCCCAATGCATAACCGTTCAATGGGTCCCACTCCATAGATATTTATATGCCGCCTCTTATGAATCGCACCAACTGGGATCCATCTCTCGCCGGATAAGGTTAACCATGATTCGTGTCGCCTTACCATAATGTCTAGCCTCTCATTTCTCATCATTATCTCGCCGGCTTGCCTCATTATCTCGACATTATTCTCATATTATCTCGCTATTACTGCCTTGATCTTTCCCTTTTCATTGAGTTTAGCGGGATACTTCCCACTACGCTTTCCTGCGATCCACACTTGGGCCATCTTTATTCTTGTCTTCTTTTTGGGCTTTATCTCGCTTTGGGCTTACTTGATAATTTCTCGCCTTTGGACTTGGGTCGGGCCCAACCATTATTTTTGGGGCAGCATCACCACTTTTTATCTCCTACTTTATTTTTCATACGCACGCAACATTTTTTTTAATCCCCGCGTCAAATCAAGTTAGGAACATTAAACCAAGATGGAGAAAATAGCATTTTGAAGGGCTCCATGATCGGTGGAAGTGAACAAACCTTAATCTCGTGAGCTCATTTTGGCAAGTGGTATTAGGACGATAGGTAGGATAGGACATGGCAGCTGAATGAACATGGCAGCAAAATAAATGTGTTTGGAATTATGAGACCCCAAATTGATACATCACTTTCGTTATGAGCTTGGCAGCGTTCCCAAAAAAAACAACAACCAAATATTAGGTTTATTAATTTGTCTTATTTTATGGCATTTTGCATCATTTACAAAATAGAGGAATAAAACACTCAGAAAGGCTTCAAATTGATATGCAGTCTCTCTCTCTACGTAGCTTTCCCTATTTATGTATTTACATGAAAATGGTGGAAGGAAAAGTAAGAGACCATAAGGAAAGTACCTGCTACATTCTTTGTCTTTGAAAATACTTAACTTTTTGTTAAACGTCAAAAAGAAAAAAAAATGTACTTAAGATAGTTCATGAAGATGTAATTTTTTTTTTTCTAAGAAATCGTTTACGCCAACTTTTAGTCTATATTAACATGTTGCTTGTGTAAGAAAATAAAGAGTATAGGCTGCTAGTTTACCAAAAGACCTTCCGAATTGCTAGTTTACCAAATGCCTTTTGGGTGAAGTGGTATTTAGAGTCCCGATGATAATCTATAGTATAAATGAGAACTGTCCTTGCTATACAGTACAATGAACAGTTTCATAAGTTAAATTTTCCATTTCGCCCTCACTAAATTGTCCCTTTCCCATTTTGCCCTTAAAAAATAACTCATATTTTAAGAAAGTACACACTACTTGTTTGAAGTGTACAAACTCTTAGAATTATAATACCTTCGTACCGGACTAAAAATTCTATCTTTTTGCTGTTACCATGAAGATATTTTAAGAAATAATTTAAAGTTAATTTAATTATTCTAATGAAAATTTTAAACTTGTTATTGATACACCAATATATGTACTATCAAAAACAATTATCAGATATTCATTAGGATAAATTGTTCAAAATATCTTCGTTTTAACAAAAAAAAAAAAAAATAGAAATCTTGATATATATGGGACGGAGGGAGTAGTTGGGTAAGAAGTAGATGTAAGCCCGAAAGTGAGCCAAAATAAGTTTTAGGAATTATTCCCCAAGGGCCCCTAAGTTCAGATTTTATGACAATTTAAGGAGCCACATTTTGTAAATCTTAAATAAAGGTTTAAATCCAAATTATATTTCCCCTCACACCCCTCGCTTCCGATTCCGTTATTTTAATAGAAATATGATCTTCCTATTTTACCCTCATATAAATACTCTTTTTCAACCTAGGGTTTCAGTTTCTCGTCTTTTTTTTTTTTTTTTTTAGAGAGAGGCGATTGGCGATGGCGATTGCGATGGCGATTGCGATGGCGATTTCGCGATTTGGGAGATTTCCCGGCGATAAACACTAGATCTAGTGTTTTCTCGTTTGATTTTTGCATGATTTCAATGTTTTTTGTGTTCGTGGTGTATTTTTGAAGCCTCGTCTGCAAAAACGGGTATTGCTTTTATATGTATTTTTGTGTTCGTGATCTGCTTTTTTGTGTTTGTGATGTATATTTGAAGCATCGTTTGATTTATGTTTATTTAATTTTGTTTTATTTATATATTATTTGCGATCATATACATTCCTTTTTCTCGGTTCTATGGATTCAAATGTAATGGCATTCTTCAAGTTTGGGGATTTCACGCTATTTCTATGTTTTCTCGGTTTTCATCATTTGATTCTATGGTTGAATTTGTTTGTTCGAGGTGGGACACTTTGAAAAGGGATACTCTATCTCTCTCATTACGTATTACCTAACAATCCTCGTTGTATGTTGGTTAATGAAGAAGATTTTATGTGCATGAGTATGTTGGTTCGTCGGAATAGGCTTGAATGCATAGATATTCGTGTGAATGAAAGTGATGATTCTAGTATGAATGATGGGGAGCCGAATCATCAAAATCATTGGTAACTGTGGTATTGGTGATATTGAGTTTAGTAGTAGTGGTTGTAGTCGTAACAATGTTGCTTTGTGAACTTTTTCCGTCATAAAGAGAAGGTTCTAAAAAGTACAGAATGGGCATTGCAATTCAAAAGGTTGGTCGATATTTGAAGGGGGCGTCCCGAGTTTAGAAATGCACTTTGTAAGTTTGCTACGAAGTTGGATTTGAGTTTGAATATTCGAAAAATGACACAAAGCGTGTTCTTGCTCGGTGTAGATATAAAGTGGACAAAGGTTGTCCTTGGAGGATTCACGCATCGAGTTGAAAAGGTTAATGGATTTCTTTATATTAGGACGTATGTTCCAAACCATACATGTATAGATATTGTTAATAATGGGTTTGGACAAGGGCGAGGTTGAATTCTGGTGTAATTGCTAGTGTTTTAATTGATGATGTTAGAAGTAATCCATCTATTAGGCCAAAGGATGTTGTTAATGATCTTAGGAAGGATTATGGGCTTGAAGTGTCATACAAATCAGTTTGGAGAGGCGTTGAGAAGGCAAAGGAAGCTGTGTTTGGTGACGCGGGTTTATCATATGACAATATGAGAGATTACTTTGATAAAATAAAAGAGTTAGACCCATGTTTTCAATTTAAGATTGATTATGATCATGAGACATCTCGTTTTGAGCGTTGTTTTGTTGCATTTGGTGCATGTCTACATGGATTTCAATTCTGTCGGCCTATGTTATTTCTTGATGGAACATTTCTTTATGGAAAGTACAAAGGGACTCTTTTGGCAGCAACAGCGAAGGATGGGGATAATGGTATGAAACTTGTCTTTTACCTTAGTTATAGGACGTAAATTTATTTTTGTTTTTTTAGTTGAAATTATATTTATTATTTACTTTCTTTTATGATTGTAGGTCTGTTCCATGTAGCTTTTTCAATTGTAGGCTCTGAAAATATAGAAAATTGGACATGGTTTCTTGACAATCTGAAACCTCACATTAATGAAAGGACAATTACATTCATTTCGGATCAACATCAAGGGATCATCAAAGCAGTTAAGGATATTATGCCCTCTTCAGCGCATTCATTTTGTATGTTTCATATGAGGAACAATCTGAGGGACAAACCGAAAGGATGTTCAGTAGAGCTTCGCTCAAATATGCTTCATAAATTTTCTCAGTGTTCGTTAGCTCCAACGCATGATCTTTTTCAATTTTATTTGAGTGAAATGAAGAAAGAATGTGGTACTAAGGTTGAAGAATTTATGGATGCTCTTCCAGTTGCCAACTTTGCGAGTGCTTATTTTTCGGGGAAGTGCTATGGTGAGATGTGCTCAAATCTTTGCAGAGACTTTTAACTCTCGGATAAAAGACTATAAGGGGCCGCCAGCTTTGGAATTAATTGATCAAATCCGTTTGAAGGTGATGGAGAGAATGTTCAAGCGCGTACAAGAATCTCTCGAGTTGGAATACAAAATTGTGTCCATTGAAGGAGAAGAAATACAAAGGAAGGTTTGAGTATGGCAAGTCATGGACTATCACTCCTTCAAATGAACATTTGTTTGAAGTTCACTCTGAACCATCTATGTCGGTTGATATTCAAGAAATTCAAATGCACATGCTGGGAAGTGGCAGCATGAAGGTTTTCCATGCATTCATGCCATTGCAGTTTTGTCAAGGACAAGAGAAGGTGCCTTACCATTTATTGAGCCTTATTTCTACACAAGTCACTACAAGCAGTGTTATGCTCTTTCTATTCCTCCTGTTCCTTCATTTGGTAAACGTGTGGTTGCTAAAGAAGTTGTCATACTTCCTCCCCGCTACTAAACGTCCTCCAGGCGAGCCAAGAAAGACTCGATTTCCTTCTAGAGGAGAGGTTGCAAAAAAAAGGAAGATGACATGCTCTCGTTGTGGGAAATTAGGATATCATAATAAAAGGACATGCAAAGAACCTTTGCAGTTAGAACTATAGGGTTTTAATTAGACATTGTTCTTCATTTCAAACATTCAATTAGTTGATTTTACTTGGGGGTTTGAATGAATTTTTATTGGATTATTATTATTTAGATTTATATACAAGGTTTTTTTTTATGAAGGTTTTGTTAAGGATTTGTGGCTTAATGTGATTTTTGAAAGTCTTATACCTTATATATAAGACCTGTTACAAACACATTGCAATTGGGTTTTTTCATTTTAATCTTTTAATAAGTCTTATATGTTACTTATAAGATTTTTCAAATACGATTAAGGATTTGTGGGTGAATGTGATTTTTTGAAAGTCTTATACGTTACATATAAGACCTGTTACAAACACAATGCAATTGGGTTTTTTTTCATTTTCATCTTTTAATAAGTCTTATACCTTATATATAAGACCTGTTACAAACACAATGCAATTGGGTTTTATCATTTTCATCTTTTAATAAGTCTTATATGTTACTTATAAGACTTTTTAGAACACATTTAATGAAAACATAGTTATATAGAACACCTGCTAATTCTTATATACTGCATCATAAACTAAAAATAGTAAGGGAAACACATAACCATATCCTAATGTTTGAACAACCATCCTACTGTTCGAATATAAACATATACTACTATTTGAACATAACCATAAGCTAATGTTTTGAACAACCAATCTAACTACGATAAACAGTGTTTTTGTGGTTCAAGAAGTCGTGAAACATTTTTGCCCTGTATTTAGAAGCAGCACCACCATCATAACTTTTGCTAACTACCCCTTTCTCGAAAATGTCTTGGGCAGCCATCAACACATGAATACCACAATCAAGGGTTCCATAACTTTCTTTGTGGGGTCCACTTCACCTTGTTGAATTTAGGCTTCTCAATTTCTTTTTCGAGTAAATCTTTATCCTTACCGGACAATACACGTTTTGCATAATCAAACTGAATCAAGAAAAGAAAATACAATAATCAGACAAATAGAAATTGAAAAGAAAATACAATACAATAATCAGCTTTTTGTTAAGAACATACCATTTTTCTGCCATTAATGATATAACTGTCTTGCCTGTTCTTGGATGCATTGAATTGTAAAATGAATACTCGGTTTACGTATCCAAGACAAGCAATGTCCAATGATCAACTGTTCTGGCATTCGTATGCTCATTTGCTTTGTGTACCGGCATCAAAATGTATTTGGCTTCTTCTTTTGCCAATTTCAATAGAACCTTGTCAATAACTCTTGAAATATCATCACCGTTCTTGTCTCAAAAAACTACGGATAGGAATAAATTATAAATGTTAATAAAGTC
Organism: Adenophora triphylla var. japonica; assembly: GCA_022495995.1. Classification (NCBI taxonomy): domain Eukaryota; kingdom Viridiplantae; phylum Streptophyta; class Magnoliopsida; order Asterales; family Campanulaceae; genus Adenophora; species Adenophora triphylla. Next base: position 401,541 of record JAFEMH010001713.1, on the reverse strand, counting down.
TAACAAAAGAAGTTAGTAAATAATTTAGAGTCAATAACACTTACCATTGAAAAACTTGTTAAGTAACCAACCATTAATTTCTCGGCTTCCACGAAGTTGGAGGGCAACTGTCATGTCTTTCTTTCAAAATTGAAAGATATGCATCCAATACCTATCAATCCCCAAATGTAATCTCATTAAAAAATATTTTGATATAAAGCATATAAATATTTATTTAAGAAACTATATAATTAAACAAAAAAATTAACATACAGTAGAATCTGTCATTTTATCATGTGCCAGTTCCCAAAGATCATTCATGCAAACATGATTTGCTTCATTTTGCCATATGGAATCACTGGAAAAAAAAAACATATATGAGAAATTTAAAAAAAAATTAAATATTTATTATAATTATAAAGGAATGTTACTTACTACTTTTTGAGACGACCACACAAATCCTTATACAAAGCCTTGCTTTTTTGATCAATTCCCTTTGTTGTTTCAGTTTGTTTTGCTAGAAATGAAGGCGGTACATCAGAATCCATGTCAACAACTTTTTCATCATCAATATTTACTTTCTGAATAATCTTCTCCTTCGATTTTTCTTCTGTTTTTTTTGTCTTCTTTTTTGGGTAGACAAAATCCGAATCTTCTTTTGATACTTTCCTCTTACCAACCCTTTCCTTTACACCCCTTTCCACAGATCCTATTTTAAACTGCTTTCCCTTTCCCCTTCTCTCTTTCATTTGATCTTCTTTTTCTTTTTCCTCATTCTGCTTCTCTTTTTCTTTCTCCACTCTGACCCTCTCCTCATTTAATTTTTTCTTGTACTCTTGTTCCTTTTCAGCAAACTGCTCAAGCAGTTGCAAAAGAGTCTCTTCATGATCTTTTTCATTATTAGTAAGCCTTTCAATCTCAATTCTCAAATCTGCAATAGTTTTTTCAAATATTGAAATTGTACCATCATGTGCAACTTTCATCTTTTGAATTTCCTCGTCCTTTGCTTTGATTTGTTCTTCACCATCTTCGCTTGATTCTCACTCTCCACCTACGATGCAAACAAAAGTTGACCCTTTTCAACAATTTCCTCTTCAAGCAAGTCATCCCTTCCAATCTCACTTCTCAAATCTTCAACAGTTTTTTCAAACATTGAAATTTTATCATCATGTGTAACTTTCATCTTTTGAATTTCCACCTCTGATGCAAACAAAAGCTGCCCCTTTTCAATTTCTTCTTCAATATCTTGATCTTTTTTTTTTTCAAAATCAAGTAATCTAACAAGCAAGTCATCCCTTTCTTTGATCAAAATTTCTTTTTCCTTTTTCAATTCACACAAATTTCAACATTCTTTTTTATTTCTTCTTCAACTTTGGCATTCAACTTTTCATTTTCAATTTTCAAATCTAACAACTCGGCATTCTTTCGACTTCTTCTTCAAAAACGAATTCAACTTTTCTATCTCCTTCAACAAATCTTCCTTTTCCTTCAATAGTTCCTCATCCACACTCTTTACAACATCACCTACGATTTCCTCAACTGATTCACCAACATTATGTCTCAGCGTGGTAGGTGTGAATATCTTTGTGATCAAGACTTTTGAAGTCATTTATCATGTTACCCGAACTTATATTTTCCAAGCCAACAATACCATCATTGTTACTTCTGTCTCCACATCTTTTCCTTCAAGATCAGCATTTTTCAACATAATCACTTCCTCAGATGTTAACACAAGATCTTCAACAGTAACCTAATATTCATAAGAGAGGTTTTTTAGAAACATATAAGACATTATACACAATATAAATACTAAACTATGAGACTTAGAGATGAACATTAATATTAATAAAAGGTCCATACCTCATCTTTTCCTAATTTTGCAATCAGTTGACTGAAACCTTTTATTTTTTTCGAGATGTCCCATTTCATGAACCTTGGCAGCAAGCTCCTTGTTGGTTTGAAGATTGTTGTGTGCTCATTAAACCAATGCTAAAAGAACATTAAAAACTGTATAATTATACATATATACATATATTTAATAAAAAAAACATTAAATAAACAAAGACTTTTTACTTACAGTAAAAGTGATACACAAACTGTCATTAGAAGTGGTGTTGAATGTTTTTCATTCAACGATTGCTTGATTTTCAACAATAGCTTTTGACCAATCATAAGTCCTCATCTTCTTCAAATCATCAACATAATAAAAAAAAGCTGACGATATATGTTCTCCCTTTGATGAAAAAAACAATGATCCCATTGCTATTAAAATAAGCAATTTCACAACATCCTCAATATCATCCTCTTCATCACTTAACACAATTCTTCTAAATGTTTCTTTCACTAACTTCATATTGACCACACTTGGACAGTTAGGAAATTGCCTCTTCACCAATTCAAAAGAAAGAAAATCTAACCGTAACTTCTTCAAATTCATTTCTTCTTTCCCACCAACCACTCCAAAAATTGTTGTTATATCTCTAGGTGTAATATCAACAAAAACCTCCCCAAGTTTGAATTTACGCACATTTGAATCATAACACTTGATTATCTCCTCAATGGTTGAATCCATCTTCCGATATGTAAAATCCATGTTTGAAAAAATGGCATGGAAAAAGTGGTAGAATGGTGTTATTTTCAACTTCGTAAAATGGGATTCCTTTAGAGGTGTCTCCTTCATAATTGACCAAATCGCATGCACATTGGACTGTAATTTGGGATCCATGATAAATGTTTTGTTGTTGTTGAAGCCTTTGAAATCCCTTTGGGGAGTTTTTGTTTAACAACTGGTGATGATTTCTTCTTGGTCTTCAAGTGATTTAGCTTTTGGTTTTAGAATTTCAGAGGTTCAAATTTTTACTTTTGATCTTGTTACGTATTTACGTACGTGTTTTTGAGGGATACTGCAATATCCTCCTTAGTCTTCGATCTAGTTACAGGGGAATGTACAATAACCTTAGTCTTTGGAGAAATGTGCACGCGAGCAGTTGGTGTTTCAGCAGAAGCAGGAGAACTGTGCACACGGCGGAGGTGAAGCAGTTGGTGTTCTTTCGGATGATACAGACGATCCTGATGGAGTTTTAGACTTTTTACCAAATGGTTTATACTTCATACTTTGTTTTTTTCCCATCTACAAGTAAAAAATACAATATGATATATATTATTAATGACTGAATATAGTAAAAGTCTTATATGTTAGCTATAAGACTTAGTTATAAGACTTTTACAAGCACATATTGGACCTATATGCAACATATAAGACTTTTTATATATAATACAAAATTTTAAAAGTCTTATATGTTAGTTATAAGACTTTTTAAAAGTCTTATATGTTACTTATAAGACTTTTTTTATAAGACTTATAACTAAATATATAAGACTTTATAAAAAGTCTTATTATATACATAAAAAGTCTTATAACCAGAATATAAGACTCTTTTAAAAAGTCTTATATGTTAGTTATAAGACTTTTTAAAAGTCTTATAACTAAGTCTTATAAGACTTTTAAAAAGTCTTATAACTAACATATAAGACTTAGTTATAAGACTTTTAAAAAGTCTTATAACTAACATATAAGACTTTTTACAAGCACATATTGGACCTATATGCAACATATAAGACTTTTTATATATAATACAAAATTTTAAAAGTCTTATATGTTAGTTATAAGACCTTTTAAAAAGTCTTATATGTTAGTTATAAGACTTTTTTATAAGACTTATAACTAAATATATAAGACTTTATAAAAAGTCTTATTATATACATAAAAAGTCTTATAACATACATAAAAAGTCTTATAACCTAATTATAAGACTTTTAAAAAGTCTTATATGTAAAAAGTCTTATATGTTATATATAAGACTTTTAAAAAGTCAAAATTTTAACTAACATATAATAAGACTTAGATATAAGACAATTTTAAAGAGTCTTATAAGATCTTTAAAAAGTCTTATATGTTAGTTAAAAGACTTTTTAAAAGTCTTTTAACTAACATATAAGACTTTTCAAATGTTTATCAATTAACATGGCAAGGTTGAACATGGAATGATACAACACAAATCACATTTGGTCAGTAATTACTAGTACGCGGCCACGTGCTCCAAGGTTATCCCACACTTCCATCGAAGTGCCTGTGGGGAAGGTTTTGGTGTCCAGCCCATATACCAAGTAATACTTCACAAATGTCCTAGATTAATCACATTAATCATATTAATTATGAACATGGATTACCATCCAAACACCAAAGTAAAAAACATTTACAGCATCTCCAAATCTTTAAAAGTCTTATATGTTAGTTAAAAGACTTTTAAAAAGTCTTATATACAACATATAAGACTTTTTAAAAGTCTTATATGTTAGTTAAAAGACTTTATAAAAGACTTTTATATGTTGTATATAAGACTTTTAAAAAGTCTTATATGTTGTAAAAAGTCTTATATACAACATATAAGACTTTTACATGCACATTGGACCTAAAAAAGTCTTTTTACATGCACATTGGACCTAAAAAAGTCTTATATACAACATATAAGACTTTTAAAAGTCTTATATGTTGGTTAAAAGACTTTATAAAAGACTTTTATATAACATATAAGACCTTTTATATGCACATTGGACCTATATGCAACATATAAGACTTTTAAAAAGTCTTTTAACTAACATATAATAACTTAAAAAGTCTTTTTACATGCACATTGGACCTAAAAAAGTCTTATATACAACATATAAGACTTTTTAAAAGTCTTATATGTTGTAAATGTTGCATATAAGACTTTTTATATATAAGACTTTTATAAAGTCTTATATGTTGCATATAAGACTTTTTAAAATAAGTCTTTATATACAACATTTATAAAGTCTTATATGGAAAAGTCTTTTATAAAGTCTTATATGGAAAAGTCAGGTATAAAAAGTCATATAACTAGCAATCTCTTCAGCTTCAACATTTATTTTAAAAAAAAAGTCTTATATACAACATTTATTTAAAAAAAAAAAACGTATAAAAATGATTTTTCTCTGTATAATATTTCAAATAAATACTGTTTAAAACATAAATGAAGAAAACGTATAAAAAACAACGAAATAAAGTAAAAATTCAGTATAATCGATGTTTTTTTGTGAAATTTACCTTTTATGAGTTTAAATTCACTTCGTTCTTCACTTCAACGGACTTTTCGGCTGAGTTCACTAGAAATCTCTTCAGCTTCAACGGAAATCGCCGGAATATCGCCTGGGTTTCGTCTGGATTTAGAGAGAGAAAATGATTTTTGAAAATGACTAGGGTTTTGCGACGTTGTTGAAAATGAGGGTTTACGAGGCACGTGGCATCATCGGAAGTTCTATACGTGGCGAAATAGGAAGGAACGAGTTCTTTTTTTTAAGGGCATTGTGGTCTTTTGACAGCGAGGGGTGTATGGGGAATTAATAAAAAGCCATTTCTTAAAATGGGCTTTAATCTGGGCTCAGGGGCCCTAGGGTCCGTTGGCCTAAGTTTTAAGAAGTACGTCCTTGCGCGTAATGAACCACTAATGAAATTAAGGCCTTAAAATTAATGGTCCACTTTTTATTCTGACGGCAAAAACTATTTACCCACTTTTTTTTTATACTTTATACTTATAACATTTATCTTTTCTTAATATCATGCAAAATAAAATTAAAAATATTAAAACGAGGAGGACGGGAGGAGGTAGTAATAACCAAGTCAAAGGAACTATATTTCTCCCTAGACCCCACTGGAAAGAGCCAGCTAGCATTTACGTCCACTGTAAGGCAAGTGAGTGAGGCCATTGTCTAGGGCCACCAAAAATAGTACTTATATTAGGGCCCCAAAATTTTACATATGTACTTAAGTGGCCTAGTGGTATAAGTGGCAGCCGAGAGGTTAATTGGCCCATGTTCGATGATTCATGGTGTTAGCATATCTTGTACTATATTTGTTAGTCAAAATTTTATTACTCTTCTAGGCTTTTCTTATATTTGTCACATTTTTAGTACTATTCTAGAATATTAAATTATTTACAATTTTCTCTATATTCAATTATCATCTTAATATTATTCTAGTAGTTATTTGAATACTTTGTGATTATCATTATAATTTTATTATAATATTTCTTTAAATTACTCAAAATTATCTCAAATAAAAAATGTTAACTCAACCTAATTATCAATCTTCACTAGTCAAGAATCTTAATCATTTTATTAACAAAATCTAAATTCTAGGGAATGATGAAAAAACATAAAGAAAGGTCTCGATCAAAAAGAACAATGTGACAAAAATAAGGGACAGAGAATAGAGATTTTAGAACGACATCGACCATCTACCATTGGGGATAAAAAAAAAATGAGGGGCCCAAACGACGACTTAGCCTAGGGCCCCATTTATCACAGGACCGGCCCTGCGTCCACTCAACTTCTTAGTTTTTGTCTCAGTTCACCAAAAATTTCTTCTTCTTTCCTATAGTTCTTTCCATTTTTGCTCAAGAGAGATTAAGATTATGAACAACCAAGAAAAGCTTGAGAAGTTTTCAAGCTGTCGAGGAGTGGCTTTCGAGATCAAACTTAACCTCATAAGGATCTATGTTTAATTGATGAACACAAGGGTAGAAAAAGGGCTAGGCTCTCATGGGGCTCTTCTTCCAAAATCGTGCCATCTTCAACAACGGTCATCAGTTTTAGGATATTAAATCAAGAAAGTTATCTAATTTGGTATTGAGTCAACTTAGAAAAAAAAAAGTTGGTATTGACACAAGTTAGAAAAGTTACATTACTTAATAATATTTTTAATTATATTTATATTTACTAGGATAATAAGGAGAGATTTGTGAAAATTCTCTCAATCATTGTTTTTAAAGTAAATGACACTTAATATTTTTGAAGATGAAAGTGATGTTAATATGGTTAATCATCGCTGTGTGAACAACACTTAATTATCATTTTTATAGTGAACGACACTCAATAATCGTTTTTATAGTGAACGACAATCAATAATCGTGTTTACAGTGAACGACATTTAATTAATTATTTTGAAAATGGAGGTGATATTAATATGATTTGTGGTGGCCGGACCTTCACATATAGTGGTGGGCAGAATATGAGGGAGAGATAATTCTTCCTAAAGAGAAAGGGCGAGAGATTTATTTATTTTTGTTAAAAGTTTAGTACCTTGACGGATAGAGGATAGATTGGAATACGGAACATGATATTTGCCATTGAGAAGATGATGCATCTCTTTAATTATCAATGACTAGTACATGCCCGTGTCCAAGGACACGTGTTTTTTTTTTTTTTTTTTTTTTAAAATTTAATTTTTTTTAAAGGGCAAAATGGGAAATGGACAAATATATGAGGGCAAAATGGGAAATTCGCCGCTTGATACTATTCATTCAACTGTAGATAGTGGAGGTCTTGTTTAATTGTGATGTCTTTTTGGACAGGTTAATTGCTTTTAAAATTAGAGATGAGCTGGACTGTACTAATAATAACAGAATACTATATTAGAGTTTTCAACTTAATATTAATTGGTGATAAGGAAAATAGTTGCTCTAATTTATATACCGACTAGCCTAAGCCCGTGTTCAAGGCCACGTTTTGTTTTTTTTGTTTTTTTTTTGTTTTAATTTTTTTTTAAGAGCAAAATGGGAAATGAATAAAATAGTGAGGGCAAAATGATAAAATTGGCAAATGTAACTATTCATTGTACTGTTGAAGATTCCTTTGCCATTTATAATATAGATTCATGTTTCACTATTTAGTAGTAGATATGGGATAATTGTCTAACAATTTCTTCTTTTTTTTTTTTTTTTTTTTTTTTTTTTTTTTTTTTTTTTTTATGGTTTCATGGTTTGTAGCCTTATTATTAGTACATACTAGGTCTCATGCTGTAACATCGTAGAATTATCCGAACTGGACCCAAGTCTTCTAAAAGGAGTAGTACAATTTTCTTCATTTTTTTTTTAGAAGAATGCTTGACAAATATTACAAAATTGTTCTTAGTTACAAAAAAAAAAATACTTTTAAAAAATTGATGCTGCAGGAAATGTGCTTATCAATCTTCCTCCACGTGGCAGGACTGATCACCTGGCTTCTTGACCTGAAAACAGAACCCACGACTAGCCGGATGTGTCTCCGGCGAATACGCTCGGTCGTGAGAGTAAGATAACAGTTGTATAAAACTCAAAATGTATTGAATAATGAACCCAGAATACAAAATGGCAGTTACCTTTCACCGTTTGGTAGTGATGAAGTATTTATAGACAAGAGTGGTGTATTTTTGGGGAGGCGACATGTGCTCCGAGATTGTAGCGGCGGTTACTTGGACGTGGGAACATGTCCATAACGGTCCCTGATTTATAGGGATGTGGTTATGAGGATTGTTCAACCAAATAAGCCGGCAAGTGTTAAGTCGTCACTTGTTGATTTAGGTCGAGGTCGCCACTCGTGATATGGTCGACCTGACTGTCGGGTAGAGCAGGGTTCGTACCCGAATTGTAATATGGATCATGAGTTCGGACTAAGTTAGGTCGGGACCTGGTAGGTCGGACCACGAGCTTAGTCGATTGATACTTGAGATGGGCTTTGGACCTTGTTTTGATTGGACCAGCCTTATTGGGAATGTGGAGACCAAGGCTGTCTGTAATTGGACTTTACTCGTTTGGCCCAACTCGACACTTTTGGTATGTTCAGTGGCCCCCAACTTTCGAGTTGACTTCGTCGACTTGGAAGTTAAGAAGATTTCTTTGACGAAAATTGCTTTACTCGCAGGTCGCTGCTAGTCTTTGAAGTAGGTCGACCATGATGACGTGACAACATCCTGATCGTTGGTGATGAACGGTTGGAGATGAAGGAGCGCCGATTTTCGTAATGATTACAATTCTGACGTTTGGAACTCCTTCTCGAAAACCGCTTCAGTTTTTAATTTTGGAAAATTAATTTCGATTTTCCTTTCCCTTTCCAAATTTAGGAAAATATAAATAGCAAAATCCCTCTTCGTTTAGAACTTTTACCGTCCTAAAACTCTTCTTCTCCGGCGATAATCAAGGGATTGCAGCAAGATTTAAATCTAGTTCTCGGCTTCAGCAACGAACCTACCTTCTGCAATTAATTAAGGTATTTCCCTCGTATCCTTGCTTTAGGGTTTTAATTTATGCACTGTTCTTCGTTTCCGCCATGGCTAGGACCTTTAGTTGTGAACCAGGGGCGTGGTATGGCTACTGCACTGTTAACCGTAGGGCATGCAAGAATGTGAACGGTGAGTGGAGAGTGATGTCCTTGGATGAGTGTGCCTCCATTTTGACTAGTTGGGGGTTGAATTACACTGAGATAGGGCTGCCCATTGTAGGGGAAATTGAAAATGTGGTGATTGACGACTCAAATGTTGTCGCTTTTCATCTATTCCATGAACTGCTTGACCATATCACCTTGTTTTATGTTAGGGACGTCCAAAAGCCCTCCTTCCTTAGAAATAGAATAGGTTTTCCGGGGGAGTCTAGGTCGTCCTTAGGTAGGTCGACTGAACATGATCATAGGACTGACTCCCCTGCTTCCTCTTTTGCTTGTACAGATATGGCGACTCAAGAAGGGAACGCTGCTGTGATGTACCCGATTTTTGAAATCAAACGGAGTCGCCACGCCATTTTTGTTTTAAGGGCCAAAACTTTGAAAAAAGCCCGAGATAAGAGATTTAGGTTCGGAGGTCATGTTACGCGTCGGGAAGGACGTTAGTGTGCACCCGACGCGCCTCGTAAAAACGAGTCTTCCAAGCTGGAAATCATTTGTGTGTGTGTGTGTGTGTGTGTTTTGGCCAAAATAAGTTGAAACTGGGGTAAGTAAAAATTGGGAGCTCTTTTCAAGGCTTTAAACTGATCCCATGATTTTTTGGGTGATTTTTTGGTTGAGTCTTGGCACTCAAAAGATTTTTGGATTTGAAAAGCAATTCTGCCAGAATGAAAGAAGGCAGTTGACCCTTGACTTTTAAATGGACTTAAAGGCTTCAAAACCTCAGAATCTGGGGAAAGTCCGAGAATGAAAGTTGTTTAAAACACCCTAAATAGGGTTTCTGCAAAGAAACTTTCCATTTTGGAAGTAATTTGAGGGGTCAAAACCTTCTGGAAACCTCAGATGTGAAATCTGGATTTCCAGAAGCTGATGAACTGGCCTCTAAAAGAAAAATTGAAAAGAGGAGTTTCACTAACCCAAAAAATAAAATAAAAATATGTTTGGAAAGATCTAGATGTTGGCTACAAAAAGTGTTTTGTAGTCAACGTCCAATTCCAAGTTTTACTGGGTCCAAAAAATAGGAAAATGGACTGAGGTCTCAGAACAATGCTACTGGACAGCAAGATGTTCTTGAGGGAAAATGTGATTTTTGGGGGATTTGCATCTATGTTCACCCCATTTTCATCCCTAGACTTGATACCACTACTTTTGTTAAGTGGTTATCATATTCAAGTCATCCTTGGGGAATTTATGGGGTTGAAACATGTCCTTTGCAAAGGGAAAGGGGATGTTTTGTAGAAATGAAATTTAAGAGAAAAATCAACTAGAGATCTAAAATGTGGACCATTTGAGATGGTCATTCATGAAGATGAACTTCAAGATGACCATCTTGGGTCAAAACTTAAGTTAAAATAGACATCAAAAAGACCCAAGTAAGAAGAACAAGATGAACAAGAAGTTAAAAGAGAATTTTAGGGTTTTGAGAAGGAGGGCTTTACCAATGGTGACACCCTATCTTCCTAGGCTTGGAATTTGACTTGAGGAGTATCAAGATTTGGTGTTTTGACTTGAGGAGTATCAAGATTTGGTGTTTGGATTTGTGTTTGGGTGGATTCAAGGCTTGAATGTGTTTAGGGTTTGATGATAGAGTTGATCAAAGAGAAAACAAGTGGATAACACTTAAGTCCTCCATGTTTTCTCCCTAATCTTCCTCTTGAGTAGCGTTTCAAGCTTGAGCTTGGTGTGTTTAAGAGTGATTTGAGAATGTTTGGAGTGGATTGGGAAATATTCAAGAGAAAATGGTGGCAATCAAAGGATTCCCACTGTTTTCTCTCTATATTCACTTGAGAACTAAATTCTTTGTGTCAAAATGTGTTGTGTAAACCGAGAGAGGAGGGTTCAATTTATAGGCCCCTGAAATTTACATACATGTCCGCGCGGATGAGAAGTGCGGCGTGTAATCGTTCATTAATTACGGCTCCAGCTTTGGACAGGAAGAATAAAAATTCAAAAAAACCAAATTAACGGCTTTTTGTGTTTCCAAAGCATTTCTATTTATGGTTTGATTCTTTTGTTTTGCTTTTTAAGATGCTTTCTTTGGTTTATCTTTATTTGGCAATGCCCATTCTACCCTCACTTTGTTAGGAAAGTTAGAAATGTTAGGAATGTTAGTAATTGTTATGACTTTCGTTAATTTTCTAACGAAAATTCTAACAAGCTCAAATTGGAGTACTTACAGTAGCCCCTCGGCGACGGCGCTTTCGAAGGAAGCGGGGTCGTCGATAAGAGTAAGGCTCCATATTTGGCGGGATGATCGAGTGATCGGGTGGCTGAACCTAGCGATAGGCTACCTACGTATCCCGGGTGGGAATCAAGCCAGTCGTAGTTCGGGTCTTTGACCCGGAGATGATGGCGTTTTAGGTGCCTCGAACACAGTAAGCGAGTTCTACAGTCGGTTGCTGGGAAGAAACTCTTTGGGATAAGAGATGACCATTTTCGGTCGATGGGTATCCGCTCTGCTGGGATAGGAATGACCATTTTTGGTCTCTGCTGGGGATGATTGCGATTTATCGCTTGATAGCGTCTTAGGTGCCTCAAACCTTGGAGATGGCGTTTTAGGTGCCTCGAACCTTGAAGATGGCGTTTTAGGTGCCTCGAACCTTGATGATGATAGCCTTTTAGGTGCCTCGGACCTTGATGATGATGGCCTTTTAGGCGCCTCGGACCTTGATTTGAAATGGCCTTTCGGTGGACTTCGTCTGCTGCCGAAGGAGAGGGTGACCGTTTTGGTCGAGGGCTGTACCTAATGACAGGCTACCTACGTATCCCTAGTGGGAATCAAGCCCTTTCGTAGTTCGAGTCTTACTCGAGATTCCGTTGGCTTTTGGGATTCCGTTAACTTTGCTGGGGAAAATCAGACGTATTCGTCTGGGGAATTGGTCTCACGTTTGACTGCCGTGAATGATTTTGATGAAAGATACGGGATCCGTTATCTTTCTCGGGACACTCGGTCTTACGTTTATCTGCCGGGAATTTCTTTTGAGAGGGTATGAACCTAAATGGGAACTTAGTTCAGGAGTATGAACCTAAGTTGAGGTTCGGTTCAGGAGTCTGAACCTAATGGAGACTTAGTTCAGGAGTATAAACCTAAGTTGAGGTTCGGTTCAGGAGTATGAACCTAATGGAGACTTAGTTCAGGAGTATGAACCTAAGTTGAGGTTCGGTTCAGGAGTATGAACCTAAATGGGAACTTAGTTCAGGAGTATGAACCTAAGTTGAGGTCTTGTACCTGATGGAGGCTATTTGAAGGTGTTCTTGCTGGGGAAGACTCGGGCTTACGAGAACCATCGGGAAGAAAGGTGATCAATGTCGGTCAAGTGGATGGACCTATGGTAGGCTACATGGTTTGTCACCCAAGGATTGGATCAGATCTGGGGTCACCCGAGGATTGACTATTTTAGGGAAGTCGTCCTAGAGATTGACTGTATTTGGGAGTCAGCCGAGGGATTGACTATTTTAGGGAAGTCGCCCTATGGTTTAACTATTTTTGGGAAGTCGCCCTATGGTTTGACTATTTTTGGGAAGTCGCCCTATGGTTTGACTGTTTTTGGGAAGTCGCCCTATGGTTTGACTATTTTTGGGAAGTCACCCTATGATCTGACTATTTTGGGAAGTCGCCCTGTGGTTTGATGTTTTGGGGAAGTCACCCTATGATCTGACTATTTTTGGGGAAGTCGCCCTATAGTTTGACTATTTTTGGGAAGTCACCCTATGATCTGACTATTTTTGGGAAGTCGTCCTATGGTTTGACTATTTTTGGGAAGTCACCCTATGATCGACTATTTTTGGGAAGTCGCCCTATGGTTTGACTATTTTTGGGAAGTCACCCTATGATCGACTATTTTGGGAAGTCGCCCTATGGTTTTGACTATTTTTGGGAAGTCACCCTATGGTTTTTTGTTTTGGGAAGTCACCCTATGATCCGACTATTTTTGGGAAGTCGCCCTATGGTTTATTGTTTTGGGGAAGTCGCCACTATGATCCGATGATAATGTTCTTTTAGAAAAGTAGTTGACTAAGATATGCTTTCATACATCTTTGTGCTTACTGTAGTTGCCTTAGGAAGAACTGAGGCTACGGTGATGTTGATGAAGAGTTGTTAAGTTCTTTGTTCGTGGGACGGTTTCTGCCGACGATTTCTTTGTCTTTGGAGGCATTTTGACACGAAGGAGGAGTTTGGTTGAGTCTGCATCTTCTTGGTGATCGTCAACCTTGTAGAGGTGGTTGGGCTTGTATTCACATTGGGACTTCTTGCTTTTGAGAACTTGGTGTCTCGACCGCATTGTATTGGAGAGCTTGGCGTCTACGACCTTCTTGCCTTGGAGAACTTGGCGTCTCGACCGATTTGTATTTGAGAACTTGGCGTCACGACCGATTTGTATTGGAGAACTTGGCGTCTCTGACCGATTTGTATGTGAGAACTTGGCGTCTCTGACCAACTGGCATTTGATTTGCATTTGAGAACTTGGCGTCCCTGACCGAACTGTATTTGAGAACTTGACGTCTCTGACCGAATTGTATTCGAGAACTTGGCGTCTCTGACCGAATTGTAGACACTGGAGGTGGTCTTCATTGGGGGCTGTTTTCATCCATTTGTGGACATTGGAGGTCGTCTTTAGCAAGTTGCAGACGCCGGAGCTTGTCTTTGCCAAACTGTAGATGTTGGAGGGCGTCTTCATTCATTGGAGGTCGTCTTTGGTGAAGATCATCCTTGCCGAAAAAATGGGGATTTGATTTCACGTTTGAATTCCTGCATTCGTTAGTGAAGAGGAAGATGCATATATGACATTCATGATGAGCTAAAAATGATTGTGAGAGTATCACTGCATATGTTCGCGAGATGATGCATTTACTTGCTTTTGAAGGTGCACTTAGCCTAAGCTTTTGGCAGGGAAGTTATGATCTTCAATCACTTAGGATTTTTCCTATTGATTCAAGTTTTGTGCATGCTACATGAGCCCTTGGGAGATTTTTGTGGGGATGCATGGTGATGTATGTGTCTGGAGACTGTTTGGAACAGATTTTGAGCATGTGGGGGATGAGAACCCTTGATCGCGATTTAAACAGCGGTTGTTGGTGAGGTTTTGTCAGCAGTATCACATGGACCTCAATTTTGATGAGATTGGATTCGGATCCCGGGTCTTGGTTGACAGTTTCCCTCTCAATCTTGGTCATTTGAAGCTGATGCTGACAGGCTCTAGGGCACGTTGATATGAGTGAAGCTTCTTTCATTTGGATGAGCTGTGACCTTGACCGAAACCTTGTCCGGAGGATGATTTGATGGAATTGCTAATGCCGGGAGAAACCCTGATCTTGAATTCCGATGCTACGGGAAGCTGCCGTGTACCAAGTTACGAAGCTGAAATTCTTTCTTGCGACTTGATAAAATTCGGGTCCAAAAGACCATCTTGACAAAGCCCCCGGATCCTGAGTAGGCAAAGTCCAGATTTTGAAGAAGCGATTTGGCGAGTCTATCTCGTGGTGAAGAACCCAACGTGGACCCAAAGATGACTATATAAGCCCCAGCTTGAAGAGCTGCTACAGGAGGACACAGGGAGAACCGCTTAGCAAGCCTGGCATGAAGAAATTCAGAGTAGTCTTACGGAGGGGGAACCCATCTTTTCGAGACCTTAGTCAACCAATTCTTGGACAAGACTCGAAATGTTTACGTGCGGGGGCATATCTTTTGAAAGATGGGAATGTCTCCCGAATTTGTGTATGACACTCTCGCTTTTGGTTTGACTCTTTTGAGAGAGTATAAGCATCACAAGGTGTGGAAAAGTGTATGGAAGCCCTATGAGACGTAAAGACAGTGTTTGGCTCTATTTCCCTATGATGGAGAGAGAAGACTTGTCGAGACACTTGAAAACTTGTCTTATTCATGATGATCACAAGGCTGCTTAAAACCCTTTGTTAATGTTCGGGTTATTCAATCCCTAAATCTGATATGAACAAATATTTTGATTAATCACAAGGAGAAAACCACCTGATATAGAAAATCAAGCTTGGAAGGGCGGAAAGTGTATAGGGACGATCCTTGATGAGACCGGATTTTTTTTTGAGATTTGTTTGTGATTTCGACCGGACCATTTCTGGTTGCCTACGTTCCCTCCATTATGAAGAGCTCAGGTCGCCGTAGTTCGGGCCTATCCCGAATGAAAAGAGAACGAATGTTGAAATTCGAGGGTCTGAGGACCTTTGGGGATTTTGAGGATTGAATAACATATCCCCTTAGAGTGTCCATGAAAGACACGGATGCGAAGCCCCAGTGGGACATCCACGGCAAGTGTTTGTGAGGAGAAATGAAATATGCTCACATGAAGGGAAGGGTTGAATTTGCACAATCTTTGATTGGTAATTTTGGACCAAGATGGATTAGATTCCAATTTAAGCAAGCAATGAAGCATTAATTTGATCCTGACATCGAGGATATTAGAATGAAACTGCTATCCGGTAGGGACTGTAGTTGGGTTTCCGGGCTTCGATCGGCTATCGGGTGATTTGGGAGATTATGACCTCTTGAGATGAGAGGTCGGCTAGGCCTTTATTGGCGAACCTCTAAAGATGAGAGGTTGGCTCGCGGGGATGTGTTTGGGAAATCTATGGCGAGGAAGATTGATTGCCTCCAAGAATGAGAGGTCAGATTTTGACATGGCCAAGGGCAAGGGTAATGGTGATGGGAGTATCCTCTAAAATTGAGAGGATGGCTTGGGATTGGTTTAAGGTAATGATAAGAGGAAGTCCGAGCGACTGACAACTTTTTGCGATCTTGCGAGAATTCAGGCTCCTTTTCGATCATTGGAGAGCTTCTTGAGATGTCGGGGACTTTTGAGTTCTTCTTCTTTTTTTTTGGAAGGCTTCCTGAGGAGCTTGGAATTATATCCGAGATTGTGAGGATTTTAAAATCCTTCTTTTTTTTTGTTTCTTTTTTTGTTTTTTTGTTTTTTTTTTTTTTTTTTTTTTTTTTTTTTTTTTTGACTTGGAAAGCTTCCTGAGGAGTTGGGGATTATCTTTGTCCTTCCTTCATGGCTTGAGATAATTTGCGCATCGCCGATTCTCGAAGCTAACTTCTCGGGCTCGCTTGGACTTTCTCTCAGTATGGAGCAAAAATGATGGCTAAACCGGGTTTCAAAACACGCCGATCTTGAAATGAGAGGGTAGTGTTTAGTAAGGGTGAGGTAATGGCTTTCCTATGGGTGAAAGGTTTCAACCGCAATCCCTCTTGGATGACCTAAACGAGATTAAGTCTTCATTGCTTGCTTAAGCTTTATATGAGAAAAGATCCATGCAAATTCATCGAGCAACGAGATGATGATGATGAAAGGGATGTGAGCATATGAGATGCAAGATGGGGAATTGGTAAGCCCCAATTTGGGAAGGATATCAATTGATTTTCTCACTCGATTAGTTTAAATATTAATCATTTTCGAAGAATTAGTGGTTGAGCAGCGCAAGTGATCATTTTGGATAAAACCATTTCAATTAAGTGTAACGTGGGTGCGCAAGTGATGTCTCGAGTCTAGCAAGAGAAGAAAAAAGACTTATATTAAAAATTAGACACTTAACCACTATGTCCAAAATGGACTACAACGACAAATGTCCAGGGAAGGACTTAGGTGAAAGAAAAGTACTAGAACCTACGAAGGTTGACTCAAAAGACTATTTTAAAGATAGGTAGCCCCGGTCTAGCCGCTCTTTCTTTGTTGAACCATGCATCTATTCTTCGGCCGGAGACGGGAGCTATTGCAGACCTTTCCATCAGGATTTCCTTGGCAACTTTTTGCTCAATCCAACCATCTTCATTGCTGCGATGATGGTTCATTGACCTTGCAAAGGGACGAGTCAAACTCCATTGTGCCCACAAGGCTTGATCCACCAAACTCGATCATGTTGACACTCATGTTGTTAGGGAGCGGGTTATTGATAGTATTAGGTCCTTCGGCATCTCTAACCTCCCTTGCTCAATCAACCCTTGGATGGCCTTTTCGTGGGGACGCAATCATCCGTCAGGTGCCCATGGTACCGATGAAAGGCACAATGCTTGGAGGTATCCAAAGGAGCGTTGGGGTTTCTAGCCGATAATTTTCCAAAGGCCGGAGCAAACCTTCTCTCACCAAACCTCTGAAGATATCACTCAAAGGCATCCCAAAGTTTCTCAAGTCTTGGAGTCGGGATCCGGATGCATCGAGCTTCTTGGGAACAAAGGAAGTGGCATTGTTACATTCTGTCCCGCGTAGCCGATCGCCTCTTTGCCTTTAGCGAAAGTGAGAGTAGTTTTGGAGGGAGGAGCCCGATATCCGTAGGCAGTGCAGCGATCGGGCCGATTGTAAGCCTTTTCAAACTTAGCCCGGAATTAACCATTGCACGCAAGTCGGCGTAGGGGAAGTGGCCGAGGAAGCTCTCAAATGCGGCTTCAAGCATGACCGAAAGATGTCTAACCGCTCCTCGTCGAGGGAGGAATGGCCATTTCACCGAGCTTTAAGTTCCATCTCTTATAGAAATCCCCAATATTCTCATTAGTGGCGCCGCATCGTTGTTTCGTGTGTCAACTCGTTTGTCTCCCATTCCAAGTTGGCTTTGTACTTATCTCGTGAAAGTACCGGTAATTTGTTCCCAAGTAGCCCTAACTTCAGCCGCAATCGGAAAAACCATTTCAAAGCCCCCGACTTCAAAGAGAGACTAAAGTAATCGGCCAACCGCTGGTTTGTGCATCCCTTAGCCTTCATTGCCAAAGTATAGGTGTCCAAGTGAGTTTTAGGGCATGCACTCCCGTCAAACAATTCCAGAGTGGGCATCACAAACTTGTGAGGCAGGGGAACAATCGAGTCGGGATCTCGTAGGCCGAAGAGCGTGTTCTTTTTGGCGGTCAATTCAGCAATCTGTGCTTTCATTTCCTTGTGTTGCTCCATAAACCAAGCCAATTGGGGATCCAAAGGTGGAGCCAGCGTTCAAACCGTGATCGAGCCGAAGAGAGGAGTTACCAGGCGGTACATTGGTGGAAGGGATACCATATTCGGGGCATAGGTGAAAACCTCGTCCTTGGCCCAAATTACCCCGGGGAGTGTAGGTAGGAGCTTGGGCAAAAGGATAAAACCCAGTGACTTGCCGTTGGCTTTCCCATCGGCAGGAAGGGAGGCAGACTGAGGTAGCCATATAGCTCGGATTTCGGAGTGAGGCCCATAAGTAGGCTTGAGTGTGGGCCGCCGTCCCGGATTGTTGAATTGCATGGCCGGCTGTGGCGAAGGTGTGTAACCGAGGGGATACTGCGGTCCCGGTGATTCGGATGACACCGGGATGGAGGCTTGATAACCCATAGAAGTCTCGAGTGAGAAATGGATTTGTGAGAGCTATGTGAGGAGCACCGAGCTAGTACCATTCGAGGTGGGACTCTGATTGTTGCCCCGAACCAAACCGTGGTGGTATCCCAAACCTTTGTGAAGGTCCGGATTGATTGGTCCCGAACCGAGGTGGGATCCCCATTTGCCGTGGCATTCCGGGTAGCCCCAAGCATGAGAAGATATTCCGCATCGATTTTGTCCCCACCGAGGGACCGGGAATTGGCTCGTCTCGTCGGGGCCGCAGGGGATCCAGTGATCTCGCATTTGGGAGCCGGGTGACCCAGAGGTCGAGAAGCATGGATTCTGGTGGTAGTACCGTGGGAGGCCGGTGGTGGCATCTGGAGTAGTCGGGCGACCAAGAGTGGGGTTGAGGTCTTCCTCTTCTTCCACAGTGAAGGTGCCATCTGGGTTGAGGCCGGGCGGCCAGACCATGGCTCTTAATAGCCTCGATAAGGCTATTCACTGTGCTTCCTGTCGCACTCTCATCCGTTCCGCTAACCGATTCCATTGCTGTTCGTCCGAGGAGTCCCGGAGGCGGAGTGACGTTGTCCCCATCGTTACCACCGATGCGGACATTCTGAAACCCGGAGTTGAAACAAACGACGAAGCCGACGATGCGCTTGACTCTTCCCAACCGATCAAACGGTGACCCGGTGCCCGAAACCAAGCTTTGTGCGGAGTCTGGGGAGAGACACGAGGGTTCGATGGCGGAAATTGAAGGTGGGTAGGTGTTTGGGCTCAAGGCTCGTGCAACATGCAATTATTTGTTTATGTTTACTTAAAACACGTTTTATTAACCTAATCGGTTGGAAAAGATTGCTCTTTTTTTTTTTTTGCAAACTACTCGATTCTGGATCGGTGGGCCCCGTCACTACGTCTATAAGCCCTCGTATTCCACCCGTATTTCGACCTCCCGGGGTGGACGGCCCGGCGAGGGTCCTATAGGGCAAGCGGGTCCCACCGACCGAAAGAAAAACGATTCTAAAAGTCGGCGGGTAATCGAGTCTTAACGAGCATTCGATGTAAATTACGGACAAAGCCGACGTCAAAAGTCAAGATCATGTCCGGGGCTCGACGAAAAGCTCGGCATGATTTGGACCGATAAGCGTCCACGATTGATCTTGACTTGTCGTCGCTTAAGCCGTAATTAGGCATGGAATAGTCATTAATCCTTGATGACTCGGTGTCAATGCCGGGAGTCAGTGTATAATTTGTGCCAGCCGAGCCGAAGTCAAGGCGCCGGTCAATATCTTGGTCAAAGTCCGCGGCGGAAAACCGGCGAACTTCGACCGATTAGGGACCCGAAAGATATTGAGTCGGTATGCCGACAAAGGCTTGAAAGGAAAGGTCTATACACGGACAGGGCATGACACGACCGTACTAAAAACCAACCGGGTCTCGGACAAAGTGTGTCACGGACAAGTGCATGGTCGACACGAGGCTCCATGGGATGTTTGGGTAGTCTGTGCTCATCCGAGAGGCGTAATAAGACCAAACGGACCGCGACAAGGATTTCCCGGGTTAAGGACGTAGTGTGCGGTGTACGGTCACGTGCGCGTAGTGTGCAACAGTCTATATTCTTTTTTCCGAGTAAAATAGAAATTTTTTTATGTGTCTTAAAAATATGATGCATGATTTTTTTTTGAAATTTTCCCTTTTTTTTTTTTTTTGATTTTTTTTTTTGATGAGCACATAAGCACGAAAATTCCGACAGTTAGGGACATTATTCCGACAGTCAAAATTTTGACTTTCTCCGAGGCGGCCAAAACAACATGAAAACTGTGCAAAAATCAACACACACACAAAAAATGATTTTCAAAGCCGGGACGGAAGCTTGACCCTCAAAAGCTTTTTTTTTTTGAAAACGGTGATACCGGCACGTGGAATTGTTAGACCACAATTTATCCCCGACTCGTGTTAGGAGGCGATAACGGGAAATTTAGTGGTTTCCACCAATATACCGAATACCCTTTTTTTATTAAAAAAGCTTAGTCCCCAGCGGAGTCGCCACTGTGATGTACCCGATTTTTGAAATCAAACGGAGTCGCCACGCCATTTTTGTTTTAAGGGCCAAAACTTTGAAAAAAGCCCGAGATAAGAGATTTAGGTTCGGAGGTCATGTTACGCGTCGGGAAGGACGTTAGTGTGCACCCGACGCGCCTCGTAAAAACGAGTCTTCCAAGCTGGAAATCATTTGTGTGTGTGTGTGTGTGTGTGTTTTGGCCAAAATAAGTTGAAACTGGGGTAAGTAAAAATTGGGAGCTCTTTTCAAGGCTTTAAACTGATCCCATGATTTTTTGGGTGATTTTTGGGTTGAGTCTTGGCACTCAAAAGATTTTTGGATTTGAAAAGCAATTCTGCCAGAATGAAAGAAGGCAGTTGACCCTTGACTTTGAAATGGACTTAAAGGCTTCAAAACCTCAGAATCTGGGTAAAGTCCGAGAATGAAAGTTGTTTAAAACACCCTAAATAGGGTTTCTGCAAAGAAACTTTCCATTTTGGAAGTAATTTTAGGGGTCAAAACCTTCTGGAAATCTCAGATGTGAAATCTGGATTTCCAGAAGCTGATGAACTGGCCTCTAAAAGAAAAATTGAAAATAGGAGTTTCACTAACCCAAAAAATAAAATAAAAATATGTTTGGAAAGATCTAGATGTTGGCTACAAAAAGTGTTTTGTAGTCAACGTCCAATTCCAAGTTTTACTGGGTCCAAAAAATAGGAAAATGGACTGAGGTCTCAGAACAATGCTACTGGACAGCAAGATGTTCTTGAGGGAAAATGTGATTTTTGGGGGATTTGCATCTATGTTCACCCCATTTTCATCCCTAGACTTGATACCACTACTTTTTGTTAAGTGGTTATCATATTCAAGTCATCCTTGGGGAATTTATGGGGTTGAAACATGTCCTTTGCAAAGGGAAAGGGGATGTTTTGTAGAAATGAAATTTAAGAGAAAAATCAACTAGAGATCTAAAATGTGGACCATTTGAGATGGTCATTCATGAAGATGAACTTCAAGATGACCATCTTGGGTCAAAACTTAAGTTAAAATAGACATCAAAAAGACCCAAGTAAGAAGAACAAGATGAACAAGAAGTTAAAAGAGAATTTTAGGGTTTTGAGAAGGAGGGCTTTACCAATGGTGACACCCTATCTTCCTAGGCTTGGAATTTGACTTGAGGAGTATCAAGATTTGGTGTTTTGACTTGAGGAGTATCAAGATTTGGTGTTTGGATTTGTGTTTGGGTGGATTCAAGGCTTGAATGTGTTTAGGGTTTGATGATAGAGTTGATCAAAGAGAAAACAAGTGGATAACACTTAAGTCCTCCATGTTTTCTCCCTAATCTTCCTCTTGAGTAGCGTTTCAAGCTTGAGCTTGGTGTGTTTAAGAGTGATTTGAGAATGTTTGGAGTGGATTGGGAAATATTCAAGAGAAAATGGTGGCAATCAAAGGATTCCCACTGTTTTCTCTCTATATTTCGCCAGAACTTCGTTGCTGTGTCAAAATGTGTTGTGTAAACTGAGAGAGGAGGGTTCAATTTATAGGCCCCTGAAATTTACATACATGTCCGCGCGGATGAGAAGTGCGGCGTAATCGTTCATTAATTACAGCTCCAGCTTTGGACAGGAAGAATAAAAATTCAAAAAAAAACCAAATTAACAGCCAGTTTTTGTGTTTCCAGCATTTCTATTTATGGTTTGATTCTTTTGTTTTGCTTTTTAAGATGCTTTCTTTGGTTTATCTTTATTTGGCAATGCCCATTCTACCCTCACTTTGTTAGGAAAGTTAGAAATGTTAGGAATGTTAGTAATTGTTATGACTTTCGTTAATTTTCTAACGAAAATTCTAACAAGCTCAAATTGGAGTACTTACAGTAGCCCCTCGGCGACGGCGCTTTCGAAGGAAGCGGGGTCGTCGATAAGAGTAAGGCTCCATATTTGGCGGGATGATCGAGTGATCGGGTGGCTGAACCTAGCGATAGGCTACCTACGTATCCCGGGTGGGAATCAAGCCAGTCGTAGTTCGGGTCTTTGACCCCGGAGATGATGGCGTTTTAGGTGCCTCGAACCTGGTAAGCGAGTTCTACAGTCGGTTGCTGGGAAGAAACTCTGCTGGGGATAAGAGATGACCATTTTCGGTCTGATGGGTATCCGCTCTGCTGGGGATAGGAATGACCATTTTTGGTCTCTGCTGGGGATGATTGCGATTTATCGCTTGATAGCGTCTTAGGTGCCTCAAACCTTGGAGATGGCGTTTTAGGTGCCTCGAACCTTGAAGATGGCGTTTTAGGTGCCTCGAACCTTGATGATGATAGCCTTTTAGGTGCCTCGGACCTTGATGATGATGGCCTTTTAGGCGCCTCGGACCTTGATTTGAAATGGCCTTTCGGTGGACTTCGTCTGCTGCCGAAGGAGAGGGTGACCGTTTTGGTCGAGGGGCTGGACCTAATGACAGGCTACCTACGTATCCCTAGTGGGAATCAAGCCCTTTCGTAGTTCGAGTCTTACTCGAGATTCCGTTGGCTTTTGGGATTCCGTTAACTTTGCTGGGGAAAATCAGACGTATTCGTCTGGGGAATTGGTCTCACGTTTGACTGCCGTGAATGATTTTGATGAAAGATACGGGATCCGTTATCTTTCTCGGGACACTCGGTCTTACGTTTAACTGCCGGGAATTTCTTTTGAGAGGGTATGAACCTAAATGGGAACTTAGTTCAGGAGTATGAACCTAAGTTGAGGTTCGGTTCAGGAGTCTGAACCTAATGGAGACTTAGTTCAGGAGTATAAACCTAAGTTGAGGTTCGGTTCAGGAGTATGAACCTAATGGAGACTTAGTTCAGGAGTATGAACCTAAGTTGAGGTTCGGTTCAGGAGTATGAACCTAAATGGGAACTTAGTTCAGGAGTATGAACCTAAGTTGAGGTCTTGTACCTGATGGAGGCTATTTGAAGGTGTTCTTGCTGGGGAAGACTCGGGCTTACGAGAACCATCGGGAAGAAAGGTGATCAATGTCGGTCAAGTGGATGGACCTATGGTAGGCTACATGGTTTGTCACCCAAGGATTGACTGTATCTGGGGGTCACCCGAGGATTGACTATTTTAGGGAAGTCGTCCTAGAGATTGACTGTATTTGGGAGTCACCCGAGGGATTGACTATTTTAGGGAAGTCGCCCTATGGTTTAACTATTTTTGGGAAGTCGCCCTATGGTTTGACTATTTTTGGGAAGTCGCCCTATGGTTTGACTGTTTTTTGGGAAGTCGCCCTATGGTTTGACTATTTTTGGGAAGTCACCCTATGATCTGACTATTTTTGGGAAGTCGTCCTATGGTTTGACTATTTTTGGGAAGTCACCCTATGATCTGACTATTTTTGGGAAGTCGTCCTATGGTTTGACTATTTTTGGGAAGTCACCCTATGATCTGACTATTTTTGGGAAGTCGTCCTATGGTTTGACTATTTTTGGGAAGTCACCCTATGATCTGACTATTTTTGGGAAGTCGCCCTATGGTTTGACTATTTTTGGGAAGTCACCCTATGATCTGACTATTTTTGGGAAGTCGCCCTATGGTTTTGACTGTTTTGGGGAAGTCACCCTATGGTTTTGACTGTTTTGGGGAAGTCACCCTATGATCTGACTATTTTTGGGAAGTCGCCCTATGGTTTTGACTGTTTTGGGGAAGTCGCCCTATGATCTGATGATAATGTTCTTTTAGAAAAGTAGTTGACTAAGATATGCTTTCATACCTGTGCTGTGCTTACCTGTAGTTGCCGGAAGGACTGAGGCTACGGCTGATGTTGATGAAGAGTTGTTAAGTTGCTGTTCGTGGGACGGTTTCTGCTGACGATTTGCTGTCTTTGGAGGCATTTTGACCTGAAGGAGGAGTTTGGTTGAGTCTGCATCTTGCTGGTGATCGTCAACCTTGTAGAGGTGGTTGGGCTTGTATTCACATTGGGACTTCTTGCTTTTGAGAACTTGGTGTCTCTGACCGCATTGTATTGGAGAGCTTGGCGTCTCTGACCTTCTTGCCTTGGAGAACTTGGCGTCTCTGACCGATTTGTATTTGAGAACTTGGCGTCCCTGACCGATTTGTATTGGAGAACTTGGCGTCTCTGACCGATTTGTATGTGAGAACTTGGCGTCTCTGACCAACTGGCATTTGATTTGCATTTGAGAACTTGGCGTCCCTGACCGAACTGTATTTGAGAACTTGACGTCTCTGACCGAATTGTATTCGAGAACTTGGCGTCTCTGACCGAATTGTAGACACTGGAGGTGGTCTTCATTGGGGGCTGTTTTCATCCATTTGTGGACATTGGAGGTCGTCTTTAGCAAGTTGCAGACGCCGGAGCTTGTCTTTGCCAAACTGTAGATGTTGGAGGGCGTCTTCATTCATTGGAGGTCGTCTTTGGTGAAGATCATCCTTGCCGAAAAAATGGGGATTTGATTTCACGTTTGAATTCCTGCATTCGTTAGTGAAGAGGAAGATGCATATATGACATTCATGATGAGCTAAAAATGATTGTGAGAGTATCACTGCATATGTTCGCGAGATGATGCATTTACTTGCTTTTGAAGGTGCACTTAGCCTAAGCTTTTGGCAGAAGTTATGATTTATGATCTTCAATCACTTAGGATTTTTCCTATTGATTCAAGTTTTGTGCATGCTACATGAGCCCTTGGGAGATTTTTGTGGGGATGCATGGTGATGTATGTGTCTGGAGACTGTTTGGAACAGATTTTGAGCATGTGGGGGATGAGAACCCTTGATCGCGATTTAAACAGCGGTTGTTGGTGAGGTTTTGTCAGCAGTATCACATGGACCTCAATTTTGATGAGATTGGATTCGGATCCCGGGTCTTGGTTGACAGTTTCCCTCTCAATCTTGGTCATTTGAAGCTGATGCTGACAGGCTCTAGGGCACGTTGATATGAGTGAAGCTTCTTTCATTTGGATGAGCTGTGACCTTGACCGAAACCTTGTCCGGAGGATGATTTGATGGAATTGCTAATGCCGGGAGAAACCCTGATCTTGAATTCCGATGCTACGGGAAGCTGCCGTGTACCAAGTTCTGAAGCTGAAATTCTTTCTTGCGACTTGATAAAATTCGGGTCCAAAAGACCATCTTGACAAAGCCCCCGGATCCTGAGTAGGCAAAGTCCAGATTTTGAAGAAGCGATTTGGCGAGTCTATCTCGTGGTGAAGAACCCAACGTGGACCCAAAGATGACTATATAAGCACCAGCTTGAAGAGCTTCTACAGGAGAACCTGGGAGAACCGCTTAGCAAGCCCCAGCATGAAGAAATTCAGAGTAGTCTTACAGAGGGGGAACCCATCTTTTCAGACCTTAGTAAGACTCAGAAATGTTTACGTGCAGGGGCATATCTTTTGAAAGATGGGAATGTCTCCCGAATTTGTGTATGACACTCTCGCTTTTGGTTTGACTCTTTTGAGAGAGTATAAGCATCACAAGGTGTGGAAAAGTGTATGGAAGCCCCCGTACGTAAAGACAGTGTTTGGCTCTATTTCCCTATGATGGAGAGAGAGAAGACTTGTCGAGACACTTGAAAACTTGTCTTATTCATGATGATCACAAGGCTGCTTAAAACCCTTTGTTAATGTTCGGGTTATTCAATCTCTAAATCTGATATGAACAAATATTTTGATTAATCACAAGGAGAAAACCAACTGATATCGAAAATCAAGCTTGGAAGGGCGGAAAGTGTATAGGGACGATCCTTGATGAGACCGGATTTTTTTTTTGAGATTTGTTTGTGATTTCGACCGGACCATTTCTGGTTGCCTACGTTCCCTCCATTATGAAGAGCTCAGGTCGCCGTAGTTCGGGCCTATCCCGAATGAAAAGAGAACGAATGTTGAAATTCGAGGGTCTGAGGACCTTTGGGGATTTTGAGGATTGAATAACATATCCCCTTAGAGTGTCCATGAAAGACACGGATGCGAAGCCCCAGTGGGACATCCACGGCAAGTGTTTGTGAGGAGAAATGAAATATGCTCACATGAAGGGAAGGGTTGAATTTGCACAATCTTTGATTGGTAATTTTGGACCAAGATGGATTAGATTCCAATTTAAGCAAGCAATGAAGCATTAATTTGATCCTGACATCGAGGATATTAGAATGAAACTGCTATCCGATAGGGACTGTAGTTGGGTTTCCGGGCTTCGATCGGCTATCGGGTGATTTGGGAGATTATGACCTCTTGAGATGAGAGGTCGGCTAGGCCTTTTACTGACTGAACCTCTAAAGATGAGAGGTTGGCTCGCGGGGATGTGTTTGGGAAATCTATGGCGAGGAAGATTGATTGCCTCCAAGAATGAGAGGTCAGATTTTGACATGGCCAAGGGCAAGGGTAATGGTGATGGGAGTATCCTCTAAAATTGAGAGGATGGCTTGGGATTGGTTTAAGGTAATGATAAGAGGAAGTCCGAGCGACTGACAACTTTTTGCGATCTTGCGAGAATTCAGGCTCCTTTTCGATCATTGGAGAGCTTCTTGAGATGTCGGGGACTTTTGAGTTCTTCTTCTTTTTTTTTTGGAAGGCTTCCTGAGGAGCTTGGAATTATATCCGAGATTGTGAGGATTTTAAAATCCTTCTTTTTTTGTTTCTTTTTTGTTTTTTTTTTTTGTTTTTTTTTTTTTTTTTTTTTTTGTTTTTTTGTTTTTTTTTTTTTTTTTTGACTTGGAAAGCTTCCCGAGGAGTTGGGGATTATCTTTGTCCTTCCTTCATGGCTTGAGATAATTTGCGCATCGCCGATTCTCGAAGCTAACTTCTCGGGCTCGCTTGGACTTTCTCTCGCATGGAGCAAAAATGATGGCTAAACCGGGTTTCAAAACACGCCGATCTTGAAATGAGAGGGTAGTGTTTAGTAAGGGTGAGGTAATGGCTTTCCTATGGGTGACAGGATTGAACCGCAATCCCTACGGGATGACCTAAACGAGATTAAGTCTTCATTGCTTGCTTAAGCTTTATATGAGAAAAGATCCATGCAAATTCATCGAGCAACGAGATGATGATGATGAAAGGGATGTGAGCATATGAGATGCAAGATGGGGAATTGGTAAGCCCCAATTTGGGAAGGATATCAATTGATTTTCTCACTCCGATTAGTTTAAATATTAATCATTTTCGAAGAATTAGTGGTTGAGCAAGACAAGTGATCATTTTGGATAAAACCATTTCAATTAAGTGTAACGTGGGTGCGCAAGTGATGTCTCGAGTCTAGCAAGAGAAGAAAAAAGACTTATATTAAAAATTAGACACTTAACCACTATGTCCAAAATGGACTACAACGACAAATGTCCAGGAAGGACTTAGGTGAAAGAAAAGTACTAGAACCTACGAAGGTTGACTCAAAAGACTATTTTAAAGATAGGTAGCCCCCAGTCTAGCCGCTCTTTGCTGTTGAACCATGCATCTATTCTTCGACGCTGGAGACAGGAGCTATTGCAGACCTTTCCATCAGGATTTCCTTGGCAACTTTTTGCTCAATCCAACCATCTTCATTGCCTGCGATGACTGGTTCATTGACCTTGCAAAGGGACGAGTCAAACTCCATTGTGCCCACAAGGCTTGATCCACCAAACTCGATCATGTTGACACTCATGTTGTTAGGGAGCGGGTTATTGATAGTATTAGGTCCTTCAGGCATCTCTAACCTCCCTTGCTCAATCAACCCTTGGATGGCCTTTTTCAGGGGGACGCAATCATCCGTCAGGTGCCCATGGTACTGATGAAAGGCACAATGCTTGGAGGTATCCAAAGGAGCGTTGGGGTTTCTAGGCCGATAATTTTCCAAAGGCCGGAGCAAACCTTCTCTCACCAAACCTCCGAAGATATCACTCAAAGGCATCCCAAAGTTTCTCAAGTCTTGGAGTCGGGATCTCGGATGCATCAGCTTCTTGGGAACAAAGGAAGTGGCATTGTTACATTCCCGTCCCGCGTAGCCGATCGCCTCTTTGCCTTTAGCGAAAGTGAGAGTAGTTTTGGAGGGAGGAGCCCGATATCCGTAGGCAGTGCAGTAGCTGGCCGATTGTAAGCCTTTTCAAACTTAGCCCGGAATTAACCATTGCACGCAAGTCGGCCGTAGGGAAGTGGCCGAGGGAAGCTCTCAAATGCGGCTTCAAGCATGACTGAAAGATGTCTAATTGCTCCTCGTCAGAGGGAGGCATGGCCATTTCACTGAGCTTTAAGTTCCATCTCTTATAGAAATCCCCAATATTCTCATTAGGGCGCCGCATCGTTGTTTGTGTCAACTCTGTTTGTCTCCCATTCCAAGTTGGCTTTGTACTTATCTGTGAAAGTACTGGTAATTTGTTCCCAAGTAGCCCTAACTTCAGGCTGCAATCGGAAAAACCATTTCAAAGCCCCTGACTTCAAAGAGAGACTAAAGTAATCGGCCAACTGCTGGTTTGTGCATCCCTTAGCCTTCATTGCCAAAGTATAGGTGTCCAAGTGAGTTTTAGGGCATGCACTCCCGTCAAACAATTCCAGAGTGGGCATCACAAACTTGTGAGGCAGGGGAACAATCGAGTCGGGATCTGTAGGCCGAAGAGCAGTGTTCTTTTTGGCGGTCAATTCAGCAATCTGTGCTTTCATTTCCTTGTGTTGCTCCATAAACCAAGCCAATTGGGGATCCAAAGGTGGAGCCATAGCGTTCAAACCAGTGACTGAGCTGAAGAGAGGAGTTACCACTGGCGGCACATTGGTGGAAGGGATACCATATTCCGGGGCATAGGTGAAAACCTGTCCTTGGCCCAAATTACCCCGGGGAGTGTAGGTAGGAGCTTGGGCAAAAGGATAAAACCCAGGGCGGCTTGCCGTTGGCTTTCCATTGGCAGGAAGGCAAGAGGCAGACTCCGAGGTAGCCGGATAGCTCGGATTTCCGGAGTGAGGCCCATAAGTAGGCTTGAGTGTGGCCGCCGTCCCGGATTGTTGAATTGCATGGCCGCTCTGTGGCGAAGGTGTGTAAACTGTGGGGATACTGCGGTCCTGGTGATTCGGATGGCACCGGGATGGAGGCTTGATAACCCATAGAAGTCTCGAGTGAGAAATGGATTTGTGAGAGCTATGTGAGGAGCACCGAGCTAGTACCATTCCGAGGTGGGACTCCCGATTGTTGCCCGAACCAAACCGGGGTGGTATCCCAAACTGCTTGGCCGTGAAGGTCCGGATTGATTGGTCCCGAACCGAGGTGGGATCCCCATTTGCCGTGGCATTCCGGTAGCCCCAAGCATGAGAAGATATTCCGCATCGATTTTGTCCCCACCGAGGGACCGGGAATTGGCCTGCCTCGTCTGGGCCGCAGGGATCCAAAGTGATCTCGCATTTGGGGAGCCGGGCCGACCCAGAGGTCGAGAAGCATGGATTCTCGTGGTAGTACCGTGGGAGGCCGGTGGTGGCATCCTGGAGTAGCTCGGGCCGACCAAGAGTGGGGTTGAGGTCTTCCTCTTCTTCCACAGTGAAGGTGCCATCTGGGTTGAGACCGTGCAAATGACCATGGCTCTTAATAGCCTCGATAAGGCTATTCACCGTGCTTCTGCCGCACTCTCATCCGTTCGCTAACCGATTCCATTGCCGTTCGTCCGAGGAGTCCCGGAGGCGGAGTGACGTTGTCCCCATCGTTACCACCGATGCGGACATTCTAAACCCGGAGTTGAAACAAACGACGAAGCCGACGATGCGCTTGACTCTTCCCAACCGATCAAACGGTGACCCGGTGCCCGAAACCAAGCTTTGTGCGGAGGCGGGGAGAGACACGAGGGTTCAGATGGCGGAAATTGAAGGTGGGTAGGTGTTTGGGCTCAAGGCTCGTGCAACATGCAATTATTTGTTCATGTTTACTTAAAACACGTTTTATTAACCTAATCGGTTGGAAAAGATTGCTCTTTTTTTTTTTTGCAAACTACTCTGATTCTCGGATCGGTGGGCCCCGTCACTACGTCTATAAGCCCCTCGTATTCCACCCGTATTTCGACCTCCCAGGGTGGACACCCGGCGAGGGTCCTATAGGGCAAGCGGGTCCCACCGACCGAAAGAAAACGATTCTAAAAGTCTCGGCGGGTAATCGAGTCTTAACGAGCATTCGATGTAAATTACGGACAAAGCCGACGTCAAAAGTCAAGATCATGTCCGGGGCTCGACGAAAAGTCGGCATGATTTGACCGATAAGCGTCCACGATTGATCTTGACTTGTCGTCGCTAAGCCGTAATTAGGCATGGAATAGTCATTAATCCTTGATGACTCGTGTCAATGCCGGGAGTCGTGTATAATTTGTGCCGCCGAGCCGAAGTCAAGGCGCCTGGTCAATATCTTGGTCAAAGTCTCGCGGCGGAAAACCGGCGTAACTTCGACCGATTAGGGACCCGAAAGATATTGAGTCGGTATGCCGACAAAGGCTTGAAAGGAAAGGTCTATACACGGACAGGGCATGACACGTACTTTACTAAAAACCAACCGGGTCTCGGACAAAGTGTGTCACGGACAAGTGCATGGTCGACACGAGGCTCCATGGGATGTTTGGGTAGTCCTGTGCTCATCCGAGAGGCGTAATAAGACCAAACGGACCGCGACAAGGATTTCCCCGGGTTAAGGACGTAGTGTGCAGTGTACGGTCACGTGCGCGTAGTGTGCAAGCAGTCTATATTCTTTTTCTGAGTAAAATAGAAATTTTTTTATGTGTCTTAAAAATATGATGCATGATTTTTTTTTTGAAATTTTCCCTTTTTTTTTTTTTGATTTTTTTTTTTGATGAGCACATAAGCACGAAAATTCCGACGGTTAGGGACATTATTCCGACAGTCAAAATTTTGACTTTCTCCGAGGCGGCCAAAACAACATGAAAACTGTGCAAAAATCAACACACACACAAAAAATGATTTTCAAAGCCGGGACGGAAGCTTGACCCTCAAAAGCTTTTTTTTTTTGAAAACGGTGATACCGGCACGTGGAATTGTTAGA
Source organism: Adenophora triphylla var. japonica (assembly GCA_022495995.1). Lineage (NCBI taxonomy): Eukaryota > Viridiplantae > Streptophyta > Magnoliopsida > Asterales > Campanulaceae > Adenophora > Adenophora triphylla. Next base: position 369,970 of record JAFEMH010001713.1, on the reverse strand, counting down.
CCACAATTTATCCCCGACTCGTGTTAGGAGGCGATAACGGGAAATTTAGTGGTTTCCACCAATATACCGAATACCCTTTTTTTATTAAAAAAGCTTAGTCCCCAATGAGTCGCCACCGTGATGTACCCGATTTTTGAAATCAAACGGAGTCGCCACGCCATTTTTGTTTTACGGGCCAAAACTTTGCAAAAAGCCCGAGATAAGAGATTTAGGTTCGGAGGTCATGTTACGCGTCGGGAAGGACGTTAGTGTGCACCCGACGCGCCTCGTAAAAACGAGTCTTCCAAGCTGGAAATCATTTGTGTGTGTGTGTGTGTGTGTGTTTTGGCCAAAATAAGTTGAAACTGGGGTAAGTAAAAATTGGGAGCTCTTTTCAAGGCTTTAAACTGATCCCATGATTTTTTGGGTGATTTTTTGGTTGAGTCTTGGCACTCAAAAGATTTTTGGATTTGAAAAGCAATTCTGCCAGAATGAAAGAAGGCAGTTGACCCTTGACTTTGAAATGGACTTAAAGGCTTCAAAACCTCAGAATCTGGGGAAAGTCCGAGAATGAAAGTTGTTTAAAACACCCTAAATAGGGTTTCTGCAAAGAAACTTTCCATTTTGGAAGTAATTTGAGGGGTCAAAACCTTCTGGAAATCTCAGATGTGAAATCTGGATTTCCAGAAGCTGATGAACTGGCCTCTAAAAGAAAAATTGAAAAGAGGAGTTTCACTAACCCAAAAAATAAAATAAAAATATGTTTGGAAATATCTAGATGTTGGCTACAAAAAGTGTTTTGTAGTCAACGTCCAATTCCAAGTTTTACTGGGTCCAAAAAATAGGAAAATGGACTGAGGTCTCAGAACAATGCTACTGGACAGCAAGATGTTCTTGAGGGAAAATGTGATTTTTGGGGGATTTGCATCTATGTTCACCCCATTTTCATCCCTAGACTTGATACCACTACTTTTTGTTAAGTGGTTATCATATTCAAGTCATCCTTGGGGAATTTATGGGGTTGAAACATGTCCTTTGCAAAGGGAAAGGGGATGTTTTGTAGAAATGAAATTTAAGAGAAAAATCAACTAGAGATCTAAAATGTGGACCATTTGAGATGGTCATTCATGAAGATGAACTTCAAGATGACCATCTTGGGTCAAAACTTAAGTTAAAATAGACATCAAAAAGACCCAAGTAAGAAGAACAAGATGAACAAGAAGTTAAAAGAGAATTTTAGGGTTTTGAGAAGGAGGGCTTTACCAATGGTGACACCCTATCTTCCTAGGCTTGGAATTTGACTTGAGGAGTATCAAGATTTGGTGTTTTGACTTGAGGAGTATCAAGATTTGGTGTTTGGATTTGTGTTTGGGTGGATTCAAGGCTTGAATGTGTTTAGGGTTTGATGATAGAGTTGATCAAAGAGAAAACAAGTGGATAACACTTAAGTCCTCCATGTTTTCTCCCTAATCTTCCTCTTGAGTAGCGTTTCAAGCTTGAGCTTGGTGTGTTTAAGAGTGATTTGAGAATGTTTGGAGTGGATTGGGAAATATTCAAGAGAAAATGGTGGCAATCAAAGGATTCCCACTGTTTTCTCTCTATATTTCGCCAGAACTTCGTTGCTGTGTCAAAATGTGTTGTGTAAACTGAGAGAGGAGGGTTCAATTTATAGGCCCCTGAAATTTACATACATGTCCGCGCGGATGAGAAGTGCAGCGTAATCGTTCATTAATTACAGCTCCAGCTTTGGACAGGAAGAATAAAAATTCAAAAAAACCAAATTAACAGCCAGTTTTTGTGTTTCCAGCATTTCTATTTATGGTTTGATTCTTTTGTTTTGCTTTTTAAGATGCTTTCTTTGGTTTATCTTTATTTGGCAATGCCCATTCTACCCTCACTTTGTTAGGAAAGTTAGAAATGTTAGGAATGTTAGTAATTGTTATGACTTTCGTTAATTTTCTAACGAAAATTCTAACAAGCTCAAATTGGAGTACTTACAGCTGCCTCAACTTCTTCTGGTCCTCGAATTGTCAACGCATTTGGGCCCAATGTGGTGCCAGGCAAGAATGAGAGGGGCTATGTGCCCCAACGACCTACTCGTGGGAGGAAGAATTTGGAATCCCGTTATGATGTGATCTACAACTTCTGTGGGGTAGATAGGGCAGACTTTAGGGTGACCATCCTTAGTCAGAAACAATTTTTGGCCAAATACCGTGCTACCTTCACTAGAGATGCTACTAAGGTCGCTTTCTACGGGGGCGCTTCGAGGCTGGGTTGAGGTTGCCGTTGGATCCTTTCATCAATGAGTTTCTGGAGTGTATGGATGCCCTCCCTCTTCAGCTCGGTGCTAACACTTGTAGAGTGCTGGTGTGCTTTGCAATGGTGTGTAGGCTCTTGGGCCATGAGCCTTGTATGAAGGTTTTCAAAGAGTTTTTTGGTGCCAAGCTAGATAAGCATGATTGGGGAATTAGTACTCCCTCTAAGCCCAACTCTCCCAAGTTGTTTGCCAACCTTCCAAATAAACACAATTGCTTTGGAACTCGCATGTAGTTTTGGTTGAGAGCGGGATGGGAATTTCCGTTGCCCAATGATGAATCCGATGTTATCGGTGAGGACAATTACCGGGAGCCTCCTTGGTGTAAAACTTTGTATAGAAAGCCGTATGCCCCGGTCAAGGATGGACCCGTCGCTGGGAGTCATTAGTGACAACCAAGTACAATTATATTCTAGCAGGGATGATGCCTCGGAGATGAGGTAGCAGAGCCCTTGCGCCCGTATTGAGAGGCCAGTGTACCCCGATTGGGTAACTCACTCTTGGGTAGATTAGAGGAGAATTGTCGGTTTTGCCGTAAGCAAGCGACATCGCAAGAACAATGGAGAACACATTGGTGGTAAGGGTTTACTCGCCTTCGTTCATTAGCTCGTCCAATGTTAACTTGCATAAGTGATTTTTTATAGGCGTATAGGATTGCTTTGATCTGCATACTTAACTTTCAGCTCGTCACTTGCTTGCTCGCCTGTAGAATCAATCAATTCGTACATAGAACTGCTTGTAATCGTATCTCTGTATTTATCAAATGGTTTGCTCATATGTAGAATTAATTCGTACATAGAACTGATTTTATTTGCATACATGACTCTTAGCCCATCCGTTGTCTATTCGCATGTAGAACTGGTTAGCTCGTACATAAATCCGTTTCGAATTGTCACCCTGTACTTATCAAATTGCTTGCTCGTATGTAGAATTAATTCGTACATAGAACTGTTTCGTATTGTCGAACTAATACTTTGATGTCGTGCAGTTTTGACTCCCGAACAAGAAGCCGCCATGGTTCGAATTGTTGGAGTTTCTGACAAGAGAAAGGCTAAGAGGGCCCACGGAGCTGTGAATGCTAAGGCAAGCAGAGAGAGGGAGGCCGCTGTAAGGAATAATTTACTCTCAAAGGACAATGCTGGGCTGATCCCAATGGAGGAGGTCGAGATAGAGGTCCTTCAACAAAGTGGCTCCCATTCCATGAATGTGAATGAGGGAGGGGAGGAATCCCCAGTCGCCTAGGCCAAGTCTGAGCTCTGATCCAGTTCAAGAGGCCAATGCTGCGACCTCTGGAGCCGAGATGGCGGGGTCCAGCCCGATGAATGTGGTTGAAATTAATGATGATGCTGTCGAGGAGGAAGATGATCAGGCGTTGAGGACAAGAAAAAGATCAAGGTCTGGAAAGGGCAAGGCCGTCTCCCCAAGTCTACTCCCTCCTCTAGCCCCTCCCCCGAGGAGCCAAGAATCCGTAGATGCTTTGATTCAGAGGCTTAGCGATGTTCCCCCTCTTATTGGGGTCAACAGCATGACTCGCCGCTATCCTGAGGTGGCGCTTGGTCAAGTGGTGGTGAGAAGGGCCTTGGATGTAGATCTCCTAGCTTACTTTGCAGATAAGGGGATGACTCCAGAGGAATTCACGGCCCGATCTGGGTTGGTACACAGCGAGGTAAACCTTTACTTTCCCTTTCTGTTTGGTCGCTTATTCTCCGTTAGTTCGTCGCTCACCTTCTATGCCTTAGCCGAGCTAATACTTCAATGTTTCCTCTAATGCAGTCTCTCACCATGAACGAGCAAGCTAAAAGCTCTTGGAGGGCGTCAATTGAGAGGGAGAAGCAGGCTTTGCGTGATTACTCCAAGAAGGCACAAGAGTTGGCCGATTTGAGGGAGAAATACAATGATCTGGATAACTCGTGTGAAGCCAATGAAATGGTGAAGACGAAGGCCCTGTCCGATCTTGCAGCTGAATCTAAGATCAAGGAGGTGGAAGCGGAGAGGGATGCAGAGAAGAAGGAATTGGAAAAACCAAGACCGAGCCGGCCACGCCAACAAACTTCTCGAAGGAGAAGGATGCCTTCTTGCTCGAGTTGCAAGAACAAAGATCGACTTGAGAGAGAGAAGAGTCGAAAGACCTCCAGGCTGCCGTTGAGAGAACTGCTAAGGATGCCTCTGAAGCCGCGGTTGAGAAGTTCAAGGAAGGGGACGAGTACTATGATGCCATCGTGTCTAAGGCACAAGATTTTCTTGAGGTCGGCAAGAGACACATGGCCCGTCGTGCACTTGTAGATCCAACGGCTACGGTTACCATCGAGCAATTAGCTCGTTGGTTTACTGAGTCTCAATATGATATGACGGCTCGTGGTGGTCACTCGCTCGTTCCTTACCTTGAAAATGATCTAGCTTTCATTGCCCAAGAGGATGAGGAGGATCACTGCGAGAAGTGGGAAGCTCCCCCTGTTCTTGATAGAAATTTTGATGTGGTCTTGGCGGAACTCGACGATGCTGAAGCCATGGATATTGAAACTGAGCAGACATATTCTGAATCGGGTAAGCCCATAGAGCCTCAAAGAACAAGAAGATGGTGAAGGTCGAGCTTCCATTGACGAACAAGCTGATGTAGTCCAAGACTCTTGATTTCATTGAGTTGTAATGAACAAGTCCCAAACAATATCTTTGTCTTTTGTCTAACATTATCTGTATGCCTTATCCCAGCTTTTTGGGAGGCATAATACTTTTGTAAGTTAATTTCTGCTCAAGTCTTGGCCCGCTTTTGGGAGGCTTTTCATATTTAATCTTAGCTGACCTTTGTTCTCAGCATGTTGTACGTTTTCCATTCCATATTGTATGTCGAGCTAGATGTAGATAACATAAATGATTCAACTTGAGCCTAGAGGCGACTTGATCTTGTTGGTTTAGTCGACCTCAGACTTGGTTAACTTTTTTGTGAACGAGATTGACCATGAGTCGAACCTGTTCATACTATTGAAACCGACCAGGGTCGAGTTAATTAGGACCAAGTTGATTAGGAATCATACTTGTTGAATAGGCAAAGCTGATTAAGAATCGAGCTAAGTAAATCAAGCTGACTAAGAGTCGAGTTTGTTAGAACTAAGTCGACTAAGAGTCGGACTTGTTAAGTGAACAAAGCTGATTAAGAATCGAGCTTGTTAGAACGAAGCTGACTAAGAGTCGAGCTTGTTAGGGTGAAGCTGACTAAGAGTCGAGCTAAAATGAACTGACTAAGAGTCGAGCTCGTTAGAACGAAGTCGACTAAGAGTCGGACTTGTTAAGTGAACAAAGCTGATTAAGAATCGAGCTTGTTAGAACGAAGCTGACTAAGAGTCGAGCTTGTTAGGGTGAAGCTGACTAAGAGTCGAGCTAAGATGAACTGACTAAGAGTCGAGCTCGTTGATATTAATGTAACACTATGTTTGATCGAATAAACTGCGCTTTTCATTGAAGTAGGAATCATGCTTACATCAATTCGAAACTAGCTTTAACACAAACTTGAACTTTGAAATTGAAAACTAGAAGTAGTATTTGATGAGGTGAGTAGCATGCCAAGGATGTTTCAACTCGTCACCTCCGGGATGAGCTATCATGTAGGTTCCTTCCTTGACGACTCGAGTGACTACATATGGACCTTCCCAGTTAGGAGATAGCTTATTCTGCTGGGTCCTTCTACCTGTTGCCTCAATCTTTCTCAACACATAATCTCCAACTTGGAAAGACCTTGCCTTGACCTTCTTGTCGTGATAACTTTTAGTTCGCTGCTTGTAGTTGACCATTCGGAGGTAGGCTGTTTCTCGCTTCTCATCGACTAGATCCAGTCGATCAATCTATTGGTATCATTTTGCTCTTGATTGAAGAAAGTCACTCTAGCAAAGGGGGAATCTCGAGCTCGCAGGTGCCATGGCCTCTCGACCCATATGTGAGAGCAAAAGGGGTTTCCGTAGGCCCCCGAGTGGTTGTACGGACACGCCCAAAGAGCAAGGGGGAGTTCGTCCCAACCAATTGTTACGTCGACCTACGAGTCCCGTCTTGAGCGAAGATAGAACAAGTTTATTTGCTCCCTCGCCTTGGCCATTTCCTTGAGGGTAGGCGACAGTAAGATTTCCAATGTTTGATTCCAACTCGCTTCATCTCTCGCTTCAAGGTCCGGGAGAACCGTAAACCATTGTTTGACACTATAGCTCGAGGAAAACCAAACCGACACCAAATGAAGTCATGAATAAAGTTGATAGCATTTTCCTCTCGTGATGCGAGCTAATGGTTTGGCCTCAACCCATTTAGTGAAGTAATCTATGGCGACGATCACATACTTGCAGCTTCCTGGCCGGAGGGAAGGGTCCAATCAGTGTCGACGCCCCACATGTCAAATGGCCAAGCCGCGATCACAGTGAGTCTCGCTCTGTTGTAGGCACATGGGGAAGGTTGGCAAACCTTTGGCATTGATCACATTGCTGAACAAAGTTGTGAGTGTCGCCTCTCATGTGTGGCCGTAGTATCCCAAAGTGATTAACTTGTCGCCAAGAGTCCCGGCCCCGGTGTCCACCACAAATTCCACTATGTACCTCGTGTATCAATAGGGCGACCTCGAGGGTGGATGCACTTTAATAATGGTCGAGTATAAGATCTTCCGAATGTGTCGCTTCCTTGAATGACATACCTTGGAGCTTTCTTTTTGATAGCTCGAGCCCTCTTCTCGTCATCCGGCGCCTCTCCACTTTCTATGTATGCCTTCATTTCCTCGATCCAACACTTCTCCCGAGTCCAATTTCTTGAGGGATCATCTATGCATTGAATTTTTACTCTTTCATAGGCCGGACTTTCGAGGAAGGAGATAGGTTCATCATGTGGTTCATCCGAAGTGGCTAACTTCGAGAGGAGGTCACCTAGCTCATTGTCTTCTCGTCCAATTCTTTGAATCTCCCGTAATTCCAAATCTTTTATCAGCTTCCTTCACCAGGTCGCAGATTTAATCGGTGTGGCACTAAGTACCTCGTACTCGCCCGACCTGTTGACTATCACCGTGAATCACAAGGCCATGATCTTAGTCGCTCCAAAACACTTGGCGTATTCTATAGCCGCTATCAAAGCTTCATATTCGGCCCGGTTGTTGGAAGCATCAAACTTGAACCTTAGTGATTCCTCATACACAGCCTGCACTGGTTCAATTAGCACTATCCCAGCCTCCACTGCTATTCTTGGTCGCCGATCCGTCCGAATAGACCTTCCAACAATCGACGGTAAACCGATGGCGACACGGGACTCTAACTCCTTCCCTTTAGCCTTTTCTTTTGGAGCTCGCCGCTCGTCGTCTTCCTTGGTGAACGTAAGCTCGACCAAGAAGTCGCCTAGAGCTTGAGCCTTCAACGCCTTTCGAGGTCGATACTCAATGTCAAATTCAAGTAAGGGCAATTGACCAATTGAGAAGTCGACCCGAACTCTCCGGCTTGTGAAGAATTTTTCTTAGAGGAGCATTTGTAAGAACCACAATTGGATGAGCCGTAAAATAAGCTCGCAGCCTTCCTTGAAGCCACGACTAGGGCATAGGCGACCTTCTCAAAGCATTGTAGTATCTCGCTCTCCACATCCGATAGAGCCTTGCCGATGTAGTATACCGGCTTTTGAAACCCCTCATCTTCTCTAACCAAAACCGCCGCCACCGATTTATCTCCCACGGATAAATACACAAACAAAGTTTCACCAAAGTGGTCGGGCTACTCAGAGAGGTGGAGTAGCGAGGTAATCCTTCACTGTTGGAACGACGAATGACATTCGGTCGTCCATTCAAAACTTTTCGTCCCCTCAATGCTTTGAAGAAGGGGAGAGACCTTTCGCCGACTTTGATATGAAGCGACCAAGAGCCGCTACCCTTCCATTAAGTCGCTGCATCTCTTTGATAGTGGTGGGAGCCTTCATGTCGACTAAAGCCTTGATTTTTTCTGGATTAGCCTCTATGCCTCTTTGAGATACCATAAATCCAAGGAACTTTCCAGCAGCTACACCAAATACACACTTGCTGGGGTTGAGCTTCATGTCGTTTGCTCTCAAATTGGCGAACGTTTCCTTTAGGTCGACCACGTGTCGTCCAGTCTTTGTTTTGATGACCATATCGTCGACGTAGGCCTCCATGTTTCGGCCAATTTGAGAAGCAAAGACTTTGTTCACCATCCTTTGATAAGTTGCCCCTGCATTCTTCAATCCAAATGGCATCATGTTGTAGCAGTAGATGCCTCCAGCTGCTTGAAATGCCGTCTTCACAATGTCATCCTCGTGCATCTTTATCTGGTGGTATCCCGAGTAAGCATCCAGGAAACTGAGAGTAGAGTGGCCAGCGATGGAATCAACAAGCTTGTCAATTCTAGGAAGAGGATAGCTATCCTTTGGGCAAGCTAGATTGAGAGTAGTGAAGTCGACACACATCCGCCACTTGCCATTCGATTTCTTCACCATGACCACGTTGGCCAACCACGTTGTATGAGTGGCCTCTTTGATTATCCCTGCACTCAAAAGTTTTTGTACCTCAGCTTTGATAGCCTCTTCCTTGTCGCGAGCAAAACTTCTCAACTTTTGGGGTCTAGGCTTTATGGTCGGGTTGACTTCAAGTCTGTGAACAGCGACCTCTTCCTTGATGCCCCTCATGTCCTCTACCCTCCATGCGAAGACATCGTTACTTTCCTTGAGTAGCTCGATGATTTCTGCTCGCTCCTCAACCGATAGCCGCTTCCCAATCCGAATTTTTGGTCGGGGTAGGAAAAGTTGGTGATTACCGACTCTAACTCATCCACAGCCTTCTAGCTCGGTCCATCCCCGAATTGTAGAGTCTCAATGATTATCTCCTCGACCCTTTGTCTCTCCTCGGCCCTCGTGTGGAGCTTCTTCGCTATCATATCATCTAACTTGTCTCGCAACCTCGCCGGTGGTGGTGGTGGCCCCCGAGTTATTGTCGAGCTGGAGGCATAGGTTGCCTATGATGACTTGGTCGACCATAACTACATCTGAATCGACCTCAGTGGTGTTAGAGTGACGTGTCGACTCAAGCATGACCTCGTCATTCGAGTGATAGGTCGACTCTTCCACGTTGGTGATTGTTGACAACCGGGTAGTTTTGGTGATCGATCGGGACAGCCTTCAAGTAACCATCGCTAGCCTCAATCTCTAGCTCCCTTTTCTTTCTTTCTCTTAGAACATGATCCGTATAAGAACGAGCCGTGCCTTGTACGCAACCCACTCCAAAGAAGTGTGGGGAACTTTACTCGCTGGTGAGGAATTGATGCTACCATTCCAAGAGCGACCTGTCCAGGAATTCCAAGGATGGCGGCATAGTCACTATTTACATCAATTACGATAAATTGTACCTTAGAGACAACCCTGAGGGGGTGCTGGCCTAGGTCGACGTCGAGCACTATCTGGCCTTTAGCATCAACTCGATGGTTGGTGAAGCCCTCCAACCTGCCATCATATCTCTCCAACTGTTCGTCATTAAGACCCATCTCCTTGAAAGTTTTGTAAAACAAAATATCCTTGCAGGCCCCCGTGTCGACTAAGAGTCTGCTCGTCGTACATCCATCAATGAGACCTGGGATGACGAGAACTTGCTCCCTAGCCACCATATTAGTTGCCAATTCATGGGGGTAGAAGCTGATCGCTTCATCTCTGACTTCTCTCCTTGGAGGCACATGTGGGGCCTTATTGAGCTGGAATATCTTGTGCTTGATGGCCGTGTTGCTCGCTTGTTCGCTGATGACCCCTGTGTTCAATCTAGGCCGCCTAGGTCCTTGTTGCCCACTCCGCCGGCCGCTCACCTCCTCCAAACTTGAGGTCTCTTCACATAAGCTTCGAGTCTCCCCGGTCGACCATTCTCTGGATGATACGCTTTAATCCCAAGCAATCCTCTGTGAGATGACCGGTGTCTTTGTCGTAGTCGCAAAGCATTTGCCGTTGTCCCTCCTAAACTTGTTGCCTGGATTCATTGGGACTGGAGGAGCCAGCCGACAAAGCATTCATAATCTCGCTCGACTCACCGTGAGGAGTGAAAGCTTCGGGCACCTTCTCTCGTTGCCCTAGTTCTCGTTCTTTCCATTTTTATTGTTCCCCCATTCTTGTTGGAGTCTTTTTTATCATCAGTGATTTCAACCTTGGGGCTCTTTCCATTCTTCTTTTCTTTCCTCTCCTCAGCAAGGGCGACATTGTATACCTTCTCAAACAACTCCCGTCGAGTTGTTACCGTACGAACCGTGAGCTCGTAATCCATGTCCGCGAGGAAATACCGTTTCGGCAGTTGATGACTTCCCTATCAGGTGAGGTCTTCCTCTATCTTATCAACCATTTCCTTGAACTTGGTGAAATAGCTCATCGAGCTTTCATTCTTACCCCCGCACCAAGTTATTCAGATCGGTGACGGTGACCTTACGAGCTCCTCGCCGAGAAGCGATCCAAAAACTTTGTCTGAAGCGTGTCCAAGTGGTGATGCTTCCAGCAGCCCAAACCGTTGAACCAAGTTAAAGCCGCCCAATGAGTGTGCTTAGGAGAGCTTTGCACATATTGTCTTCCTCATTGGCGACAAAACACATTGTGGCTTCTAAATGTGCTATATGACTCCTTGCATTGGTCGACCCTGAATATTTCTCCAGAAGAGGCAACCTGAAGGTAGGAGGAGGTCGACTATCTCTGATTTCTTTGGATAAAGGTCGAAGAGCAAAGTCAATTCGTTCGACCTTTCCAATCTCCTTTTTCTTTTCCTCCTCCCATTGTTCGAACTTCTTTTTCATCAATAGCCATTCTCTGGCACGGGTCTTTCATCCCCTGGAGGGGAGCAAAGATTTGACCTCTCGGCCCTCACTTCGGGGGAGTCATCCGTCTACTCCTCCCGTCTCTATGGGAATTGGTCTTTTCGATCTTATTGGAGATCTATGTCTGTTACTTCTTTGAGGCGACTGCGCCTCTCGCACCGAGACGGCGACTGCGCGCCGTTATCTCCATGTGGCGACTGCGCCTTTCCCCTCTCACAGCGACCTATGCCCATTCCTCGTCTCTATGGGATCCCGATCTCTGCGTTCGCGCCGGAGAAACATGCATGTTTCTGTTGGCCGTTAACCGAGTCCTCAAATCGATTGAGCCTCCCGCTCCCGTTTCTGTTGAGGCTAGCCCTTTAATCGTTATCGGGCACATGAACAATAGTGGGAGCTCGACGAACTATCCCGTCCTCACCATTTTGTCCCACACCTTCATTTGGCCTAGCACTCCCGGGTCTGTTGTCCATTAGAGACCCGAGTACGTGCCACTCTTTCGCAGCGCACGTCGCCCGCTTCCGCTCCTCCATGGCTATCAAGTCGGCTGTAATCCGAGCTCGCTCCAACATCATCTCCTTCTTGCTCATGGGGTTGGTGGAGGGGCCTACCCCCGTTTCCCACATTCACCTCGAGCGGCGGGACGTTTTGGAGGAGGTGGAACTCCTTGCCCATCCATATGTCTTTTCCCTCTCCTTGTGTCGTGCAATCCTCGCCATCAACGACACCGGTAGAGCGTGTGGCCCTACCAAGGGACGATTCGGGGGGAGGAGGCAAGTTAAGGTTCTCGGCATTTGCGTTCATGTTGTTGTTGTTTACTTCTTCATGCCCAAGTGAAGCCTCTGGATACGTGTCCTTCGAAGTCACCATTGTTGCAGGTTGATGGAGTTTTCGAGGTCAAGTTTAAAGCACGTTTCCCGCAATGGAACCAAACCGATGCCGCAGAAATGTGCTTATCAATCTTCCTCCACGTGGCGGGGTGATCACCGGCTTCTTGACACAGCAGAACCCACGACTAGCCGGGATGTGTCTCCTGGCGAAGACGCTCGGGCGTGAGTAAGATAACAGCTTGTATAAAACTCAAAATGTATTGAATAATGAACTCGTAATACAAAATGGCGCTTACCTTTCACCGTTTGGTAGTGATGAAGTATTTATAGACAAGAGTGGTGTATTTTTGGGGAGGCGACATGTGCTCCGAGATTGTAGCGGCGGTTACTTGGACGTGGGAACATGTCCATAACGGTCCCTGATTTATAGGGATGTGGTTATGAGGATTGTTCAACCAAATAAGCCGGCAAGTGTTAAGTCGTCACTTGTTGATTTAGGTCGAGGTCGTCACTCGTGATATGGTCGACCTGACTGTCGGGTAGAGCAGGGTTCGTACCCGAATTGTAATATGGATCATGAGTTCGGACTAAGTTAGGTCGGGACCTGGTAGGTCGGACCACGAGCTTAGTCGATTGATACTTGAGATGGGCTTTGGGCCTTGTTTTGATTGGACCAGCCTTATTGGGAATGTGGAGACCAAGGCTGTCTGTAATTGGACTTTACTCGTTTGGCCCAACTCGACACTTTTGGTATGTTCAAAAATATTTATTTAAGACTATTTTTTTTTTTTAATCTTTCTCCAACTCCAGTTGTTTGGTTTTCTTTCTCATGAACCCCGAAATGACTAACTTAAATAAGAATGAATTACAAAAATAGGGTCTAACATCCATGGACCGGTATTAATTTGAGTCTTGACGTTCCAAATTTAGTGAAATAGGGTCTAACTTGTCAATTTATTTACAAAATAGGGATTTTGGACCAATTTTATTAGAAAAACCAGTTAATACACTTGTAACTTGCACGTGATTGACGAAATTGATAAGTTTGAAATGAGTAGTTGTTTTTAAAAGGCTAAATGCAAATACTTAAACTTAAAGTTGAAAAAAATAAAAAATTTATTAAATAATCAAAATTTAAAATAAAATAACTAATATATTAAAATAATGATATAAATTAATTTTAAAAATATTAATAAATTAGTCATTTTCTTTGAAAATAATAAAATAAAAAATCTATTAATAAAATTTTCAAAATTAAATGAAAATTAATTATAGTTTTATATTAATTTACTATAATTTACTATATTAAATGACAAGTAATATATTCTTATAATAATTTATTATATTAATAAAATGTACGAGCTCCAATTCGCCGTACCAATAGTCGGCGCTGTTGTGAACACCATCAATACCCGATTGGACACATGCACTGTCTCTGTACTCCTTCGTCACATCTAATCGAAACTTATGTTTGTTGATAACTAGTCAACGTCTGTTGTTGTCGAAGCAATTTCTTTGTTTCCTCCCGATACCCCTCGCCCTGTCCTCATCCTCATTACGGACGATACACCTGAAACTTTTGTTGTCATTGATATTTTGAACACATATGAGGATATTGTGTAATCGGGCGATGTTGAGTTCAAGTAGGTTCGCCCGGATAGCGAGTGGGATCCGTTTTATTTTAATTTTGACTTTTTCAAAAGATAATTACTTGTCATTTAATTTTGTAAATTTTATTAAAAACATTTATTTATTTTTATTTTTTGAAAGGAAATGCCTTATTTATTTATATTTTAAAAAATAATTAAAATAATTATTTTATTTAAATTTTGATTAATTAAATTTGAGAATATTATATTTTTAAACTTTAAGTTTAAGTATTTACATTTATCCACTTAAAAATTAATACCCATTTCAAACTGATCTATTTCATTAATCACGTGCAAGTCACTTGTGTATTAAATGATTTTTCTAATGAACTCCATTGAAAAGTCTTATTTTGCAAACAAAGTGACAAGTCGGATCCTATTTCGCTAAATTTTAGACATCAAGCCCAAACTGGTACCACCCCGTGTACGTCAGACCTTATTTTGTAATGTACCCTTTAAATAAGGTTTTTTTATTTTTTTTTATTTTTTTAACCAATAAGTCAATGAGATATGGTGAAATTTACTAATAAAAATCTACATTTCGAATTTTACCTTAGGATTGTTGGGTTAAAATTAAAACGGCCGTAGAGTCCCGGACCCTCATTATAATACTTTCTCCGTTCTGATTTAAGGTTCTTACTTTCATTTTTAGTGTGTCCCATTTTAATGTTTTTAGTTGGTTTATTAACTAAAATGGATAATAGGAACCACTTATCATTTTCACAACAAAAACTACCTATTCACTTTTTCTCTTATACTTTACTTTTCATATCTACAACAGGCCCGTTTCAATAATTATGGGGGCACTGTGCTAAATTGAATCTAGGGCCATTAATATATATATATAAAAAATACAATACATAGTAAAGCTAAATAAAATATACTCCCTCCGTCCCATAGAATCTTACCCACTTTGCCATTTAGGGCGTCACACTTTCTAAAAAAGAAACTTTTTAATACTTCTTAATTCATGAGACCCACTTGTCATACTCACAACAACTATCCACTTACTATTCTCTACCCCACTTTCTCTCTCCTACCCCACTCACAACTCCTACTTTAATAACATTATGGGGCAATTATCAATTGGTCCCTAATTCTAATGAATTCAACCATCTAATCCATGGATTATGGAAATCTACCATTAGGTCCCTGACTTACTGATGGACACGCGTGTTCCAGGTAATTGATGAAAATTATGCTAGTGCCACTCAATTAAATGACATGGACAGACGTGCGTGAAAGAATTTTAGCTCTATGTCATTTTCTCTCTCCTCTTTCTCCCTCTTTTTTTTCCCTCAAAACTTTAAAATGAAATATCTTAAGATCTAGAAATCAAAGAAAATAATTGTGAAATCACCGTTGTGTTCGTATCGTCAATACGGATCAAACTAGTAACATCAACATATAATCTGGAGCAAATTTGAGAAGTTCACAGTTTTTACAAGTTCACAGTTGTTTTTGATAAGTTCACAGTTGTTTTTTACAATTGTTCTAATAACAATTAAGAGAAGTTCACAGTTATTTTAGCTACATTCATAATTTTTGCAAGAAAATGACTATTATTTACTTAATTCACAGATTTTTTTAGTTAAGTTCACAATTGTTTTAGTTAAGTTCACAGTTGTTTTTAGTATTTTATAGTCTTTATTTTTTCAATTTTATGAGATTATTTGACCTATTTGTTAAGTTCACTGTTGTTTTTTGTTAAGTTCACAGTTGTTTTAGTCTTTATGACCTCTATTTTTGAAATTTTATGAGATTATTTGACTTATTTGTTAAGTTCACAATTGTTTTTAATTAAGTTCACAGTTGTTTTAGTTAAGTTCACAATTGTTTTTAGAATTTTATAGCCTTTATTTTTGCAATTTTATGAGATTATTTGACCTATTTGTTAAGTTCACATTTGTTTTAGTCTTTTATGTCCTCTATTTTTGCAATTTTATGAGATTATTTGACATATTTGTTATGTTCACAGTTGTTTTTACTTAAGTTCACTGTTATTTTTTGTTAAGTTCACAGTTATTTTAGTCCTTTATGGCCTCTATTTTTGCAATTTTATGAGATTATTTGACATATTTGTTATGTTCACAGTTGTTTTTACTTAAGTTCACTGTTGTTTTTGTTAAGTTCACAGTTGTTTTAGTCCTTTATGGCCTCTATTTTTGCAATTTTATGAGATTATTTGACATATTTGTTATGTTCACAGTTGTTTTTACTAAGTTCAATGTTGTTTTTTGTTAATTTCACATTCAACCAAGAAACCTCATTTCTCTCAACCATTTCATCGAACACCTTGCAAGCACTCCCAATCTCTCACATTTTCCATTCAAATCAATCAAACTAGACCCTTCCCCTTCCCCTCCGGCGACCCTAGGTAACCTGGAACAAGTTCACACCCACATCATCCGCAAAGGATTTGAACAAGATCATTTATTAATTTTTAAAATAACAATAAATAAATGTGAAATTAAGATTACTCAAATCACGAGATTAAGAAATTTTAAATGCGATCAATATTGTACTATGTGCAGATCTGAGAAGGATGAAACCCAGTCGTCGTTTCTGGATGAATGGCGATGGCGGATCTTATGCAGATCTGAGAAGACGACGTCGGTTATGGAGAATAGAGTGACGGCGTCAACGCCGGAGAAGGAGAGGTAGCCTGTAAAGGAAATGATGGCCGGACCAGATCGCAGAGGTGGCCTGTAAAGAGAATAGAGTGCCGGCGTCGAGCCGGAGAAGGAGAATGGTGTGAAAAATCGGGGAAGACGAAGTGTTACTGTGAAATGAGCGAGGTAGAGGTTGTAGTCAATCAGGGGGTGGTCGCCGACGGAGAGGAAGTTGGTCGCCGGAGATAGGGATGATCGCCGGAGAGGAGAGAGTCGCCGAAACCCGAGGGGAGGGAAGGGTCGCCGGGAAGGGGAAGGGTTGGTAGAGAGAGAAAGTGAGAGAAGAGAGAAAGGGGGGTTAGTTTTATATTTTTGGGTAGGAAGGACTAGGTGGAATTTTGACTATGAAGCCGGATTAGTTGGTTAAATTTCAAAATTCATGTCTTAATTGATTGTTTGACTTAGGATGGAGGATCCACCGATAATTTCCCCAAACATTATTCCTTATTTTCCGCGTGAAATAGTAAGTGAGTAAGGTTTTATGGGACGGAGGGAGTAGGAC
Organism: Adenophora triphylla var. japonica; assembly: GCA_022495995.1. Lineage (NCBI taxonomy): Eukaryota > Viridiplantae > Streptophyta > Magnoliopsida > Asterales > Campanulaceae > Adenophora > Adenophora triphylla. The sequence goes on along the minus strand of JAFEMH010001713.1, from coordinate 353,232 downwards.
CCTTAATATATATATATATATATATATATATATATATATATATATATATATATATATATATATATATATATATATATATATATATATATATATATATATATATATATATATATATACTCCCTCCGTCTCGTCCGAAGAGGCACAAATTTCCTTTTCAGGCGTCCCATTTGAAAGGGCACAATCCAACAATGAAAAGTTTTTTATTACTTCTTCATTTATGGGGCCCACTTGTCATACTCACAAAAAATATCCACTAACTATTTCCTATCCCACTTTCTCTTTCCTAAATCACTTTTCATACTCACAATATTTATTCTATCATAGACTTTTTCTCTTTCCTACATCACTTTTCTTAATTCTCGTGCAAGGTAAAAAACTTTTCCTTTTCGGCGAAGGGATTATATATATATATATATATATATATATATATATATATATATATATAAGACCCTTAATATTGTTGGGTTTTGAGGTTACAAACGCAGCGGAAGATTTAAAATTAACATCAAAACCCTAGCTCTAAATCCGTCTAGCATGAAGAGATTAGAAATATATATACGAAATAAAATTTACATACCTTGAATGCGATTAAGTTTGCTTGAAATCGAATCTGAAATTCGGATCTCAAAACGAATCTCAAAACCGTTGATTTTAGGTTTTGATCTTCTCCTTGTCTTTTACCTTGTGAAGAATCGATGGATGAAGGCTCCAATCTTTTGGTGATTAACCTATCACCCTCTATCGGTAATCCACACGCGAACGGACCAAGAACAATTCTTGATTTGATTGCTAGATGACCTCCGATTATTGAATCTCTATTCAATAATCAATAGTTGTTCAATGGAATTGATTTGGGGTGTTTTAGATCTTTGATTATCAATCAAAATCTATGTTTTAGTGTTTCAAAAACCTCTAAAAACGTGTCCCAAGGATGAGGCAAAAGGGTTATATTTATACTTTGTAAATAGTCATTTTCCTATCCAAATTCGGAGTTGCAGCAAAACAGGACAGAGGGGAGTTTCTGGCATTGAGGCGCGAGCCCCAGGTTTCCCCAGGCGGCCGCACCAAGCCCTCCACCAGCCTCCTAAAGTTTTTGCTCTCCAGGCGCCCGCCCCGCCTTTCGTGAGGCTCCCGCCTCACCCAAAAATCCATTTTTCGATCGTTTTTCAATCTGTTCTTGGTGTGTGACCCTATAGGAATTATATTTATGTTGGTAGTGAGTTTGAAGCATCAAAATCATAAGACATAAGTGGTTTCTAGCAAGCCATTATGTCCACCCAATTTATATAACATCAAAGCTTGATTCCTCGATAATCAAATGTCACTATCCCTTTGTCCATGATGTCTAATTGAACATGAGTCATGGTCTATGTCTACTCATATTATTCAATGCTTTCTCGATCCCGAATATGTTGATAATCCAAATGCCTTTGATCTCTATCAAATCACTTGAGTGCGGCCACACATTTCATCAACATCATTCATCGAGGGGCCCAAGCAAACATCTCTCTTCATAATAGGGATAAATCCCTTCTTGACTTATCATTCTTCCCTACATGAGTCCAATCATGCCAACATAACCCTTATTGCTATCCGGTTAAAGATAGTGTTAGACTATATCAAACACAATCTTCATCATGTGGAAGACGATGATAATCTCAGGTATAATGATTCAATAACACGACTATCATGAGATTTATTCATGACACATATGACTATTGACCATGTCATAAATCTCATCGATAGGTCATGTCCAATACTTGTTCTCTAGCAAGTATCCATAAGTGTAATGTGCATCATATGCATATAATCATCTCCATGATTATCCACTACCAACTTATACTAGTTGTTCTCAACAACTAGGGACGCAGTTCAATATAATAAACATGCAAAACATATAATGAACCAAATAATACTTTCTCTATAATAAACGATAAAGATGATTACATAACGACATTGATTAGTCATAATTATCAATGGCCTAGGGCATAACACCAACAATCTCCCACTTGCACTAGGCCCAATTTCCTAGGTATCTAATACCCATGGACCTCACATGACCACATGCTTAGCTTTAGCGAGGGGCATTGTAAGCGGATCCCCAATGTTATCATCGGTTGATACTTTGCATATCTTAACGTCTCCCCGATCAATGAACTCTCGAATGAGATGGAAACGTCTAAGTGTGTGTTTGAATCGCTGATGTGACATTGTTTCCATTATGTGCACAAATGACACCACAATTGTCACAACAATGTTCTACCGTATTAGTGATACTTGGAATATTTCCAAAATACTAAATGAACTTTTGATTCAAACTGCCTCTTTTAGCTACATCTAGTGTTGCTAATATTCGGCCTTAGTTGTAGAATCGGCTACGATCTTCTGCTTGGAACTCTTCCAACAAGACCGCACCTCTAATAAGCATAAATACAAATCCTAATTGCGATTTTAAATTAACTTTGTCAGTTTTGAAAACTAGCATCTATGTAACACTTACAATAAGATTAACTTCCAACCGTTCAAATACCAAGATCGTATCCTTAGTCTTCTTAAGTCCTTAAGGATCATCTTGACTGCCATCCAATGGTTCACATCAGGATCAGATTGGTATCGACTCGTCATGCTTATAGCATACGAGACGTTGGGTCTAGTACAAATCATGGCATACATGACAGATCCAAATGCCGGAGCATATGGAACTTCATTCATTCCCTTTTGCTCACCAGTTGTCACAAGACAATGAGTATTGCTAAGAGAAATACCATGACCCATTGACAAGTAACTTTTCTTAGACTCTTCTAATAACCTTGTCAATGTGAGTATTTTGATGCCAAGGATGTAAGCGGCTTCACCCATATCTTTCATTGAGAAACCTTTTCCTTGACCAAGACTTGACAGTATTAAGTGTCGGAACTTCGTTTTCCAATGAGTAAGATATCATTGTCATAAAACAATAGAAATAATACTACGCTCCCACTGAATTTCATGTATACACAAGGTTCATCTTCGTACTTGATGAAGTCAAACTCTTTGACCGATTCATCAAAATGAAGATTTCAATTCCTCGAAGCTTGCTTCAACCCATCTCATGGATTTTGCAACATGCATACTTTATTAGAATTTCTTGGATCAACAAAACTTCGGGTTGTGTACTATACACATCCTTAAGAATCTTTCCTTTTTAAGAAAGCCGTTTGACATCCATTTGTCATATCACATAGTCATAATATGCGATTATGGCAATTGAAATTCTAATAGAGTTCGGCATTATAACTGGCAAAAAGGTTTCAACATAGTCAATACTATGAATATGCCTAAATCCCATTGCTACAATCCTTAGTCATGAAAGTATACACCTTCACCTACTTGCACCCTTTAGTTTTTACACTTTCAGGTAGCTCAATTGTGAGGACCCCGACCCGGAACCTACACGTGTCCCGAGTTGGAGCGTCCCCAAACTACCCCAAATTTACTAGACTTTTTAAAACTTGGATTTAACTTTCACATATAAACATCATTAACATTATCATTTCAAAATAACTCCACTCCTCTCCACTTTGAAGGAGGAGTTGACCAACTTTGAAAACATTCACCTGTTTAGTTACAAAAGATATTGGTTTTAACGTAGAAATGTAAAGTTTATAATTACAAACTACATAAAGGATTTATAACAAAATATAATTTCTACGCCAACCTAACATACCCCGACAATACCCAAAAGCTCACTGCCAAACTCCTTTCCGCCCTTACTTGGCCGGTCCTCCTGTCTCGGGATCTAAAACATTAAAGGGAGAGGGGTGAGAATAAATCTCAGCAAGCTATTATGAATGCAGCAATATGCCAGATAAATGCAACACATAAACAGTCGCACATAACACATTAGGAAAGCTGTAAACACATTCCATTACCTTGGTTTACCTTTTCTCGTCTGAACAGTAGTCGTACAACATTGGGTATAATAATACTCCAATCTTACAGTGAGCTGCTTAAGCAATACTCACATCTTATAAGACCCATTTTTCAGGGAACCAAATAAGATAGTAGCAACTCTGTAAGACTTTTGGCTCAATACAGATGCTATATCCCGACCTGTGGCCACAGGAGGGGACGGTCACAGATATAACATAATCCGATCACATTAGGTCACACTTCCATAATTGATAGTATTATGTTATACCCCCAACATCAGCTGATTAACAAATTATCAAGCACATAATAGTTACTTGAAATATAATCCACAAAGGGGATAAACAATAGCCACATGGTAATATATACTCATGCCCAATCAATATTAAAGTGCAACAATTTATGAATACACTAAACAACATCAACAATGTATGTAATATCAAGTAAGGAAGTGAGGTATCATTAACCCACCCTACATATTCCATATACAACAATACAAGGCCTCTATGAAGGTTCGAGCTCATTTACCAAGTGGGAGTCACAATTTATAAGTGGTCAAACAAACTTGCTAATCAATTCTAGTTCAGATTTAAAATTGGGTTCTGGGGTCTTGGGCGACCGCCCATACCACTTGGGCGACCGCCCAAGTGGATTTCAAAGGAACCCTAAGCTTCTGCCCTCTTGGGCGACCGCACAGCACCTCTTGGGCGACCGCCCAAGAGGATTTTCAAGGCATACCATTTTCTGGACACATGGGCGGCCGCTCATGCCCCCTTGGGCGACCGCCCAAGTGCCCAGCCAGCATTTCCAGATTTCCAACACATTTTCCTTAGCTTCAATTCCTTACCTTTTTCTCTACCCTAAAATCAAGAACACCAAGAGGATTTCTTATCTTTACAAAGTGCATCCTAAATCATGTAAACCCAAGATAAGGTAACCCTAGATTATTTATCCCTAAATCTTCCACCCATTTCATACCATTTAATTCATCTTCCAAGAACATTAACTTCATCCTATTTCATTTACCACTCATTCAACTCCTATAAAGTTTCCAAGTCAAGAACCAACATCATAAGAACAAGGAGAACATTAAGGAGAGTATGAACAAGTAAGAGAAGGGAAATCATAACAACTCACCTTAGCTAGAACAAGATGAAATGAAGCTTTTCTAGGCTTGATCAACTCCTTTAGATGTACCACTAACAAAAGGACACTTGGATTTGAAAATGGATTAGAAATGGCCTAGCTATAAGTCTTGGAAGGGGAAGCTTTAATGAAGGCTTTCCATGGAGATTACTTGGCTAGAGAAGAAGTGTAAGAGAATGATGGAGGAGGTAGATGGAGTGTGGGAAGAGTGAAGGGAAGTATGGGAAGAGGGAGGAGAATAGTAGGGAAGGTATGGTGGTTTGACTTTAGAGGCCAAAGAATGAGGGAATTAGGGGAAAGTATCATGGCCCCTCCTCTCCCACACTACTAAGGCTTTCAACATTAACTAACCATCTCTTTCAAATTTTTAAGACATTTAAAATAAACCCCTAATATTCCAAAGCATTTAAATTAATTCTCCTACTCAAATATTTATTCCACATACTTGAATCCTCCTTCCACAATTTATTCATTTCCTATTATTATATTTTTCCTTATCATTTTATCTCATGCAAGAAATCAAGTATATAAAAATGAACACATAATAATAATAATAATATTAAAAGCATATAATATTATACTAAAATTGTGCCTAGGGTTAGGGTCGTTACACTCACTCCCCCTTAAAGAAAATTCGTCCCGAATTTTAAAAAGACTTACTTGGATTTCCAAACAACCACGGGTATTTCGCTCTCATCTCCGACTCTAGCTCCCACGTTGCTTCCTCAACGGTATGATTCTTCCAAAGGACCTTCACTATAGGGATACTCTTAGTTCTCAACTCCTTAACTTGGAATTCTAAAACTCTTAACGGTTCTTCAACATAAGACATGTCCGCTTGGACATCATCGGGGGGAGAACTCAAGATATGAGAAGGATCATGACAATACTTCCTCAACATAGAAACATGGAAAACATCATGGAGTAAGGAAAGAGACGGAGGTAATGCCAACCGGTAAGCCAAATCACCAATCTTCTCTAAGATCTCAAACGGACCAACGAACCTCGGAGCCAATTTACCCTTATTACCAAACCTTTTGATTCCCGTTCTCGGAGAGACCTTCAAGAACACAAAATCACCAACCTGAAAAGATAAATCCCGTCTTCTATTGTCGGCGTAGCTTTTCTGTCTACTCTGAGCCGTCTTCAATCTATCCCGAATTACCTTGATCTTCTCCGTAGAATCTCGAACCAAATCCAGGCCCCAAAGTCTTGCTTCACCAACCTCGTCCCAACACATCGGAGATCGACACTTCCTACCATACAACGCCTCATACGGAGCCATCTCAATGCTAGACTGATAACTGTTGTTGTATGCAAACTCCACTAAAGGTAGATGATCCTCCCATGACAATTGGAAATCCATCACACAAGCCCGTAACATATCCTCAAGTATCTGAATAGTTCTCTCGGACTGACCGTCGGTTTGAGGATGAAACGCCGTACTGAAACACAATTTAGAACCCAAGGCTTCATGCAATGCTCTCCAAAATCTAGATGTAAACCTCGGATCTCTGTCGGAAACAATACTAACCGGAACCTCGTGAAGTCTCACAATCTCCTTCATATACAACTGAGCTAACTTCTCTAGTGAAAACTTGGTTGATATCGGAAGAAAATGAGCTGACTTTGTCAATCTATCCACAATAACCCAAATAGCATCCATCTTCTTAGCGGTAAGAGGCAAACCCGAAACAAAATCCATCGAGATCCCTTCCCATTTCCATTCCGGAATATCCAACGGTTGAAGTAGTTCCGCCGGTCTCTGATGTTCAGCCTTAATCTGTTGACAAGTCAAACACTTAGAAACATAATCCGCAATTTCCCTCTTCATACCATTCCACCAATACCCACGCTTCAAGTCTTGATACATTTTAGTACTACCCGGATGAATTGCAAACTTGGACTTATGGCCATCCTCTAAGACAAGCCTCTTGATTTCTGGTGATGAAGGAACGCAAATTCTCCATTGGAAGGTTAAAATCCCATCTCTATTCAACGCAAAATCCCCGGCTTTCCCATCTTGCACTTGATCTAAAATTTTCTTCAACTCCGGATCACCTTGTTGAGCTTCCTTCAAATCTCCATACAATGTAGGAACGGCTCGAACATTCGCAATAATTACCTCACTCTTCAATTCTCAGGAACTCAAAGCTGTCACATACGCCTTTCGGCTAATCGCATCCGCCACTACATTGGCCTTTCCCGGATGATAGGAAATTACACAATCAAAATCCTTCAAGAACTCAAGCCATCTCCTTTGTCGGTTGTTCAACTCCTTTTGAGTAAATATGTACTTCAAACTCTTGTGGTCGGTGAATATCTCAAATTTCGCCCCATAAAGATAATGCTTCCACTTATGCAACACAAATACAATCGCCGCCAATTCCATATCATGAGTAGGGTAATTCTATTCCGCCGGTGATAACTTCCTAGAGGCATACGCAATAACCTTCCCATTTTGCATTAGAACACAACCCAAACCCGCCTTCGAGGCATCACTATAGATCACAAAATTCTCACAACCATCCGGAAGGGTAAGAACAGGAGCCGTCGTCAACCTCTTCTTCAATTCGTTAAAACTTTCTTCACACTTGGAATCCCATATGAATGATACATCTTTCCGAGTCAACCTAGTCAATGGAGTAGCAATCCGAGAAAACCCTTCAATGAACCTCCGATAATACCCCGCCAAACCAAGAAAACTACGGACCTCGGTCACAGTCGAAGGTTGCTTCCAATTAACCACGACTTCAATTTTTGAAGGGTCCACTGAAATTCCCGAACTCGACACAACATGCCCCAAGAAAGAAACCTGCTCAAGCCAAAACTCACACTTGCTGAACTTGGCGTACAACGGCTTCTCACGAAGAACTGACAAAACAATCCTCAAATGATTTTCATGCTCTTCCCGGGACTTAGAATACACGAGGATGTCATCTATGAAGACCACCACAAAACTATCAAGGTAAGGCTTGAAAACACGGTTCATCATATCCATAAACACAGCTGGAGCATTAGTCAACCCGAATGGCATCACAACAAACTCATAGTGACCATATCTAGTTCGGAAAGCTGTTTTGGCAATATCATCCGGCCTAATCTTCAACTGATGGTATCCGCTTCTCAAATCAAGTTTTGAGTAGATAACGGAACCTTGGAGTTGGTCAAATAAATCATCTATGTGCGGAAGAGGATACTTATTCTTTATAGTGGCTTGGTTCAACAAACGATAATCTATACATAATCGTAAGGTACCATCCTTCTTCCTAACAAATAGAACCGGTGCTCCCCACGGAGACACACTAGGGCGAATAAAACCCCGGTCTAGCAATTCTTGCAATTGGACCTTCAACTCTTTTAACTCGGCCGGAGCCATTCTATAGGGTGATTTAGAGATAGGGGCGGTACCGGGCACTAAGTCAATACAAAACTCTACCTCACGATCCAGAGGCATAGAGTACTCACTAGAAAACACGTCACTAAACTCATTCACAACCGGAACATGAGCTAACTCGGGCGACTTCTTATTGGAATCTACCACATAAGCCAAGTACCCCGCACACCCCTTAGATAACATCTTTCTAGCTTTTAAGGCGGAAATAACATGTAAACCGAACATAGATTTATCTGCATCAAATATAAAAGTAGGCACATCAGGCATAGCAAATGAGACTCGTTTTCTACGGCAGTCTACCAAAGCATGACACTGACTCAACCAATCCATCCCAAGGATCACATCAAAATCACGGATTGGTAACTCGACCAAATCCACCAGCAATACATGCCCACATATAGTCACATCACAACCACGATATATCAGAGAAGATGCAAGGCACTCTCTCATAGGAGTAGAGACCTCCAACACATAAGGCATAGATTCAGGCAAAATATGCAATGAGAATGCAAAATGAGATGCCACAAATGAATGGGAAGACCCGGGATCTATAAGAATGCGGGCCTTAACTCCTGAGACAGGAACTATACCTCTAATGACGGCATTAGGATCGACCTCTCCTCGACCCAAGGCAAACACTCGACCTTGGACTCTATCTTTGGGTTTCCCGTCAACATCTCTCTTCACACCACTACCTTGTCCCCCTTGACCACTACCCGAAGCTTGCTTACTCTGCCACTTGGGACAATTCCTCCGGAAATGGCCTGTCGACCCACATTCCAAACACTTGCCTTGCTTGCTCCAACACTTGTCCTCTGAATGCCCTTGCCTCTTGCAATATCCACACGTTGACCCAAACTGACCGGAAGTCAAACGATTTTCCGGAGCCGCTACGTTTCCTCCTCGATTTGCTCCCGGAGTGAATGTCCTCGGCTGCCCTCTGTTCTGTCCCGAACCTTGACCTTGGAATCTATTTCTGTTTCCGCCTTCATTTTTACCACAATGCTCCTCTATGTCATTCTCAATCCGATACGCCATGTTCACAGCCGCTTGGAAGTTGGCGAAGTCATGAGTCAAAAGCTGCTTCCAGAACTCCACCCTTAAGCCCTTCACAAACCGGTAGATACGCCTCTCTTCATCCGGTACCAAATGGGGACAATATCGGGCCAACTCCGTAAACTTTGCTGAATACTGTGCTATAGACATTGTCCCTTGCTCCAATTTCAGAAATTCAACCTCCTTCTTATCCCTAGTCACCATTGGAACGAAGTGATCCCGGAACTTACGAGTGAAATTTTCCCAAGTCTGCGGTGTCAAATCCCGGTCCCAACCATCCTTCACTACCTGCCACCAGTGCTCCGCGGGTCCTTCCAACTTGAAAACGGCACATCTCACCTTTTCCGCATCCGAACTCTCCATAGCCAAGAAAATCTTATTCATTGCTTCAAGCCACCTTTCTGCCTTCACCGGATCCGGATCCCCGCTGAAGCTAGGAGGAGACATCTTCACGAACTTCTCTAGACCATGGTGCCCTTGCCTACCTTCGGTTTGTTGTTGTCCCCTACCTTGATTCTGAGCTGTCATATTCTGAAGAAACACTCGGAACATATCCATCATTTCGGCATTCGGATTACCAACATTACCCAAAGCCCGATCCTGATCTCCATCATTACCCGCCATTAGTACAAGCTCCTGCATTAAACACTCGACGTCAGTTATCACACACTCCCACTCAGCTAGACTCTACCCGAGAACTCTAACCGAGCTTTGATACCAACTGTGAGGACCCCGACCCGGAACCTACACGTGTCCCGAGTTGGAGCGTCCCCAAACTACCCCAAATTTACTAGACTTTTTAAAACTTGGATTTAACTTTCACATATAAACATCATTAACATTATCATTTCAAAATAACTCCACTCCTCTCCACTTTGAAGGAGGAGTTGACCAACTTTGAAAACATTCACCTGTTTAGTTACAAAAGATATTGGTTTTAACGTAGAAATGTAAAGTTTATAATTACAAACTACATAAAGGATTTATAACAAAATATAATTTCTACGCCAACCTAACATACCCCGACAATACCCAAAAGCTCACTGCCAAACTCCTTTCCGCCCTTACTTGGCCGGTCCTCCTGTCTCGGGATCTAAAACATTAAAGGGAGAGGGGTGAGAATAAATCTCAGCAAGCTATTATGAATGCAGCAATATGCCAGATAAATGCAACACATAAACAGTCGCACATAACACATTAGGAAAGCTGTAAACACATTCCATTACCTTGGTTTACCTTTTCCCGTCTGAACAGTAGTCGTACAATATTGGGTATAATAATACTCCAATCTTACAATGAGCTGCTTAAGCAATACTCACATCTTATAAGACCCGTTTTTCAGGGAACCAAATAAGATAGTAGCAACTCTGTAAGACTTTTGGCTCAATACAGATGCTATACCCCGACCTGTGGCCACAGGAGGGGACGGTGCGAATATAACATAATCCGATCACATTAGGTCACACTTCCATAATTGATCGTATTATGTTATACCCCCAACATCAGCTGATTAACAAATTATCAAGCACATAATAGTTACTTGAAATATAATCCACAAAGGGGATAAACAATAGCCACATGGTAATATATACTCATGCCCAATCAATATTAAAGTGCAACAATTTATGAATACACTAAACAACATCAACAACGTATGTAATATCAAGTAAGGAAGTGAGGTATCATTAACCCACCCTACATATTTCATATACAACGATACAAGGCCTCTATGAAGGTTCAAACTCATTTACCAAGCGGGAGTCACAATTTATAAGTGGTCAAACAGACTTGCTAATCAATTCTAGTTCAGATTTAAAATTGGGTTCTGGGGTCTTGGGCGACCGCCCATACCACTTGGGCGACCGCCCAAGTGGATTTCAAAGGGACCCTAAGCTTCTGCCCTCTTGGGCGACCGCACAGCACCTCTTGGGCGACCGCCCAAGAGGATTTCCAAGGCATACCATTTTCTGGACACATGGGCGGCCGCTCATGCCCCCTTGGGCGACCGCCCAAGTACCCAGCAAGTAAATTCCAGATTTCCAACACATTTTCCTTAACTTCAATTCCTTACCTTTTTCTCTACCCAAAAATCAAGAACACCAAGAGGATTTCTTATCTTTATAAAGTGCATCCTAAATCATGTAACCCAAGATAAGGTAACTCTATATTATTTATCCCTAAATATTCCACCCATTTCATACCATCTAATTCATCTTCCAAGAACATTAACTTCATCCTATTTCATTTACCACTCATTCAACTCCTATAAAGTTTCCAAGGCAAGAACCAACATCATAAGAACAAGGAGAACATTAAGGAGAGTATGAACAAGTAAGAGAAGGGAAATCATAACAACTCACCTTAGCTAGAACAAGATGAAATGAAGCTTTTCTAGGCTTGATCAACTCCTTTAGATGTACCACTAACAAAAGGACACTTGGATTTGAAAATGGATTAGAAATGGCCTAGCTATAAGTCTTGGAAGGGGAAGCTTTAATGAAGGCTTTCCATGGAGATTACTTGGCTAGAGAAGAAGTGTAAGAGAATGATGGAGGAGGTAGATGGAGTGTGGGAAGAGTGAAGGGAAGTATGGGAAGAGGGAGGAGAATAGTAGGGAAGGTATGGTGGTTTGACTTTAGAGGCCAAAGAATGAGGGAATTAGGGGAAAGTATCATGGCCCCTCCTCTCCCACACTACTAAGGCTTTCAACATTAACTAACCATCTCTTTCAAATTTTTAAGACATTTAAAATAAACCCCTAATATTCCAAAGCATTTAAATTAATTCTCCTACTCAAATATTTATTCCACATACTTGAATCCTCCTTCCACAATTTATTCATTTCCTATTATTATATTTTTCCTTATCATTTTATCTCATGCAAGAAATCAAGTATATAAAAATAAACACATAATAATAATAATAATATTAAAAGCATATAATATTATACTAAAATTGTGCCTAGGGTTAGGGTCGTTACATCAATCAAGTTCCAAACTTGATTATCAAACATGGATTGTAATTCGGACTCCATAGTTCCTAACCATTTATCCGAATTAGGAATGGACATCACCTCAAGATAGGAAGTAGGATCGTCATTCTCAATGACTTCCACCTTATTACTTTCCGATACGAGAAATCAATATTTCTTGAGTTTGGATCGTAACCTATCCGATCTACGATGGACTTGTGCATCTTGAACCGGTTCCACAACTCCTTGTGAACTTGGTTCCGTCTCTACTCTTGATTCCATATTATTTTTGGGTTCTTGAACTTCTTCAAGATTAATTTTATTCCCACTAGATTCTTTATTGAGAAACTATTTCTCAAGAAGCGGATCATACAGAGAAACAAACATTTTGTTCTCTTTGCGGTTGTAAAATTAATATCCGAAAATAATCTTGTCAGATTTGGTACTAACTTATAAGAGATAAGTCTCTTTACATAAGATTCGCAAACCCAAATCTTCATGAAAGACAAACTAAGTTATCTTTCATACCACATCTCATGTGGGGCCTTAGGAACCGATTTAGTAGGGATTCGATTCAGTGTAACCGCATTATTTCTAATGCATATCCTTAAAAGGAAACATGAAGGTCAACTTGACACATCATCGAATGAACCATGTCCTACAAGGTTCAATTCCTCCTCTCAGACCCACCATTCAATGTGGTGTTTCGGGTGAAGTCAACTCTGAAACAATTTCACAGTTTTGAGATGATTGTCAAACTGTTGGCTCAAATGTTCACCATCTCGATCTAATCGAAGTACTTAATAGTTTTGCCAAGTTGTTTTGCACTTCACCTTGGAATGTTCGAAACATCTCAAACGATTCACCTTTGGACTTCATCAGATCGACACAGTCATATCGAGATAAGTCATTAGTGAATGTAATGAAATACCAAAATCTTCCCCTAGCAATGCTACTTAATAGTCCACATACATCTCATGTATTAGGGCCAAATAAGTCACTAACCCTCCCACTACTCTTAGTGTAGGGTGGTTTGATCAATAATCCCAATAAACAAGATTCACATTCCTCAAATGATTCACAATCATATGAGTCTAAAAGTCCATGTTAATGGAGTTTAGATATATGTTTCTTACTTATCTGATCAAGCCGGCAATGCCATATGAATGTGTTGTTCATATTATTCGGTTTAGATTTCCCATTTATATTATAGATATCATCAATATTATTTTGTTTCTCATCATCAAGGATATGAAGACCATTCAATGACATATGCAATACAATAAGACATATCATTAAATAAATATAAAACTTCTTATTCTCAATAAGAAAATTATATCCTTCATCATCCATATAAGAAACGGAAATAATACTCCTACTCAAATCCGGAACATTGTGACACTTGTACAAAACAAGTACTAGTCCATTAGATAAAGTGACTTCATAAGTCCCTATGGTTAATGTAGCAACTCTTGCTCCATTCCTACGCATAGGTTTAATTTACCTTTTGAGTAGATTTCTATTCTTTATTCCTTGCACATTTAAACAAATGTGGGATCCAATCCGGTATCATATACCCAAGAACAAGAAGTCGAAAGAAAAATATCTATCATATAGATACCTGAAGTAGTAGCAATCATATTGCCCTTCTTCACCTTTTAGGCCTTCCTTATACGCCTTGCAACTTTGCTTCCAATGATCAATCTCATTGCAATGGTAGCAAAATGCAACCTTTTGAGACACTTTGGGTTTAGCCTCTTCAACTTTGGCAACTTTTGCCCTAGGTTTAGCAACCTTTGCTTTACCTTCTTTACCTTCCTTTTTGAACCCCTTTCTTGTGTTAACCATTAACACACTTGCGAATTGCTCCTTTTGCATCTCATGCATTAAAAGCCTTCACCACAACATATATCTTTTGCCTCACTTGCACTTGGAACATTTCCTTTGTGCGTTGTGCAAGAATAAAAGTAACTTCCATGTGTTCAAAGTCCTTCTCAAGAGCCTTTAAACATGGTGGCAAGTATAAGGTGAGCAATATTATAAGAATCATTAACATGTTTCTAATGTTGCTCCTTATCTGCCCTTTGCAACATTTGCAGTGGGTTCAGCAGGAATGGATTCGTCAAGTACGTACAATTTGCCTAAGAACAATTCTTTAGGCTTCTGATCCAATCAGAATAGTCTGTACCGTTCTTTTCGAACTTGTCCTTCATAAGGACGAATCGCAATAACAAGGATTAATTATAGTTTGATGCTATTTCCACAACAAAATATGCAAACCATATGAACACATATCAATATCAACACATTTACCATCTAAGAGCAAATAATGTATTTCATAAATACTCCCACTAAATTATATACCTTCAAATACAAGCATGTATCATATAATCATAGTAGGATAAGATCCATATTTCACTTGATTTTGGTTTAACTGAGTAAATGCCCGAAATCAAGCAATTTAGGTAGAAACATCAATCATATCACTATATGTGTGGGCACCCCAACCCGGAACCTAACCCGTGTCCCGAGCCGGAGAGCCCAAAATAAGAAAAACCACCTGTAATTTTTTTGAAAACTTTGGACTTAACTAAAAAGGAACCAAACTTTAACATTAACCTTCGAATACTACTTGGGTCATCTCCACTTGGAGGAAAGGGGTAAACCAAACTTTAACAACAAACTTACTTTAGTTACAACATTTACAAAAGTTCGTAAAGTTTAAGTTTTAACAAAGTTTATATATACAACTCCACCAAGGAGATACCAAAATAGAAATACAACATTCCCTTCTAGGACATATACATACCCGACAACCCAAAGTACAAGTACAAACTCCGCACCGTCCTTACTGGCCGGGTCCTCCTGTCTCAGGCCGATCTAAAACATTAAAGGGAGAAGGGGTGAGAAAGAATCTCAGTAAGCTATTATGCATGCAGCAATATGCCAGATAATATGCAACACGTAAACACGTTGCTCAATGTCACATTTGGAAAGCGGTAAACACATTACATTACCTTAGTTTACCTTTTCCCGTCTGACCAATAAGTCGTACAATATCGGAAGATAAAACTCCACCATAACCAATACCATATAACGGAGAGAGCTATTATGATAACTACTCTCTTGTGAACTGCTTAGACATATTCACATCTTATAAAACCTGTTTTTCAGGGAACCATATAAGATACTAGAAACTCTGTAAGGCTTTTGGCTCAATACAGATGCTATAACCCCAATCTGTGGCCACAGAAGGGGACAGTCATAGGTATAACGTAATCCGATCACATTAGGTCACACTTTCCATAATTGATCGTATTCCGTTATACCCCTAAATATCAGCTGATTAACACAAGTTCAAGCACATAATAGTTACTTGAAATCAAATCCACACATAGGGATAAAAATATATAACATGGTACAATTACTCATGTTCAACAGTATATAACATGGTACAATTACTCATGTTTAACCTCAAATAGTGTAACATATATATAAACATTAAGGAGTCACAATAATTCACATATGGTATGCATGCTCATGCTCAGACAACTAAAATCGTGCAACATTTATTTCATGCACTAAATGAACCAATATCCATGAATGTATAATAGCATAGAGCCACAATATAAACCAAGTAAACCGTAGGTATCCATGTCGTACTATTGAACACTTCCCATACATGTTCCATAACAAATTACCAAGTTTTACTAACTTTGGCTCAAGTTTCACAATTGCGTTTCAACCCATTTCAAGTTAATATTTAAAGACCTTTCCAATATCAATTTAGACTATTTAAAGTTCCATTGTATAGTACTAAAGTTGTATTAGAATCATAGTTGAAAAGAGTTCAATTATTTACTGATTAAACTAGGTTTTCAAAGCTTAGAAAAAGGTTCATAGGTTGCAAGGCAGGGCACGACTCATGCCCCAGGGCACGACTCATGCCCCATTTACACCCCTTCAGAATCAGTCGTCCCTAAGGCACGACAGCAAGGCACGACTCATGCCTCAGGGCACGACTCGTGCTCTTGCCCAAAAAATCAACATCAGGTTAAACATCAGCAACAAGGCAAGGAAAGGAACAAAGTCATCTGCTGCTCCGTTATCCAACTTACATACTATGTTAGACTAGCCACCAGAAAGAGGACCACTATGCTGGTCCGGAAGTAATGGCACACCCCTTTGATTTGGGTGTGATTAGTTGTTCATTTTCACAGTCTAATAACTCTGCATTTTATATTTTACCATCATTCAAATTTACAAAATTCAATTGTTCAGAAAGGTCAGCCTACTAGTTCATATGACTTAGAAAATAAAATTGTTCACAGGAAACAGTAACATACCAAACGAACTGTGGACATGTCCATAAACTCTTTTGAGTGAAAATCACTTATTAAAGTGGATAATCAATTTAAGCTTGCTCAAAACTTTTTCTATTTCTAATCCTGTCTAAATAAGTAAAGCCTCCTCTTGCTTCATTATCACAACAACTCTGTTCACCAATGATTCAATTGTATCCTGATGCAGCGATGTGAAGTTAATGGTAGAGCTCACTGAGACTTAACATTATACATGGACTGCCTATTCTCCATAAAGGTAGTATAGACGTTTCATAAATGGGGGATAGTTGATAATTAAGTCACTAAAATAATGAGTTGGCGTTAATAGTACTCACCTTTCCAATTACCCCATCCCTTAGACCAACATTTATTCCATACTAATTTCAAACCCCGGTTCATTTCAATTTAAAAACCAATTAATCATGACCCAAAAATACCACAACTCATTTATTTCACAGTCCTATACATGGCAGTATCACTTCCTATCATTTTATCTAAACCATGATACTACCCTCACCCTATTTATGTCCCAAACCCTTAACATACTCATTTCAACAATCCATTCTTCTTTTATTTCAAATCCAAATAAAATACCAAAATTATCAGGAACCAATTATATAGTCATAATATCATCATTATAAATAGTATGAACATTTATCGAAAGAAATCATAATAACTTACTCAAAAATATGTCGAAATAAAAAGACGATCTGATCGGCTCTAAATGTTTCCCTCGGCTTCCTGATCGCTCTGCCGCAGTCGGATCGTAAAACGGACTAACGGTTGATTTTTAGAAATTTTTGAAAGAAATGAATCAAAAGGATTTTTGGAACAGAGGAATTAATTTTTCTCTCTCTCCGAGCTCTCTCTCACGCCTGAACGCCTGGAATGATCTTTCAATTCAAGGAAGGGAAAGGATATATATAAACCCAATGTTACCCTCTAACCCCTCCAAGATTTAAGTTATAACAATTAACTACCTTAACTTTCACTTTTGACACCTAAGCCCCTCCATATTTTGTAAAGCTTTTTAATTAATATTTTCAATATTATTACTTTACTACAAAATTTCTTTTTATTCCATTTAGACATTAAGTAATTAAAATTAATTTATTAACACACTTAAAATATCATACAATTTATTAACCTAACTAAAATGTCAAATAATTTATTAAAATGTTAAAACTAACACATAAAAATCCCGCTTATTATAAAATGCAACCAATAAAATGCTACGGCCCCGCTCCACGTGCCCAACACGTGAGTAAAATGGTGCCTAGGTTTCGGGTCGTGACATTCACTCCCCCTTAAAGAAAAATTCGTCCCGAATTTTTAAACACACTTACCTAACTACTCAAATAACCACATATACCTCTCACGCACCACGGCTTCTCAAAATTCAAATGGCTTCCTCAATGATATGATTCTTCCACTAGTTTTTCACAACCCGAATATTCTAGGTTTCCATTCCCGGATTTGATTCTAATACCACTCAATGGTTCTTCCACCTTAGTCAACTCACATGAACAACCTCGGTTGAAAACTCAATATAAGGAAAGGATCATCAAGACTCTTCTCCACTGCAATGCTGCATACGACGTCACTTCAACACTGGACTGATCACTGTTGATATACACACTTCAACTAAGGTTACACGAACTTTTCAAAATGAATGAAATCCATCGGATACACACATAACACATTCTCATGATTCTGGATAGTTCTCGCTGTCTGTTTGCCCCATCTATCGAAAAAATGTACGCATCTGGAAATCCCAAAGTCTAGTACCCGGTCTTCCCAAAAATCGCAATATGAATCTCGTATCCCGATCTGATACACAATAGTGATTAATACTCCATGCAATCAGCCAAATATCTCGCCCATACACTTGTGCTAACTTCCCTCTCAATAGTTTATTAATCTTGGTGTAAATGAGCCGACTTTGACAAATATATCCACTACGCCTCTAACACGTCCATTCCATTTGATGTCGAAGGTAGTCCCGTTATAAAATCCATCACAATGTCTTCTTTATTCTCATTCTTCTAGCCTTCTTCAATGCTGAATACCTCTTCAAACCCCTCGAATACATCACAATTCTCAAGTTATGGTCTTCCTCGAAAATGTCTCTTACTCTCTTGTGAATATAGTACACCACTTCTGTCGTTGAAGGTTAATATTCCATCAATATTCTATACAACATCCTCGGTTCTTCCATCTTGAAACGGTCAGATAATTCCCTCAAGTTAGAATCATTGGTTGAACTTCCATAGGATCTTCATGCCGGATAGGTGCAGCTCGAATATTCGCAGTTAACATCTCTGCTTGCAACTCACAGGATAGCAACGTTGATAATAAAGCCTTTCGGCTAATAGCATCTGCAACCACCGTAGTCTTCTCGGATGTTATGTAATAACGCAATTAAGTTCTTTGAATACTTCCAACCATTTCTCTACATGTTGTTAAATCCCATCTGATACAATAAATACTTCAATTCTTGTAATTAGTGCCAATCTCAAAGTTAACTTCATATAAAGGATGTTTCCACTTAAGTAATGCAATATAGTCGTAATCAATTCCACGTTGAGAGTAGGATACTTCTGACCTACCGGTGTTGATTCCCTCAAGGCATAAACTATCACTTTTTCCATTCTGTACAAGACACACACGAATCTTTCTTTTGACGCGTACCAGACAATCATAAGGTTTCACATCCATCAAGTAAAGTAAAGATCAAGACTGTAGTCAATTCATCCTTCAATTCTGCAGAACTGATTTCACCTTTAACATTTCACCTAATGATATCTCCTTCGAGATCAATTGAATCACTGATGTTACAATTCTTGGAAACCCATCAATACTCTTTTGATAATAACCTGTCAAACCCATCAAACAACGGAGTTCTAACGCTGTCGAAGGTTGTTTCATTTGATCAAGATCTCAATCCTCAAAAAGTAATAACAATACCCGGCTTGACACTACAAAGCCCAAAATTACCATCTTCTCGAGCCAACTCACTCTTACTGAATTTCACCAACATTTGATTCTCATGAAAGACAAATAACATTACTTGCAAATGATTTCAAAATCTTCTCATAACTATGAATAAACAAAGGTAGTATCCATCAAGATTACCACAAAAATATCAAGATCAGGCTTTAAACTCCACTTATCCTATTTACAACACAGCCAATGCCCTTTTATAAGGTATTTTGGATATGGGCAACAACCCTGACATTAGATCCATACGGAATTCTATCGCCCTAACTGGCTTCATGAAATACTCTTATGAAAACACTTTACCAATTCATTTACCATCTGTACGCGAGATAATTTAGGTGGCTTTTACTCAAGTCTCATACATAACTCAAATAACCTCCACATTTTAGACCATACTTTTCGACATTTAATGCATATACGACATAATATCAAATAATAACTTAACCGCCTCAACCACACACAGAGGCAAATCAAACATAGATAAGGAGACTCGCTTCTTGCGACAGTCCTCCCCAAGCACAATAACTACTGAACCGATTCAGGTCAAGTATAACAATAAATCACGGATTGGTATATCTACCATATCCACTGGAAATACATGCCCACATAATCATGTCACAACCATGATAATCAAGGAAAATTCGAGGTACTCTCCGATAGGAGTAGAAACCTCCAACACGTAAGGCAACTCTTAGGCCAGTATATGAGTAAAAGCAAACATGCAATGTCACATAAAAATGAGATGAACGGGGATCCATAAAAGTATGCCCCTTACTCCTGAGACAGGTAATATACTTCTAATGACTGCGGAGGAATCTATCTCTCCATATTATTTACATTTCCTTGATCCCTTGGTTGGTCAGTACTATTTTCCGCCGTTGAACAATTTCCTGCATTAAACACTCGTCGTCAGGTATCACACACTCCCCCTTAGACTAGACTTTTACCCTTGACTTCTAACTTTAGCTCTGATACCAACTGTGGGCACCCCAACCCGGAACCTAACCTGTGTCCCGAGCCGGAGAGCCCAAAATAAGAAAAACCACCTGTAATTTTTTTGAAAACTTTGGACTTAACTAAAAAGGAACCAAACTTTAACATTAACCTTCGAATACTACTTGGGTCATCTCCACTTGGAGGAAAGGGGTAAACCAAACTTTAACAACAAACTTACTTTAGTTACAACATTTACAAAAGTTCGTAAAGTTTAAGTTTTAACAAAGTTTATATATACAACTCCACCAAGGAGATACCAAAATAGAAATACAACATTCCCTTCTAGGACATATACATACCCGACAACCCAAAATACAAGTACAAACTCCGCACCGTCCTTACTGGCCGGGTCCTCCTGTCTCAGGCCGATCTAAAACATTAAAGGGAGAAGGGGGAATCTCAGTAAGCTATTATGCATGCAGCAATATGCCAGATAATATGCAACACGTAAACACGTTGCTCAATGTCACATTTGGAAAGCGGTAAACACATTACATTACCTTGGTTTACCTTTTCCCGTCTGACCAATAAGTCGTACAATATCGGAAGATAAACATAACCAATACCATATAACGGAGAGAGCTATTATGATAACTCCTCTCTTGTGAACTGCTTAGGCATATTTACATCTAATAAGACCCATTTTTCAGGAAACCATATAAGATACTAGCAACTCTGTAAGGCTATTGGCTCAATACAGATGCTATAACCCCAATCTGTGGCCACAGAAGGGGACAGTCACAGGTATAACGTAATCCGATCACATTAGGTCACACTTTTCATAATTGATCGTATTCCGTTATACCCCTAAATATCAGCTGATTAACACAAGTTCAAGCACATAATAGTTACTTGAAATCAAATCCACACATAGGGATAGCAATATGTAACATGGTACAATTACTCATGTTCAACAATATATAACATGGTACAATTATTCATGTTTAATCTCAAATAGTGTAACATATATATAAACATTAAGGAGTCACAATAATTCACATATGGTATGCATGCTCATGCTCAGACAACTAAAATCGTGCAACATTTATTTCATGCACTAAATGAACCAATATCCATGAATGTATAATAGCATAGAGCCACAATATAAACCAAGTAAACCGTAGGTATCCATGTCGTACTATTGAACACTTCCCATACATGTTCCATAACAAACTACCGTGTTTTACTAACTTTGGTTCAAGTTTCACAATTGCATTTCAACCCATTTCAAGTCAATATTTAAAGACCTTTCCAATATCAATTTAGACTATTTAAAGTTCCATTGTATAGTACTAAAGTTGTATTAGAATCATAGTTGAAAAGAGTTCAATTATATACTGATTAAACTAGGTTTTCAAAGATTAGAAAAAGGTTCATAGGCTGCAAGGCAGGGCACGACTCGTGCCCCCGGGCACGACTCATGCCACATTTACACCCCTTCAGAATCAGTCGTCCCCAAGGCACGACAGCAAGGCACGACTCGTGCCTCAGGGCATGACTCGTGCTCTTGCCCAAAAAATCAACATCAGGATAAACATCAGCAACAAGGCAAGGAAAGGAACAAAGTCATCTGCTGCTCCGTTATCCAACTTACATACTATGTTAGACTAGCCACCAGAAAGAGGACCACTATGCTGGTCCGGAAGTAATGGCATACCCCTTTGATTTGGGTGTGATTAGTTGTTCATTTTCACAGTCTAATAACTCTACATTTTATATTTTACCATCATTCAAATTTACAAAATTCAATTGTTCAGAAAGGTCAGCCTACTAGTTCATATGACTTAGAAAATAAAATTGTTCACAGGAAACAGTAACATACCAAACGAACTGTGGACATGTCCATATACTCTTTTGAGTGAAAATCACTTATTAAAGTGGATAATCAATTTAAGCTTGCTCAAAACTTTTTCTATTTCAAATCCTGTCTAAATAAGTAAAGCCTCCTCTTGCTTCATTATCACAACAACTCTGTTCACCAATGATTCAATTGTATCCTGATGTAGCGATGTGAAGTTAATGGTAGAGCTCACTGAGACTTAACATTATACATGGACAGCCTATTCTCCATAAATTAAGGAAGTATAGATGTTTCATAAATGGGGGATAGTTGATAATTAAGTCACTAAAATAATGAGTTGGCGTTAATAGTACTCACCTTTCCAATTACCCCATCCCTTAGACCAACATTTATTCCATACTAATTTCAAACCCCTGTTCATTTCAATTTAAAAACCAATTAATCATGACCCAAAAATACCACAACTCATTTATTTCACAGTCCTATACATGGCAGTATCACTTCCTATCATTTTAACTAAACCATCATACTACCCTCACCCTATTTATGTCCCAAACCATTAACATACTCATTTCAACAATCCATTCTTCTTTTATTTCAAATCCAAATAAAATACCAAAATTATCAGGAACCAATTATATAGTCATAATATCATCATTATAAATAGTATGAACATTTATCGAAAGAAATCATAATAACTTACTCAAAAATATGCCGAAATAAAAAGACGATATGATCGGCTCTAAATGTTCCCCTCGGCTTCCTGATCGCTCTGCCGCAGTCGGATCGCAAAACGGAATAACGGTTGATTTTTAGGAATTTTTGGAAGAAATGAATCAAAAGGATTTTTGGAACAGAGAAATTAATTTTTCTCTCTCTCTCTCTCCGAGCTCTCTCTCACACCTGGAACGCCTGGAATGATCTTTCTTCAAGGAAGGGAAAGGATATATATAAACCCAATGTTACCCTCTAGCCTAGACATGTCCAAACGGTTCCGGTTTCGGTTCCCGATTTCGGAACCGCCGGTTCCCGGTTCCCAAATAGCCGGAACCGTATTCGAACCATATTAATTCGATTCCCGGTTCCCGGTTCTATTCGCCGGTTCCGATTCCGGTTTCAACGGTTCCACCGGTTTCATCACCATCTAACTTTTTTTTTAAATCCAAACCTCTTAAGACAGTAAAGACGCTAAATATTACAACATTTATCTAAATTCTAGTCTAATTTAAATAAAACAACACTACACTACAAGTACAAATACTAAATAAATGCTAAATATTATATTTAACTTACCTTGATCAATCGTCGATTCCCGGTTCTCGGTTCCGGAACCGCCGGTTCCCGGTTCCGCCGGTTTCTCGGTTCCCAATATGGTGGATTCGTATTCGAACCGCTTCAATCTGGTTCCCGGTTACGTTCGGTTCCCGGTTTCGGCGGTTCCCGATTCTCGCCGGTTTCCGGTTCCGGTTCTACCCGCCGGTTTCGTCGGTTCCCGGTTCTATTTGGACATGTCTACTCTAGCCCCTCCAAGATTTAAGTTATAACAATTAACTATCTTAACTTTCATTTTTGACACCTAAGTCCCTCCATATTTTGTAAAGCTTTTTAATTAATATTTTCAATATTATTACTTTACTACAAAATTCCTTTTTATTCCATTTAGACATTAAGTAATTAAAATTAATTTATTAACACACTTAAAATATCATACAATTTATTAACCTAACTAAAATGTCAAATAATTTATTAAAATGTTAAAATTAACACATAAAAATCCCGCTTATTATAAAATGCAACCAATAAAATGCTACGGCCCCGCTCCACGTGCCCAACACGTGAGTAAAATGGTGCCTAGGTTTCGGGTCGTGACAATATGACTCTTAGATCTTTTATGAGATTTCAATAGATATCATATATCAAAAGCATGTTTTAAATCTCATCTATGCCTTGGGTCAAATCTCATTTGAAAGCACCAATTAAATCAAAACCTTTTTTAAACATATGAGACATGGAACGATGCACTTAACTGAGTCAAAACTACATCAATCATTATCTCACCTTGATCACAAATTAGGATATAAGATGCACCAAACTGAGTCGAAACTATATTAAATACCCTAAAATATCACAAGTGTTCTAATCAAGGAATGTCATAAGATTTAAATATTTAGAAGATTTTCAACATGTAACAAACATCGCATGGTTGTAACATAGATCTCATGTGAACATAATCATGAACATAGGGCTTCACAAAGTATTATACAAACAATTTAATTTAATTTTGAAAAATTACAAATCTAATTTAATCATATTAAAAGATTAATAACCTATGTGATAAACTAATCTAATTAATTCATCATTAATCATGAATCATGACATATCAAATACTCCCTCCGTCCGCCTAGTAAGTTCACACTTACTGTTTACACGTTAATTAAGGAGGGAGTATTATATTGAAAGTGTTGTGAGTGTGAAAATAAAATAGGAGAGAGAATGAGTGGAGGGAATAGTAAATTATAATGGTTTGTGAGTATTAAAATAATGTAGGAGAGAGAATGAGTGGAGAGAATAGTGATTTAAGGTTTCCTTTTTAGGAAAGAAACAAAGTGTGAACTTTGTAAACGGACGCCCAAAATAGAAAGTGTGAACTTTGTAAGCGGACGGAGGGAGTATACTTATTTTTCATAGAAACAAAACACATAGGATCTAGATCTATTTCATATCACATGGTAGCAAATAATCACATTAAATCTAGCATGCAATTTCAATCCTAATCATGGCAAGACAAGGCTCAGGTACCACTTTGGGTTTTGAGGTTACAAACGCAGCGGAAGATTTAACATTAACATCAAAACCCTAGCCCTAAATCCATATAGCATGAAGAGATTAGAAATATATATACGAAATAGAATTTACATACTTTGAATGCGATTAAGTTTGCTTGAAATCGAATCTGAAATTCGAATCTCAAAACGAATCTCAAAATCGTTGATTTTAGGTTTTGATCTTCTCCTTGTCTTTTACCTTGTGAAGAATCGATGGATAAAGGCTCCAAGCTTTTGGTGATTAACCTATCACCCTCTATCGGTAATTCACACGCGAACGGATCAAGAACAATTCTTGATTTGATTGATAGATGATCTCGATTATTGAATCTCTATTCAATAATCATTGGCTGTTCAATGGAATTGATTTAGGGTGTTTTAGATCTTTGATTCTCAATCAAAATATATGATTTAGTGTTACAAAAACCTCTAAAAACGTGTCCCAAGGCTGAGGCTAAAGGGTTATATTTATACTTTGTAAATAGTCCATTTCCTAGCCAAATTCGGAGTTGCATCAAAACAGGACGGAGGGGAGTTTCTGGCATTGAGGCACGTGCCCCAGGTTTCCCCAGGCGGCCGCCCCAAGCCCTCCACCAGCCTCCTAAAGTTTCTGCTCTCCAGGCGCCCGCCCCGCCTTTCGTGAGGCGCCCGCCTCACCCAAAAATCCATTTTTCGGCCGTTTTTCAATCCGTTCTTGGTGTGTGACCCTATAGGAATTATATTTATGTTGGTAGTGAGTTTGAAACATCAAACTCACAAGACATAAGTGGTTTCTAGCAAGCCATTATGTCCACCCAATTAATATAACATCAAAGCTTGATTCCTCGATAATCAAATGTCACAATCCCTTTGTCCACGATGTCTAATTGAACATGAGTCATGGTCTATGTCAACTCATCTTGTTCAATGCTTTCTCGATCCCGAATATGTTGATAATTCAAATGTCTTTGATCTCTATCAAATCACTTGAGTGTGGCCACACATTTCATCAACATCATTCATCGAGGGGCCCAAGCAAACATCTCTCTTCATAAGAGGGACAAATCCCTTCTTGACTTATCATTCTTTCCTACATGAGTCCAATCATGCCAACATAGCTCTTATTGCTATCCGGTTAAAGATAGTGTTAGACTATATCAAACACAATATTCATCATGTGGAAAATGATGACAATCTCAGGTACAAGGATTCAATAACACGACTATCATGAGATTTATTCATGACACATATGACTATTGACCATGTCATAAATCTCATTAGTAGGTCATGTCCAATACTTGTTCTCTAGCAAGTATCCATAAGTGTAATGTGCATCATATGCATATAATCATCTCCATGATTATCCACTACCAACTTATACTAGTTGTTCTCAACAACTAGGGACGCAGTTCAATATAATAAACATGCAAAACATATAATGAACCAAATAATACTTTCTCTAAAATAAACGATAAAGATGATTACATAACAGCATTGATTAGTCATAATTATCAACGACCTAGGGCATAACACCAACAAATATATATATATATATATATATATATATATATATATATATATATATATATATATATATATATATATATATATATATCAAGGTTCTAAAAACCGCTAGGCGGATGCTAGGCGGCGGAGCCGGGCCTAGCGCCTAGGCGGGGACTAGTCGGGGACTAATCGGGATTAGTCGGGATTAGTCGGGACCTAGGCGGGGCTTAGAACTAGGCGTTGGAGAGGGGCCTAGCGCCTAGGCGGGGCCTAGGCGCCCTTAGGCGGGGTCTTTTAGAACAGATAATATATATATATATATATATATATATATATATATATATATATATATATATATATATATATAATACAATATGGAGTATAGTAAAAGAAAAAAATATATATTGAACACTTCTGTGGGGATTCGATCCTGAAACCTCAAGTATATTCCCTCCGTCCCGATAGAACTTGCTCTGTTACTGTTTGAACGAGAATTAAGGAAAAAATTAGTGGAGAAAATGTTGTCAGTATGAAAAGTGAGGTTGGAGAGAGAAAGTGGGCTAGGAAATAATGATTTGATTGGTGTTGTGAGTATAAAAGTAAAGTAGGAGAGATAATTAGTGGGTGGAATAGTAAAGATTCTTTGCCATTTTAGAAAGTGTGCAATTTGTAATGGGACGCCCAATGAGGAAAGTGTGCAAGTTGTAGCGAGACGAAAGAAGTATATATAATGAAAGTTATCCTACCAATCTAACAACAATACTGACGAACGTCGAAACGTCAAAAATAATTTTCCAACTCAACTATCTACAAGTGATTTGTAAATAGGGTAAGTCGGGTCGAACCACAGAGACACGAATTTAAAGTGTAAGAATTATTGCTATAACACAAAGTTTGTAAAGCGAAGGATTGGTTGATTTGGTTAAGACTAAGATGGTTGCAAAAATTATGTAAAAATGGTTATAAAAGATTTTTATAATAAGGAGACAATTCCCGGAATTGGTTTCACAAATTATGCTCAAGTCTCACAATTCATCAATCAAAGTGCACTTGGGGTTTTGTTCTTACAAAAGTATGATTGGGACACTTTGGCGGGTGATTTGCAATCAAGTGTTTCTAACTAATCTATTCCCTTGGCCCGTTCATAAATTAGTTAGAAACCCATTTTAGAACTTAAGAACAATGCAAGAAAAACCACAATTCTTATGAATCTTTTGGCGGAGATTCAATGAATTGTTACTACCAAGCCAAGACTAATTTCAATTGTAAATTTGGCGGTTCACAATTGAAATTCTAAATAATTCAAGAACAATTATTTGATCAAGACAAGAGTTCTAAAATTCCATTGAAAATAACTTGATAATCCCAAGTACCACAAAGATAAAAATGAAAAGTAAAACTTAAAACATAAAATGTTACCTCCAATTCCAAGAACTCAAAAGATTAGCTATCCATGAAAAAGAAGAACACCAAGAAAATTCTAAGAAAATTCTGCATGAAGTTCTTAAGAAAATATAATTACTCTCTACTTATAGTTCTCTCTAAAAAAACTGAAAAAAAAACAATAATAAAAACTAAATAACCCATGTTCTCCAAACACCACTGCTGTAATTAATCCTTATTAACACCAAAAACAGTCACCATTAAATAGCAATCATCATTTCCCATTAATGCCAATCCGCCTGTAACCATTCTGCAAAACGCCTCGTGGGCGGTCGCCCACTTCACCCCTGGGCGGTCGCCCAGTTCTCCAGAAGCATTTGGTCTTCACAACTCATACTCGTGAGCGGCCGCCCACAAGTCCCTGCACGGTCGCCCATACTGGCAGAAGGTTCAAGTCTTCAACATTATTTCTCCTGAGCGGCCGCCCGTAAAACCCTGAGCGACCGCCCACACGCACGGACTGTTGGGCCCATTTTCTTTTCTTTCCTTTGGCCCAGCTGCACTCCACTTTCTAGGCCCACTGCTTTGATCCAGCTTCCTTCAATGGCCGGCCACCCTAATGCATGGCCCTGCTTTGGCAAAAGCCTTGTGATGTTTTAACCTTTCCTTCTTCCTTTTTCACCCATTTGAATTCCGTCCGTCCCACAATTGCAATGTTCCATTTTCCACTTGATTTGTTCACCGATTGTTTCCAATTTCCAAACTTGAACCACTGAAACTAAAAACACTAAAAACATCCATTAAACACACAAAACTCAAGGATTAAGCAAATAATAAGTTCATAAAAGTAGTCAATGGATGAGTGTAAAACTCATCATCAAATACCCCCAAACTTAGACATTTGCTAGTCCTCGAGCAAACACTAAAACAAACTAAACACAAAAACAACTAAACGAACAAAAATTAAAAGCAAACTACTCTAACAAATAATCAACTATGTCCTTCCATTCTTGCATGCTCCACAATTGCATAAATTACAAAATACCATCAACCGCAGGATAAGATTTTCTACAATGCAAGTATCAATATATTTTCCATTAATTGTAAAATATTACTTAACCATTATAATTACACCATAAATCTCTTTATGCAAGAACATCTTTCTCTTTTCTCACAACCACGATTCATTTTTACAAAGCTAAGTACACCAATCATCTCTTATTTTATTGACTCTATTTACCAAGCAACAACACTTTTTAGACACAAAACATGAATATTCCCATGAAATAATTACACCCCCCCCCCACACTTGATCATTTAAACACCCTTTTAAATCTACTACCGTTCAAGTAGGGAACACTGTAGCAGCGAACTCCATGCTCCTAATACTAAGTAGAGATTTATTTAAAGGCTTTGAGAGTTAGCCATTTCGGTATCGAGCTTGGTACGGACCATCACGGCGGTAAAGCTCTTCCTCCATAACGCTACTGCATACCCAGAAATCTGGTTAAGCTAGAATAATCCCTAACCAATTAATCTACGCGTCTGGAGGTTTCACCGAGTATACATTGCATTGCCATTGCTCTCATTTTTTTTTCTCTTTTTTTTTTTCTTTTTTCTTTTTTTTTTTTTTTTTTTCAAGATCACAAGGGGGGGGGTTCCAATCACAACCAAGGAATACTCATCACAAAACTTGCCTAATGTTGCTACATTGATAAACAAATTCATTAACTTAAAAAGTGATGGTGTACTCTAAACTTTATAAAAATAAATCAAAAATTATCATCAAAGAGCATATTTTCACAAGTGCACAAAACTTACAACTAAGAGATTTATGACTCAATTATAACTCTTAAGTAATATACCACAATTAGCCAAAAAAATATACCAACTTGCATATACATATTCACACCCAAATTATCCTTCCTAGCGGTCACAATCAATCACATGCAATTAAGGAAACACCAAGAATGTTAATGGTTATATACAAAAAAGGACATAGCTAATTATTATTTTTTCATTTTTCAAATTTTTTTTCTTTTTTTTCTTGTTTTTTTTTTTTTCCAAAACAATAAAGCATATACAAACAACCAAGTACCCCAACCAAGTACCCCACACCCCCAAACTTAAAATATGCATTGTCCCTAATGCACAAAATAAAAGAAAGGATAGGGGTACCTTCAACCACCAAATTATCTCCAGAATTGGTCCCACGGACCCACCGAGCCACTTCCGCTCGAATCAGTGCCATAGTGCTGCTGCTGTTGTTGTTGTTCTTCTTGCTCTTCTTCTTCTTCTGCTGCTGCGCCTCCCACGAACCCCATCCTCTCATCTGCTCCGGGGTACGAAATTGCGGCGGCTGGTATGGAATGTGCTGAGGCGGTGGAGGAGGAGGAAGCCTGTGCCTCATCTCCTGGAACATCTCTGATTGCGCATCCTCCATACGCTGCCTCCACATACTAGCAGCATAAAACTCCTCAGTAGCCATAGACTGCAGCTGTCTCTGGCTCTCCTCCATACCCACCAACCGTTGATCCATCACATCATAATGCCCCCGGAGCTGCCTGATCTCCTCGGATAGAGCATCTACATGGCCTCCCACATAGTAGGCCGCCTCCGTTGGAGTGAACTGCTGTTCCTCCATCTCATCATCCTCCTCATTCCCTCTTACTCCTCTCGAAGAACCCTCACCCGGCTGCAACTGAGCATGCCCCTTAATAGTCAGGGACCTCTTACTAACCGCTGTCCCGCTCGACACAATGTCCCTAACAATCCGCAACCGAGGAAAACTCACTCCCCTACTCTCTATCAAGCCAGATATCAACAATGGGAAACTGAAATTGCAACGCCCAATTGTCTTAATGGTGTTTACAATTTCCTTGGATATCGCCAATCCGGTGTTAAACCTTTGCCCCGACAATACCACATTCATCAACAGTGCCCTTCTCCAATGCACATCATTATAATGTGATGTAGGCATAATACGCTCGCAAATGAATCTATGCAAAGCGCGCATCCTGAAGTCCATGTCCCTAGCCTTCTTCACATTCCCATTCCTCAATAGTGTCACATCAACATTTACAAAATAAGGCTCCAACATGTGAAGGTTCCCAGCCACATTCAACTCCATAATCTTCGCACTATTGTAATAGTCACAAGCACTGTTTTCATGCCCAGGCGCTTCCATCCTATAGTATCCATTGATATCCTCAGCATTGTAATACACATTTGTCCCCCTCACCCAACCACACTTCCTTGTTTGCCCAGCCTCAAACGCATTTGCGTAAAATTCCCGAACCAACAATTTTGAACCTTTATTAGTCGGGCGACTTGCTAAATTGCCCCAACCATATCTAGCAAAGATGTCATCCAGCCCAAGTTCATTGGGGTTAAACTCATTTTCCACAGAAAATCCCTTGTTTGCATATTTGTCAAAAAACGTCTTTGCTTTACCCCCAATAAACTTCGTTGCATCAAACTCAACAACCGGCTCCGGAGCGGGAGCATTTCTTTGTCTAGACATTTTTCCAATATGCTCACAAATTCCGCAAAGAAAGTATTAAAGAAGATTGAAGTGAAAATCTTACTTTGCCGGAACAGTCACCGGAATCTCGCCGGAGTTTGACCGGAATCTCGCCGGAGTTGAAGAAGATGAACAGAGATGAACACCCCTTCCTTGCACAATGAGTATCACAAGAACCCTTGCTTTTGCACTCCAAAATCGAGCCTTGTGCAACCTTCTTCACCACTTGCAATATTTCAAAAGTCTCTTCAAGATTCTTGGCAACAATGGTGGAATTTTGGGTTCAAATCCTTGGTTTAAGAGGTTGGGTATGGTATGGAGAGACAAATTATGGAAGAAATTTGGGAGATTTGAGTGTTTGGGGAGAGGATTTTTAGAGAGAAGAAGAAAGAGAGGCGGTGCTTCTAGAAAGAGAAAGAGGGTTTTTGAATTTTGAAATAAAGGAAAAGGAGTGAGGCACGGCTGATGCGTTTTAGGGCTCAAATGTAACGCCTGCATTCAATGTGGGCGGTCGCTCACTCCATCCTGGGCGGTCGCCCACCTGTCCAGAAGCTGTTCCATATTTCAAAGTGTCAATGTGGGCGGTCGCTTATTGACCTGTGGGCGAACGCCCACCAGCACAGCAAGTTCCTCTCATTTTGTTCCACCAGCATGGGCGGTCGCACACACCATCTTGGGCGGTCGCCCACATGCACAGAAACTCCACAATCTTTACAAGCCAAGCATGGGCGGTCGCCCTCAACACCATGGGCGGTCGCCCACATGTCCAGTGGGATTTTTCCTGGCCAGCTATCTGCACAACACCAAACAAGCAAACACCAAGCATAATATCCATTGATACATTACAATTCGACCCATATTTTGACCGCACTTTCGCTGCCTACGTCCCCATTGATGTGGGTGGACTACCCAACAACAATAGGCTCAGGTCACCGTAGTTCGACACGTTTCCGAAATACAAAAAAACAACGCTTCTTTTTTTTTTTTTTTAAACAAACAATAAAATGAAAACTAAAATGAAAACTAAAACTCTCCACCCCCAAACTTAATGATTACTTTGTCCTCAAAGTGATGAAAACAAAGAAAAAATTAAATTTAAGGGTACTACAATACACTACTTACCTTGGGTTGCCTCCCAAGCAGCGCTTTTGTTTAACGTCGTTAGCTCGACGGACTGACTTTCTCAACGCTTACGGATCCTTCAACTCGATCCTCTCAACATCCTTCGACCCCGAAACTCCATCCACATAAGGCTTCACTCTTTGTCCATTGACCTTGAACCTATTGTTCGTAACCGGATTCACCAATTCCACGGCTCCATGAGAATATACGTTCACTACTTCAAACGGACCACTCCACCGAGAACGTAACTTTCCCGGGAAAAGCTTCAATCTTGAATTGAACAACAACACCTTGCTTCCCGGAATAAGTTCCTTGTGCAAAATCTTTTTGTCATGGTACCTTTTTGTTCTTTCCTTGTACAACCGGGAGTTCTCATATGCCTCCAACCGATGCTCTTCAAGCTCATTCAAATGAAGTAACCTTTGCTCACCGGATAATTGCAAATCCATATTCAACTCCTTGATTGCCCAAAATGCTTTATGCTCTATCTCCACCGGCAAATGACAAGCTTTCCCAAAGACTAGCCGGTAGGGACTCATTCCAATTGGCGTTTTGTAGGCGGTACGGTATGCCCACAATGCATCATTTAACCTCAAGGCCCAATCCTTCCTGTTTGGCTTCACCGTCTTTTCAAGAATGGCCTTTATTTGCTTGTTACTCACTTCCACTTGCCCGGAAGTTTGGGGATGATACGCGGTTGCAACCTTGTGATTCACCCCATACTTCTTCATGAGTGCTCCAAAAATTTTGTTGCAAAAGTGAGAACCACCATCACTTATAATCGCCCTTGGAACGCCAAACCTACTAAAAATCACATCTTTGACAAACTTGACAACAATATTAGCATCGTTAGTCCGGGTCGGAATTGCTTCCACCCACTTTGACACATAATCCACCGATACTAAAATGTATTCAAAACCACATGAAACAACAAAAGGACCCATAAAATCTATGCCCCATACGTCAAACAAATCCACAACCAAGTTATTCGTAAGAGGCATTTCATCCCGCTTACCAATGTTACCGGTTCTTTGGCACCTGTCACATCTTTTACTAAAAATGTATGCATCTTTAAAAAGACTCGGCCAAAAGAAACCCGATTGTAACACTTTTTGAGCGGTTTTCTTTCCACTAAAATGACCTCCACAATGCAATTCATGACAAAAAGAAAGAACATTTTGTTGCTCATTCTCATGAATGCATCTACGAATAACCATATCGGGACCATGTTTAAACAAATATGGGTCATCCCAATAATATTGCTTAACCATTGACAAAAATCTTTTCCTCTCTTGACTTGAAAAATCTGGATTTAGAACCCCCGTAGCCAAAAAATTTACAATGTCGGCATACCAAGGTTCACAATCCTTAACAACAAATAACTGCTCATCGGGGAAATTTTCATTCAAGGGAATTTCACTCACACACCCCTTTTCAAGTCTAGACAAGTGATCCGCCACAACATTCTCACAACCCTTTTTGTCTTTGATGGAAATATCAAATTCTTGTAAAAGTAACATCCATCTTAACAATCGGGGTTTGGCATCTTGTTTGGAAAGCAAATAACGTAATGCAGCATGGTCCGAATAAATAATCACTTTAGATCTTAGCAAGTAAGAACGGAATTTTTCCAAAGCAAATATCACCGCCAAGAATTCCTTCTCGGTTGTAGTATAATTCAATTGAGCATCATTTAACATTCTACTTGCATATTGGATCACATGTGACTTTTTATCGATTTTCTGACCCAAAACTGCACCCACCGCAAAATCGGATGCATCACACATTATCTCAAAAGGTTGAGTCCAATCCGGACCCACAAGAATAGGGGCTGAAGTCAATTTCTCCTTCAACAAATTAAAAGAATTGAGACATTCTTGGTCAAACACAAATTCCGTCTCTTTAGCAAGCAAGTTTGTTAACGGCTTACAAATTTTAGAAAAATCTTTTATAAAACGCCGATAAAAACCCGCATGACCAAGAAAGCTACGAATTCCTTTAACATTTGTTGGCGGAGGCAATTTAGATATTATCTCAATTTTTGCCTTGTCAACTTCAATCCCTTTTCTTGAGACCAAATGACCCAACACAATTCCATGCTTAACCATAAAATGACTCTTTTCCCAACTTAAAGTTAAATTGGTATCACAACATCTTTTAAGAACCAAAGTCAAATTATCTAAGCATGCATCAAATGAATTACCATACAACGAAAAATCGTCCATAAATACCTCAACAAACCTACCAATCATCTCGGAAAAGATCGATATCATACACCTTTGGAATGTAGCAGGAACATTGCATAAACCGAAGGGCATCCTCCGATATGCAAATGTTCCAAAAGGGCATGTAAATGTGGTCTTTTCCTGATCTTCCGGAGCAATGGGAATCTGATTATAGCCTGAAAAACCATCTAAGAAACAATAATATTCTTGACCAGCCAGCCTCTCTAGAATTTGGTCAATAAATGGCAAAGGAAAGTGATCCTTTCTAGTCGCCGCATTAAGTTTTCGGTAATCGATAACCATGCGTTGACCAGTGACCATTCTAGTAGGCAAAAGCTCATTATCCTCATTCTTAACAACAGTAATCCCAGACTTTTTAGCAACCACATGAACAGGACTTACCCACTTACTATCGGAAATAGGATAGATAATACCCGCATCCAACAGTTTCAAGACTTCTTTTCTTACCGCTTCAAGCATGTGCGGATTCATCCTCCTTTGATTCTGCCGGACTGGCTTGGCATCATCCTCCATATGGATTTTGTGCATACACATGGTTGGGCTAATTCCTTTTATGTCCGTAATGCTCCAACCAAGTGCGGACTTATGTCGCCTCAACACATCCAACAACCTTCTTTCCTGCATTTCCGTTAAGTCCGAAGCAATAATAACAGGCAAAGAATCATTTGCACCAAGAAAAGCATACTTTAAGCTAGCTGAAAGTTGTTTAAGATCTAACTCGGGAGGAGAGACAATAGATGGCAAATGCTTAGGATTGAAATTACCTAAAGATTCTAAAGGAACCTTTTCAGTAATTTCCTCCATAACATCCATCTCAGCAAGAATGGCCCTCGCCTCATTTTGATCAAAAACACCTTCCATAACTAACTCATCCACAAACTCAGAAACAAGAGAGCCCTCATCATGCTCAAATAACACAGAATTTTCAGCAACATCACAAAATAAACACTCATTCACCTCATATGGCTTTTTCATGGAATCAAAGATAGAGAAATTAACAATTTCATCCATGACAGTTAAAGACAAACTTCCATCTTTCACATTAATCACCGCATCCGCGGTAGCCATAAAAGGTCTCCCCAACAAAATAGGGACATCATTCACATCTTTAGCATCTCTTTCCATATCAAGAACCACAAAATCAACCGGGATAATTAGTTTATCAACTTGAACTAAAACATCTTCTACTATTCCCTTTGGATATTTGACCGAACGGTCCGCAAGTTGCAAGGTCATAGTAGTAGGTTTTAGTTCACCCAACCCAAGCTCCACAAACAAAGAATAAGGCAACAAGTTAATGCTAGCTCCTAAATCTAACATTGCCCTCACTTTCTTAGAGTCCCCCAAAGAAATCATCACATTAAAACTACCGGGGTCTTTAAGCTTAGGAGGCAAATTCTTTTCAAAAACAACACTAACTTGGTCCGAAACCACAATTTTTTCGTTCGGGGCATACTTTCTTTTATTTGTGCTCAATTCCTTGAAAAATTTAGCATAGGAAGGAATATTTTTAATCACATTGAGCAAAGGTAAATTTACATTCACCTTAGAAAGCATGTCATACAACTCTTTAAATTGTGTTTCGACCTTATTCTTGACCAATCTACCGGGAAAAGGGACAGGAGGCACATAAGGCTTAAGAGGTGGAGTTGGAAGTTTCTCCTCGGGAGTCACTTCAACTCGTTCCTCAACCACCACTTCATTCTCATGCATATTGTTATCATCTATAGGAGAAGGAGAAGAGTGTACCTCCTGAAGAGTCTTACCACTCCTCAGGGTGACGGCCTTTGCTTGTTCCGGTTGACTCGGTAGTGTACCCGGATTGTGCTTTTGGAGTGCCTCAGCAATTTGACCCATCTGATTTTCAAGCTTTTTCAGGGAAGCTTCTTGGTTCCCCATTCGTTGGTCCATGATCACCTGATTCTGTTGAGCGGCTTGAATGAATTTCGCAACGTTTCCTCCACACTTGGCCTTGCAGGCCCTTGTTGCTTCTTATTGTTGCATTTGTGGTTGGTATTGTTCTTTGAAATTGACCCTGCCCTTGATTTCCTCCCCAAGAGAAATTGGGATGATTCCGCCAACCTGGATTGTAAGAGTTGGAAAACGGATCATTCCTCACTCTTGGTTGAAAAGCGTTCATTGCATTCGCTTGCTCAAGAAATTCCGGGAATTGGTCTCTCAATGGGCATCCCATAATATCATGGGAGTTCACATTACAAATTACACAACTTGTGCCCGAACTTCCCTCTCCTTGATTTCGCCCTTGGTTTTGACCTTGACTTTGAGCCGTCATCATTCCCATGAAATTCTTCATTTGCGTAGTCAATGCCGAAACTTGTTGTGCTAGAACATCATTGGACTCAACTTCATAGACACCTTTTCTTCCTCCTATCACACTTTTCTGCTGCGAATTCATGCCAAGTCTCTCATATAAGGCTCTTGTTTCATCCGCAGTTTTCTCACCCATAGCACCCCCGGCTGCATTATCCACTTGGGCTTGACCTTGTTGAGTCAACCCATCATAGAAGGCTTGATTTAAAAGGGCTAAAGGAAACCCGTGATGTGGACATTGGACTAGCAACATCTTGAATCGATCCCAAGCTTCATGAAAAGCTTCACCCGGCTCTTGATTGAAAGACATTATCTTGGACCTCAAGTCGGATGTCTTTTGATGAGAGTAAAACTTTGCCATGAACTTGTTGTAGACTTCCGTCCAAGTGTTAAGAGAGGCCGGAGCAAGTGCCATAAACCATGTCTTGGCAGCATCCTTCAACGTATAAGCAAAGCACCTCATTCTCAACTGCTCTTCGGTTAGTTGCCCCAATGGAAAACCTTGCACGGTGCTATAGAACTCTCTCATGAAGGTAATTGGGTCTTCCGATGCCATCCCATGAAACGAAGGGAGCATGTTGAAATGGAGATTCTTCAACTCATAACTCCTTGCTGCTTGTGGGAGTACAATGCATGATGGCGATGGTTCAATTACCGGACGTGCAAAATCACCCATCATTTGTGGTTCCGCCATTTTCACTTCTTCTTCAGAATCGAAAATCTCGGACTGTTGAGAGTAGACTGAATCACTTTCTGTATCACTTGGTTCCGGGTGCATCCTCTTGTTGATGCGATGAATGTTGTGGTCAATTGGTAACAACTCGGGTTGTAGTGACCTACGACCAAACATTCAAATCTGCAACACCAAGTTAAAACAATACAAAAAATATATACACAAAATACTATTCACAATAGCAAATAATTAAAACAACTTTAAATTTCACGTCCCCGGCAACGGCGCCAAATTTTTGACGAACGTCGAAACGTCAAAAATAATTTTCCAACTCAACTATCTACAAGTGATTTGTAAATAGGGTAAGTCGGGTCGAACCACAGAGACACGAATTTAAAGTGTAAGAATTATTGCTATAACACAAAGTTTGTAAAGCGAAGGATTGGTTGATTTGGTTAAGACTAAGATGGTTGCAAAAATTATGTAAAAATGGTTATAAAAGATTTTTATAATAAGGAGACAATTCCCGGAATTGGTTTCACAAATTATGCTCAAGTCTCACAATTCATCAATCAAAGTGCACTTGGGGTTTTGTTCTTACAAAAGTATGATTGGGACACTTTGGCGGGTGATTTGCAATCAAGTGTTTCTAACTAATCTATTCCCTTGGCCCGTTCATAAATTAGTTAGAAACCCATTTTAGAACTTAAGAACAATGCAAGAAAAACCACAATTCTTATGAATCTTTTGGCGGAGATTCAATGAATTGTTACTACCAAGCCAAGACTAATTTCAATTGTAAATTTGGCGGTTCACAATTGAAATTCTAAATAATTCAAGAACAATTATTTGATCAAGACAAGAGTTCTAAAATTCCATTGAAAATAACTTGATAATCCCAAGTACCACAAAGATAAAAATGAAAAGTAAAACTTAAAACATAAAATGTTACCTCCAATTCCAAGAACTCAAAAGATTAGCTATCCATGAAAAAGAAGAACACCAAGAAAATTCTAAGAAAATTCTGCATGAAGTTCTTAAGAAAATATAATTACTCTCTACTTATAGTTCTCTAAAAAAAACTGAAAAAAACAATAATAAAAACTAAATAACCCATGTTCTCCAAACACCACTGCTGTAATTAATCCTTATTAACACCAAAAACAGTCACCATTAAATAGCAATCATCATTTCCCATTAATGCCAATCCGCCTGTAACCATTCTGCAAAACGCCTCGTGGGCGGTCGCCCACTTCACCCCTGGGCGGTCGCCCAGTTCTCCAGAAGCATTTGGTCTTCACAACTCATACTCGTGAGCGGCCGCCCACAAGTCCCTGCACGGTCGCCCATACTGGCAGAAGGTTCAAGTCTTCAACATTATTTCTCCTGAGCGGCCGCCCGTAAAACCCTGAGCGACCGCCCACACGCACGGACTGTTGGGCCCATTTTCTTTTCTTTCCTTTGGCCCAGCTGCACTCCACTTCCTAGGCCCACTGCTTTGATCCAGCTTCCTTCAATGGCCGGCCACCCTAATGCATGGCCCTGCTTTGGCAAAAGCCTTGTGATGTTTTAACCTTTCCTTCTTCCTTTTTCACCCATTTGAATTCCGTCCGTTCCACAATTGCAATGTTCCATTTTCCACTTGATTTGTTCACCGATTGTTTCCAATTTCCAAACTTGAACCACTGAAACTAAAAACACTAAAAACATCCATTAAACACACAAAACTCAAGGATTAAGCAAATAATAAGTTCATAAAAGTAGTCAATGGATGAGTGTAAATGTTGTCAGTATGAAAAGTGAGGTTGGAGAGAGAAAGTGGGCTAGGAAATAATGATTTGATTGGTGTTGTGAGTATAAAAGTAAAGTAGGAGAGATAATTAGTGGGTGGAATAGTAAAGATTCTTTGCCATTTTAGAAAGTGTGCAATTTGTAATGGGACGCCCAATGAGGAAAGTGTGCAAGTTGTAGCGAGACGAAAGAAGTATATATAATGAAAGTATCCTACCAATCTAACAACAATACTTGCCATGATATCACATCTAAATTTATATATTTAGTATCAGTATTTTTGGGCTAGTTTTAGGAATAGAGAAAAATGTGAGGCCTATAAAATTATGGATCATGTGCAAATTGGACTCCTTGCACACCCTCAAAACCGGGTCTAACCTACAACATTTTGCTTTTTATTAATCCCCGTGTCAAGTCGTGACTGGGGAGTAATTCTAAATGGCGAAACTGCTCTTACACCCAAATCCACGCCGCATTCTCTCTTTCTCACTCTATGCGCATTCCCCTCACCTCCCTCATCCCTCATTCAAGCGAAATAGATTGAGTTTGCAGCATCTATCCTTCCGACCCACCTCAGATCCGCTCATATGAGATTTTGTAATCAAAATTACTGAATCAAATGGATTTCAGATTATATGACTTTTTTCTGCTTGTTCGAATTAGATACTTATTGATCAATGTAATTTATCCTGCAGCTCAGACTTTTAGTTGTCCGATAATGCAAAAGGATGCTGCTTGGGATCAAGGGAATTCCACAGAAAATGCACATGGAGGAGATATATGCATTCTGATGTTTCGTTTAACCATTCGCTCCGATAAACCAATTAGTCAACTCTCAGTATTTTATGTTATTCTCTCGGAACGTGAACTTTATTTTATTAACAAATTTTGCGGTTCCAACGAATCGAATTCATAAAGCAATGGAGCTTTAGTTCTGATGAACTTGAGGCATTAGTATATGTGCTACAATTGGCAGGACCAAATAGAGGCTTGGAACAAAGACCAAGAGTAGATGTTGCACGAGGACTAACCACTGAAAAGTCAGTTTCTAGTTTAGAGGCCATGTGAGTGAAGATTTATGGAATTAATGATCCCAGTTTGGAGACTTCAAAAAAGGAAATAGCATGGGGTAACATAGCTGGTTATACTCCCTCCGTTTTCGAAATCGAAAGATTGTCCCATTTGTCATTTTGACTTATCCCAAAAAGTATGTCCCATTTCTAAACTTAGGCATGAATGTTAGTGCAAATCTACTAAGGTACAAGAAGGTAAAGCTCTTCCTTAATAATTGCAAAATGTACAACAAGACAATCTTTTAGGGACGGAGGGAGTATTTTATTAGGAACTGGACCGAGAGTGTATCAAAAACTCATGTACTCCCTCCGTTCCACCCGAATTTGGACAAAGTTACTTTACACGGAGATTAAGAAATAACAATAAAATAATAAAAATGTGTGGTAGAAAATGAAGAGAGAGAATGAGTGGAGTTAATAGTGATTGGTTGAATAAATTGTATGGTGGAGAATGAGTGGAGTTAATGAGTGAGTGGGGTATGCCCATTTTTTTATTATTATAAACTTTTCTTTTTGGGTTGTCCAAATTCAGATGAGACGCCCAAAAAGGAAATTTGTCCAAATTCGGG
Organism: Adenophora triphylla var. japonica; assembly: GCA_022495995.1. NCBI lineage: Eukaryota > Viridiplantae > Streptophyta > Magnoliopsida > Asterales > Campanulaceae > Adenophora > Adenophora triphylla. Next base: position 311,592 of record JAFEMH010001713.1, on the reverse strand, counting down.
TGGGACGGAGGGAGTATGTAAAACGAACTTTTATTCATTACGTAAAAAATATTAAGAACATAGTCGGAGTAACTGAGAAATTGGTACAGTTTAGAAACAATTGAACAAGAAGATGGTAAGATCATGAGGAATCCCATTCGCTTTGTTCAACTTGATTAACACTGATTACCCACCTTCAAAAGCGGGTTATAATTAAACTAACTAGATGTGCGAAAATTGATAAATGAGTGTGTTTGTTTAAGGCTGGAAGGTGTGAAATGTTGGAACTTATGTGGACTTATGTGATTAAAGATAAAGTTAAAGGCGTTTATTGAAAAATAGAGCTTTTAGTGAAATTTATGTGTGTGCGCTAAAATGAGCATAACTTTTGATTCCGGGTAAACCACGGAACACACAGCATATCAAATCGAAGCTCTTTTCGAGACGGACAAAAGTCATCGGGCATAGCCCCATGACACAGGTTTTTATAAACATAAAGCTCGAATCTTGGCAGTCAAATGATATGCTGAACTAATTTAATTTTTGTAAATTAATATTAAAATATTTTTTAATATTATTTTAAATTATTATTTTAGTTTTGGATAATGCCATATTTGATTTTTGAAATGACAGTTTAACTGTCATACCTGTTGAAAGATCTGTGTCTGAATTTGAATTTGAAAAGACATGTCTTTTCAACCTAGTCCTATATAAACACAAAACAGATTGTGTTCCTATTACAAAAAGTTTTCATCTTCTCTTTCCCTTCTATCTTTCTGAAAGCATTTAGTATATTCGTCAGGGACGAGTTCTTCTGCAAGAACTTGTTCCAAAGTGTTGTATCCTCAAGCCAGACGTCCTAAACTGCAGCAGAACAATAACCTTCTTGGCGACGATTGCAGAGAACGGTAGAAAAGGTGGAAGTGGGAAAATCGAACGGAACCTGCAACAACAATTCCGGAGACGGCGGATGAAAACGATTAGCAAGAACGGAACCAATTTGCAAGACGGCGGATGAAAAGCGATTGACGGCGGATGAAAAAGAATTAGAGGGCGTAGAGGGAAGGTGTGGGAGAGGTGTAGTGGGCGAAGAGCAGGGAGGGTTTTGGGGGATTGGGGGGGGTTTCCTTCTTTTTTTTTTTTCTTTTTTAATTTCATTTATTTGCTCCGTCCGTTGAAGAAGACCCAATTTGGCCGTCCTATTAATTTCATCCATGGATAGGTGACTTATTAAGTGGATAATAGGGACTAGAGAGTTCTCCCGATCCAAAAAATTCAGTCCCTAATAATGGCTTTTTTTGTAGTGAATTGAGAAATCAATTTATCTATTTTATTTCTAAGGCTATGTGACAGCAAGTTCATCGTTACAATTAAACAATCGAGAAACTATGAAACCACACAACCGTGATATATCACACAACTGTGAAACCACACAACCGTTAAATCAATTTATCTATTTTATTTATAATTATGTGACAGCAACCATTATCATGACATGAATCTGAATATGAATATCGTTGGGGCGTTTCCTCAACAACGACATGCTATACTTCAAGGTCTAGGTGTAGTGATAAGTATGAAAAGGTTGCAAGGTCGTTGCCCAGAAGCGACGCGCCACCTCGGCGCCTGGGGGTGGTGTCAAATATAAAAAGGTTCTCGTATTGCGAACGAGTGCGGGTAAAGAAGTTTGTCAATGTTAAAGGTAAGGGTAGTAGGATGCGCTTTGGAAATTGGAACATTAGTTGTTTGACAGGGAGATTAGCAGAAGTGGTGGAATTTATGAGGAGGCGGACGATTCACATAATGTATCTACAAGAAAATAAATGAATTGGAGAGAAAGTGACAGAAATATCGCTTTGGGATTTTAAGCTTTGATATTCAGGAAAGAATAAGGGTAGAAATGGAGTAGGTATCACTAGGGGTGTAAATGGTTCGATTTAGGCCAATTTACGGACCGAATCACTGGTTATCGATTTGAAAAAATCTCAAATCGAATCGAACCATGAAAAAATTCAAACCGAACCGAATCACGGTTTGATTTTACGGTACGAACCGCGGTTTAAACCACGGTTCAAACCATGAAATAGAACACGACTTAACCCATTAATTAAAACATAGTTTCAGACTACACAATTTATTGTCATGTTTGTTTGAATTTTTCAGACAACATATAGAGGAAATTCAAAATTTAAATAAAATTGTGATTTAATATTTATGATAACAACAAGCCATTTGAGTACTTGTATATAATGGTATGTGATAAAAAATGAATTAACATTGTTACAGGAAGATTAACCAAAAGAAAAAAGGGTTATGGAATCCATGAATAGAATTAGAAGTTTAAATCTAAATGTGAGGTGGAAATGAAAGATATGCATATCTACGGTTAATAATGAACGGTTTGATGATTTGGTTTATCGGTTCGGTTTGGTGGTTCGGTCTCGCGGTCTCGAACCGTGGTTTGGGGGTCCAGACCGCAGACCAAATCGAACCACACGGTTTAACAATTTTTGGAACCGAACTAAACCACTATTGCTCGAAAATCGAACTAAACCGCATGGTTTAGTTTGGTTCGATTTCGAATCGCAGTTTGGACCGAACCACTTACACCCCTAGGTATCACTATTGACATTGAGTATATCAATGATGTGGTAGAAGTATACAAGAAGAGTGGCCAGATTATTGTTATTAAACTTGTGATATGTGATGAGATTATAAATATTATTAGTGCCTATGCACCACAAGTAGGGTTGGATGCATCTATTAAACAAGAGTTTTGAGAAGATTTGGAGGAGGTAGTGCAACAAGTATCTAGTGGTGAGAAATTAGTCATTGGTGGTGATATAAACGAACGTGTTGGGTGTAGTCGACACTACTTTGAGATCATTCATGGAGGTTTTAGTTTTGAGTATAATGAACACTTGGTTCAATAAGATATAATCTCACTTGGTGACCTATATGAATGGAGGTAATGCAAGTCAAATTGCTTCTTTTTAGTAAGAAATTATTGTAGAAAGAGTTACACAGACTGCAAGGTTATTTCGGGTAATAGTACAACAACTCAACAAAGACTTGTGGTAATTAATTTTCGAATTATGAGAATTTCAAGAAAGAGAAAACCATAAGTAGACCCTAGAATCAAGTGGTGGAGGCTTCAAGGGGAGAATCAACAGAGATTTTTAGCTAATATGGCAATTACCGATAATTGGTCGGGTATATGGAAGATATGCATATAGATTCGACCTGCTCTAAGATAGAGCATACAATAAAGGAGGTGACGAAAAGAAGTACTTGGAGAATCTAAAGAAAGCGTGCACCAATTAAGGATACATCGTGGTGGAATGAGAAAGTAAAACAAGCAATAAAGAGCAAGTGATAATGATACAAATTATTGGGAAAATGAAAAGTGATGAGAACTATGAAAAGTATAAGGAGGCTAGAACAGAAGCAAATAAAACAGTAAAAGACGTAAGAGCAAATGTGAATCAGAACCTTTATGATAGATTGAATACAAAATATGGGGAAAAGGACATCTTTAGACTTGCTTGCATGAGGGATAATATGACACAAGATATTGGGAGGGTTAAAAGTGTGAAGGATGTAGATCAAAGAGTTCTGATCGGGAATAAAGAGATAAAATATAGATGGAGTTTGTACTTTGATACCTTGTTCAATGAAGATCAAGAGCAGGATATTGGAGATATAAATATCCATTCAAGTATGGTTAATCGAGATTTTATATGGAGAATTCAAAAGAGTGAAGTAGAAATGACAATGAAAAATATGGGGTTGAAGAAAGTCGTAGGGTCGGATGGAATACCAATTGAGGTTTGGAGATGTTTTTGTGAGAGGGGAATAGATTGGTTAACAACACTATTAAACAAGATAAGCAGAAGTAACACAATGCCATTGTAGTGGAGGAACAATACCTTGATCCCTTTGTATAAGAACAAAGGTGATGTCCAAGATTGTGTCAACTATTGGGGGATCAAACTAATGAGTCATAATATAAAACTTTGGAAACTAGTGATTGCACAAAGGCTAAAGAGAATTGTGAATATTTCGGATAATTAATTTAGATTTATGCCCGATAATATGAGTGATGAGTTTATACTTGGAGATTAGGGTTACTTGTATCATAGTAACTTCAAAGAAAAGTAGATCAAAGGATGATTTAAGAAATGAAGACATTTGGAAGATAAATAATGAAAAGACAATGCTTAAAATAATTATAAACAAATCACTATCCATTAGGCTTTTATTTTTAAGCACATTGTGCATGGAAAGCCTTCTAGGATCATTTAGTTGGTTTGGATCTACAATGTGCAAAAACAAGTAAAAGACTACATTGTGAATGATAGATTAATAACAATGATTCATAAATGGATTAAAGACTTGAAAATGAGAGATTAGGGTGTTATTAGGGTTTGGAAGGAGAAGGAGATCTCATCAATAGTGATTCTTTCTATATTCCTAAGGCTTGATTTGTTGGAAAAGTGTTTGGTTTTTTTTTTTTAAGGTGATAAGAAGGAGAGAATATTTTGCCCTCACTACAGCAGAACCTCCCCTAATACTATTAAATATCACTCTTCAATTATGTCCCAAATGAAGGAACAAGGGGCATGTATTTATAGATTTTTGAAAGTGCTAGGTGGTCCGTACGGATTTGCCTTGACTTTTACAAGGTGATTCGTAAGGATCAGGGTGTGAGTCAGCATGTTTTTTACTTTTATTAATTCTTGTGAGGTACTTCTGAGGTTTTTAATGTACAAAAGGTACTTTCTTGCCTCGCTTGGTCAATTTAATGCTAGGAAAGTCGCAAGACTTTGTGATTTTGGATAAGCGATCCCTCGATGTCCTTCCCGTATACTCGGATAGAGAGCGGTCCGAATTGGGGTACTTACAATATGCTAAAATGGATGTGTGGACATACAAGAAATGATCGTTTGAGTAATGAGGTGATTATGGGTAAAGCATGAGTTGCGTCCATTGAATATAAAATGAGGGATAATCGTATAAGATGGTTTGGTCATGTGAGACGGATAACGAGTGATGCACCGGTTATGAAGCATGAAGAGTGAAAAAGTGATAAAATGGCGAGGTATGGGGGAAGATATAAACAAAATTGGATTAGGGTGATTAAAAATGATATGCATTTACTTGGATTAGATGAAAATATGGTGTTGAATAGGCCAGAGTGGAAGATAAAAATTTACGTGGGTGATGAGGGTTGATTTTTTTTTTTTTATTATTATTATTATTATTTTCCCTATATATTATATATTTATTATTTTATTATCACTATTTTTATTTTTATTTTTATTTTTCTTCTTCTTCTATTCTTTTCATTTTTTTATTTTTTTCTTTCCCACCTATTTCTTCTTTTAACATTTTTTTTTTACATCTTTTATTTCATGATGACATACGAGAATTGATTTTAGCCAATCCCTAAACATTTTGGGACTAAGGCTTTGTTGTTGTGACAATAACCATTAAACTTCTGAGAAATTGAGTATGAATTGTGAAAAATTGAGAGGTGAATTTATCGGTTTTTATACTTGATTATGTACAATGAGAAATAATTTCTTAGTTTTTATATGAACAAATAAGAAATGAATATCTCAAAAATAGAGTATCAATTGTGAGAAATTGAATATCTGTTTTTTATACCCAAATTTGAACAAATGAGAAATGAATATCTCATTTTTATACCCTGTTGGTAACAAATGGAGAATGTTTTTTTCTCAATTTTTACAAGTTAAAAAAAAAATCATTTCTAAAATTTGAATTAGATCATGAGTGTATTTGTTTATTCATCTTGACGATACGATTAAAACAATGGTTTTGGGTTATTTTTCGATTTCTAAATTTTAAGATATATATTGTATTTTTAAATTTCGAGAAAAAAAATTAAGAGAGAGAAAGAGTGTGCGCTGGATGGGAATGACGCGCGCCTTAGTGCATGTGTGAGTGTGGCCATGTGAGGAAGGGGCAATCTGATCCAAAAATATATCAAGGACTTATTGACAATATTTATTTATAAAAATAGAGTTTTTATTTTTTATTTATTTTTAATCTATTAATGAAGTTACTACCCCTAAGGCCTTTCAAATACTCTACAATTCTTAAAAGGAACAATCAATTTAAAGAATTCCGTTCTTGTCCATTAGCCTAATACTTATTCTTAAAAAGCATCTGGTTCGTTTTATACGAGTAATTATTGAAATTACCAAACTACCCCTATACCATTAAAAACAATTTATCTTCCTACCCAATACCATATCCCTCCCCCTTTACTAATTCGGTTTTTCTAACGTGTGCCGTAACACTACAAGGAAAAATGATTTTAGCTACGGCAAATTCCGTAGTTAAAATGAAGATTTCGTAGCTAAATCGTGTTTAGAGGCAGATTTGTTCCGTAGCTATTTCGTGGGTGCAGGTTCATCGCTAAATTGGGCGTCGCTGTTTTGTAGCTGTTTTAGAGACGGACATATCCGTCTCTAATTTAGCGACGGACATATCCGTCTCTAAATTAGAGACAGATATGTCCGTCTCTAAATTAGAGACAGATATGTCCGTCTCTAATTTAGAGACATATATGTCCATCTCTAAATTAGACAGACATATCTGTCTCTAAAACAGCTACAAAACAGCGACACCCAATTTAGCGACCAACCTGCACCCACGGATTAGCGACGGATTTTCCGTCTCTATATAAATTGTCGTTTTATTTCGAACCATTTTAGCGACATATATTTTCCGTCGCTAATTTAGTATTTTTTATTAAATATATATATATATATATATATATATATATATATATATATATATATATATATATATATATATATATATATTTAAAAATATATATTAATATATTTTTTAATATATATATATATATATATATATATATATATATATATATATATATATATATATATATATATATATATATATATATATATATATATATATATATATATATATATATATATATATATATATATATATATATATATATATTTTTTTTAAGTATATAGTATATATAAATGTTTAAAAATTATATTTTTAAACATATATATATGCTTGAATATTTTTTATAAAATATATTATAATACTATCACAAACTAATAAATACTATTAAAAAAAAAACATAAACTACAGTTATAAATAATCTATATTGAAAAAAGAAATATACAATAATTAACAATGTCAAAATATCAAAATATCCCTACTAAATTTAATTAACAGCCATAGATTACCTAAAATAAAAATTTTAGGATTGATTACACAATTTGTATAAACTATTTTGCAAATATCCTAAATTTCCTAAACCACCACCAGAGACCACACCACCGGAGACTAGCCGCTTCCAACATCAACACCAGAAGCTTCCACCTTCAACTATGCAAAAGCAAACAGAAATATACACACATTCATTAGCACATACACACAGATCTAGATCTGGGATCGAGAGAAAGCAAGAGAAGGAGAGAGAGAGGGAGAAAGAGAAAGTGTTACCTGAATTAGTTGAAGGTTTGACTGGGTATCTCATGGGTGGCCGTAGAAGTGGTACGGCGATAGAGGGTAGTGGGGTAAAGAAAGGGGGTGGGAAGGAAATGGAAGGGACGGGGTTGGGCCGTTTGGTTTGCTGTGTGGTTGTCGGCGTGGGTTGCTGGGTGGTTGGGGAAGGAAGAGAGAGGGAGGCGTATTGGGTAGGGGTGGTGGCGGTGACGGTGACGAGAATTGGGGCAGGGATGGGGCGGCACAGAGGGAGGCGCTGAGAGAGAAGGGTTTGTTTGGATTGAGATAATGAAGAGAGTGAAATGAGGGAGTTGATTAGAAAAGAGAAAAGAGGGTGAAATGATTTTGTTTAAATGAATTTGGACCATTGGATTGTTTATAATCAATGGTCCAGATTGATTACGAAATCAATCCACGTGAATATTGGTAACCCAATAAAACAATGCCATGTGGCATTGTTTTATAGGGTCTCAAATAATCACATGAATCATAAACCAAACATCCTCTTGACCATTAAACACATAACATAAAATGCAATCCAATGGTTCATAATTCACCTAACAAACCATTTTCTTTAATTGAATAGTTATTAATAATTATTATTATATAATTAATAATAATTCTTAATAATAATATTAATAATAACTAGTAATAATACATAATATCAAAAAAGTAAATATTTTTATATTATATACTTTTATTTCTTTAAAAAATATTAGTAATAATACTTAATAATAATACTAATAATGATGCTATTGTTAATTATTCAATTAAATAATTGAATATATTAATAATTATTATTAAATAATTAATAATAATACTTAATAATAATATTAATAATAACTAGTAATAATACATAATATCAAAAAAGTAAATATTTTTATATTATATACTTTTATTTCTTTAAAATAATTAGACTTTGTTAATTAGTGATTATTTTTTTTTTTACAAAAATGTATATAAAAAAAGATAGAAAAAAACTAAACAAATGAAAGTATACAGAAGAAAAGTCAAAAGAGTGACGGACGGATTACCCTATATTTATTTTTATTTATTTTATTGTCTAGAAAATAATATTAATTTTAGCCTTTGTTAATTAGTGATTTTTTTTTTTTTTACAAAAATGTATATAAAAAAAGATAGAAAAAAACTAAACAAATAAAAGTATATAGAAGAAAAATCAAAAGAGGGACGGACTACCCTATATTTAATTGTTTTTTTTTAATTTTTTATTGACTCGAAAATAATATTTTAGACTTTGTTAATTAGTGATTTTTTTTTAGAAAAAGTTATATAAAAAAAGATAGGGTTTAGGGCATATGACACTACAAGAAACAGGCTTATTTACGGCGGTTAAAATCCGCCTTAAATACCACGCGCCCCGCCGTATATAGTATTTACGGCGGACTAGCCGCCGTAAATAGGCCCCCGTATAAATCATCGCCGTAAATACTATATACGGCGGGATCACCGCCGTAAATACTATATACGGCGGATTTACCACCGCCGTATATAAATGAAATACATACGTATATTATGGCGTATTTTGGTGATCTTTATACGGCGGTATATGTAACCGCCGTAAATAAGAGACGAGTCGTCCTCTCCGTAACGAGTCGTCCCAATTGCACCCCCACCAGGTTCCCTCGTCCCCCCTTTGTAGACGAGTCGTCCAAGCCATTTTATACGGCGGATTGAGTCGCCGCCGTAAATACCTTAATAGGGACGACTCGTCCACCTTGGCACGAGTCGTACCATTTACACCCCCTACTGTTTCCCTCGTCCCCCCCTTTGCGCACGAGTCGTCCCCAGCTTTATACGGCGGATTTAGTCACCGCCGTAAATAAGCCTATTTTTTTTTCCCCAGCTTTGTATAATTAATTTTCCCCCAAAAATATATTCACAAAAATCAAATTCAACCTGTACACACACAAATAAAACCTGTATATAACCAAAAATACACAAATGCAATCAATATTTACAATCTACATATTAACACAATTAATGTTGAATGTATCCAAACATAATAATCATTATACAAAAAAGTTATTAGTTGTTGAATGTATCCAAAATACACAATGTCTAAAATCCATAACACCTATTCATTACCGTCATTTCCACGTCGTTCCATCCAACAACGTTTCAATTCATCAATTTGTTGTTGTAACTGTCGGCGTTCCTCCTGAAGTTGTTGTTGTAATCGCTCCCCGAAGTTGTTGTTGTAACTGTCGGCGTTCCTCCTCATTTTGTCGGCGTTCCTCCTGAAGTTGCCTTTCAAAATCTGCTCTGACCCCTGCCACCGCCTCCAATACATCTGTCTGAGAAGTTGGGGATTTACCAAACACCTTAGTTTTGTTAAGACCGCCTCCCATACATCGCACTCTCCCGTGGTCATCAGGGCCCATCATACCAACAAAAATATTTTCACGCGCCGTGGGAGAGTTTTGTTGCTCCTCTGGCAGCTCCTCAATTGCATCATTAAGCGTTTGTCAGTAACAAAAACAACATGTTCAATATAAATGTTTTAACTTTAATTAATATTATGAAAATGAAGTTAGAAATGAAAAAAAGTATTCTATAGAATAACAAAATCAAAAACAGAAAAGGTTGAAACTTTAACTTACAATCATTTGAGTGGTTTCTTGATCTGCGGGTGTTTTGCCCGTGCGCGTATGTATGAAAATGCTTACGCGATCAGTTGGTAAACCCTTGTCGTCTCTCTACAATTTATAATAGAATCATTTGACCAAAAAAATATATTTATATACGATACAAAAAGAAACATTAATTGAATTGACAACTGAGAACTAGATTGAACGATGACAAACCTCTTTGATGACTTTGGGATGGGACGTTTTTCCGGTCCTATTCAGGCACGATTGCTTTTCTCGATTCAATTTATTTGTTTCTGATATTTCCTGGAAAAAAAAAAAGATAATATTAGTATTAATTTGACTACTTATATAAGACATTCACGATAATAGATTGAGATTAATTTGAAATATACCCGAGCCTTGTTCGTACCCCACATCGCAACAAGTGCAGCCCATTGATCCGCAACGCACCCACGGGGTGGGTGAGCCAATGCGTCTTGGTCGGATTCATACATCTTATAATGAGATTTCAACTGAGTAATATTCATAACTGAGTCAATATTCATAACAAAGTCATAACTGAGTAATATTCATAACTGAGTAATACTTATTATATGCTTGTCTCACTGGTATTTCCAGTCACGCCACGCTTTACCGAGAGAAAGAACCATAACCGGGTAATACTCCGGAGGAGCATTTGTATTTTCCTATATACACAATTCAACAAAGAAAAAAAAACAATTGTTAGAGAATCATAAGACTTTTGACTACGTACTAGAGATTTATGTAAGAAATATGGATTACAACTTACCAGAACGTCATTCCATACGTTATTTATGCACTCATGGTCCATCTGAGACCACTCTCTAGTTAATGGGAAATGTTCCCCATTTTTAGCAAAAATTCCTATCTGAGTAGCTAATTTGGCCATTTCCCCACCAACTGGTTGACCATAATTATTCCATATTATGTTCAATCTCTCTTTACCCCATTTGGGGGTTGGTTTTGCCAGCCCTCTTCCTTTAGGGTTCGAGCCCTGACCTGGTAATAAATTTTTCTTTGGCGGCATATCTGTCATATGACAATTCAATTATAGCACAAAAATTGGATAAACCAAGTAAAGGACAAAAAAAACAGTCTTATAATATATGTATAAGACCTATAAATTTATTATAGGTCTTATGTATCATGTATAAGACCTATAAAATGCCTAGATAATAATAAAACAACAAGTATTTTGGAACAAGTTTTAACCCCTAAAACAACAAATATTTTGGGACATAAAGAGTAAATAACATACACAAACACCAATAGAACTATACAACCACACATCCTTTCAGAAATTAAATGACCAAGCAACCACGGTTATCACTGTGCTAACCAATTTGATACTACCTTTGTCCCAAAATGAATGTCCAAAAAAATTTCAAATTTGGTATTGATCAAGAGCAAGTTTGAAATTTTTTGGGACATTCATTTTGGGACGGAGGGAGTACTATTTTACATCCAGATCATAGTCACCCTATCAGTTCTGAGGCATGATCCAGATCAATTTCCTTTTTATGTAGCTAACTCCATCAGGCAAACGAGAATGTGGCTCAGACCCAGCTCTCCAGGCCTTACTCCTGAGCAGCCACCATAAAAGCAAATACAGACCGATGCAAAAGTGTCTTAATGAAACTAAATAACTAATAATAATTGACCTTTCTAATCAATTCGATCGACTGATTCAAAAATACTAAACAAACAAATTTGCAATCACACTTGGCAAAACAACCTCTACACTTGTGCCTTCACAGACCCTTGCCAAATGCGCATTCAGAAAGAGAACTCTCCCTTCCTAGTCTATGTGCCTCGTAGCAAACATGATACAACCCCAATTGCACATAACAGTAAAAGAGAGCTCAGAGGCAAGAGCCAACTGTCAATTGTATCAAAACCAGTTAGCCTCTCATAAAGAGACATATAATTGATGGTTATAGGTCCCATAGTTAATTCAAAAAACCATTGAATTCACTATAGTGTAATGAGAAGAACAACCATCAAAAGAGTAAGCAATGTGTTACATTGACATCTTGGAACACCATAGTTAATTCAAAAAACCATTGAATTCACTATATTGTGTTTTGAATAATAATTAAGAGAGTATAGAATAGGTCAGAAACAAGGGCTTATGTGTGGATGAAAGGAATACTTTTAGTGCCAATATTATGCATTAATTACATTGACATCTTGGAACACCATAGTTGACTAAATAAAGATGAACCAAAGTAGCTTTGAAAATAATTAAAAACATAAAATGTATTTTATAAACAGTTGACTTTTTGATGGCATGTATATTTTACTCATTCTTCTGCAGATCATCTTAGCTACAATCTTTTAGTGCCAATATTATGCATGTATATTTTATAAACAGTTAACTTAACTACAATCTTTTGCTATGTTGAAGCATTACATGACAAAATATAAAAGCTAACTACCAACTTTTTTTTGTCTTAGGGAGTACCTCTTAAGTTTTAGGGGATTGGGCTTGAAAAGCTTGAAAAGCTAACTCCCAACAGTTTCTAGAATATTTTCCCAAATGATTTTTGACCCAAAAATATCATGGTTCAATATACACTTGCAATCTTTCAAAAATAAAATAAATACTTGCAGAACCAATATTTTACAAATTTTTCTTAGAATGAATATGTTCTGAATGCCCATTAAAATAAAAAGAACATTCTTTTAGGGATGGAACAACCAAAAAACAAAAAAATTGGTGGGGAAGCGGGGCGGGGGGAACAACAAACATGACATTACGGGGGAGGGGCTCCCGCGGGTTGTGGACACATTTGTTATATGTCACATTTAACAAATACCATAAACCATGACATTACACTAACATTTCCAACGAATCAACCAAAAAACAAAAAATTGGTGGGGGAAGCGGGGCGGGGGAACAACAAACATGACATTACGGGGACTCCGCTGGTTGTGGACACATTTGTTATATGTCACATTTAACAAATACCATAAACCATGACATTACACTAACATTTCCAACGAATCAACCAAAAAACAAAAAATTGGTGGGGGAAGCGGGCGGGGGAACAACAAACATGACATTACGGGGCTCCGCGGGTTGTGGACACATTTGTTATATGTCACATTTAACAAAAAACAAATACCAAATCGGTGGGGAAGCGGGGCAGGGGGAACAACAACAACAACCACAAGGAACAACAACAACAACACTATAGGGCAAGCCTTGCTTGATACAGAAAAAGTATAAAATAGTACGGGGGGGGGGGGGCTGGGGCTCCCGCAGGTACCAAATCGGTGGGGAAGCGAGGCGGGGACATCCCAAAGTAAAAATTGGATATTCATTTAATATATTCAAATTTGTACAGGCATCAAAGGAGTACTGAAAAGCAGATGACGGAGGTAGAAAGTAAGAGCCGCTGCAACAAGATCTGTAGGAAATAAGAGTTTGATCAAAAGAAGCAGAACAAATACATATTACAATTAACAATATTAATATTCAATTCAACCATACAAAATAACAAGTTTGATTGAAATATGAAACATAAGTAATAACATTGTCTTAGTAATAGTAAGCAAATAAGATCTAAACAAATACATATTACAATTAACAATATTAATATTCAACCATACAAAATAACAAGTTTGATTGAAGCATGAAACATTAATAATAACATCACAATAATAACATCACTGATGAGAGCCGGAGGTTTGTCCCTGATAGTAGGTCTGACGGGAAGAACGCCTCTGTGCACGAGCAGTGGCTCTCGAATGCATCGTAGTCAAATAATCCTCTGAAACTGGCTCGTAACTCCGGGGCTCTGTCTGCATCGCCCAAGCCTCCAGCTGCGTATATCGGGCTCCCAAAATGGCAGTTTCATCTTCCAACCCCTCAAAACGATCCTGCACCTCCCCCCATCTAGCATCCTCTAAAGTCTGTCGACTCTGTTCCCGAGCGATAACCTCCCCCCATCTAGCATCCTCCAAAGCATGTCGGCTCTGCTCCCGAGCGATCCTCGATCGCTCCTGCTCCTCCAAAAATGCCCTCATGGTATCCCACTGATCAAAAGAACCCTGCTGGTTCTGGTTACGCTCTCCTCCCTGACCACCCTGTCTCTCCTGATCCTCCTCTTCCTGCTCCTCATCATCCTTCTCATCAACGGGATCCATTTGATCATCAACACCGGGCATACGCCAATGCCTGGCCTGTTCACCACTCGGAAACGTGGCCCCTACCCTGCAACGGACCGTCCTCCTGGGAGTACCATATTCAAACAATAAAGACCTGTTATCTGTCGCCCTCCGGTCCCTCACAAACTTGTCATACTGCACTAGCCAGTCTCCGTAATAAAAACTCGTGCCCCCCATCAATCTCATCGCCTCGGGTTTTGGTTCACCCACACAAGCTTGAGCAATCAATGTGATCATCCCCCCAATTGATATGTTTCCCTTTTTGGTAAGGGCAAATGCCTCACATCTCCGAACAAAAATATCAACCCAATCAGGAATCACCTGAAAACTCCTCAACCCTGTTCGCAAAAGGTTTACCATAGCCACATTCAATTGAGCGGGCTCTCCGTTTGCCAACCAAGACATAGATAGACCTCTGTAAAATAATTTCCAAGCCGGGTGAGAAAGAGAGGAAGCCCTAAGGTATTTTTTTTGCAGGGGCAATCCTATGAGCTCTGAAAAGAAAAACAAGTCCCCCATCGGCCTCGACCCGGTTTCCTCTCGGTGATCAACCCCAAAGATTTCCCTCAACTGATCATAAGTCACTCGATAGGCTTCATCATTCATATGAAACCGAATAGAATTTTCTTGTGACCCCTTGCCTACCTCCAAAGTTGAAAGGAACTCAAGTGAATATCTCAAATACGTAGCTGGAGTCTTCCCCAGGAAATTACCTAACCCGGCTTGCGTCATCAATTCTGTTACTAACGTCTCTAAACCCAAATCCCTCAACACCGGCAAATTAAGGAAAGTGGTGACTTGAAATTTCCTACCCTCCAAATTTTGCCATTTTTTCTTTTGAGCGGCGGTCAATTGGGTCAATCCCATAAACGGCGTCAATGATGCATTAGGGGAAGTGGGATCATTTGGGACTACGGGCGGCGGGTTTTGTCTACCCCTCTTGTTGCTACCCCCTCTACCGTCTCTCTCCTTAGGAGGCATATTTTCAACACAAAAACCACCTATATATAAGACGGAGAGACACAAATTTTAGTAATAACATTGTCTTAGTAAATAGTAAGCACATAAGACCTAAACAAATACATATTATATAGAAGTAACAATATTAATATTCAACCATACAAAAATAACAAGTTTGATTGAAACATGAAACTTAAGTAATAACATTGTCTTAGTAATTAGTAAGCAAATAAGATCTAAACAAATACTACTCAAACTAATCATCATCATTATCGGCCATATCAACATCATCATTATCGGTCATATCAACATCTAGGTCATTGATATTAGTAGTTTCAATCTCGACCCCATCAACTCCCTCTCGCACCCACGATGCTTCTTCGTTAGCAACATTTTCATCCAGATTTTGTGAGCAAAATGGTACCAATTGTGGAATCGAATGTGAAACTGGTTTATCATCATTTGAATATATGTCAAAACTATCTCTTTGTGTAATCCTCATCACAACTTTCCAATCACTTTCTATAGGATCTTTAACATACCAAACTTGCTCCGCTTGAGATGCTAATATGAATGGTTCATCACCCACTCGATTATCCTTATAGAACTTGTGATTGAAGTTTACAAGAGTAAATTTTTGCTCATCTTCCATCTTGCTGTCCGGTTATCAACCCAATCACATTTAAACAATACAAATCTTATTGAGTTGCTATAACGAATTTCAAGGATCTCAATCAACTCCCCGTAGAAGTTAACATCCCCTACAATGGGATTATTATCCTTTCGGCTTGCAAAACTTGTCACACTTGCATTCAGCATGACTCCACTATTTTGAGTTTTCCTCCGTCTATCGACATCCTTCACTCGAAATCGAAAACCATTTATTATGTAAGACTTATACCGCCTCGCATCCATATGAGGACCCAATGCAAGACTCGTAATTCTTTCGGGCACTACATCTTTCGTCGTGCATACCTTTTATAAAAAACAAAATTTAATAAGAAAATATTTAAAACGATAAATTGAAACTATTATATGAAGGTGGTTTCATACTTACATAATCCTTAAACCGGCTAACAAACTTATCATTATGTTCTTTCTCTATAAGATGTCGTTGATTACGAGGTAGTGTCTCCCTCAAATGTACACGATGCATTACGAGCGAGATTGAAAATATGAATTAAGTATTAATTTGAAATATAAAAGATATAAGGAATGTAAGCCTCATGTAAGGAATCACTTACTCTAGGTATTGTTCAACATCTTCAGTATTGAAAAGCACATATCTATGCGCTTGTACTCGTGTGATGTAATCAAGGGTAATTACCTCTTCTTTTCCTACAAAGCGGCCTAACTCATCACCTTCATCATCATTTCTTCTAGGACGATTGGACTTTGTCTCAATGTCATCCAAATATTGCGTACAAAAAGTCATTCATTCTTGACCACAATTGCCTTAGCTATGGAGGCCTCGGGATGGGCTCGATTTCGAACATATAATTTTAATGTAAGTAGAAACCTACAAAAACATTTACTTATGCTAAAGCAGATGTAAAAAGGAATTTAACTTTTTTCAAAGTAAATTTAATATGGCAACGAAATTGTATTGGGCCTGCTAGCAAGGCCTCCTCGGCTAAATGCACCGGCAAGTGCTCCATAACATCAAAGAAAGCTGGTGGGAATATTTTCTCGAGAGCGCATAGTGTGACAGCCATCCGATCTTGTATCTTTTCGAGATCAGCAAGTGTATTCACCTTTGAGGATAATTGCCTAAAGAAATTTGCCAACTCAATGATGGCTTTTACAACAGAAGTAGGCAACGCTTTTCGAACAGCTAAAGGGAGTAGTTGTTGGAGCAAAATATGACTATCATGGCTCTTAAGACCCCAAATAGCTCTTTCCTCTAGATGTACACAACGAGATATGTTTGACGAGTAGCCATCAGGGACTTTGACTCCCTTTAGAACTTTCAAGAATGTGTCTTTATGCTTCTTACTCATTGTAAGGCGAGCGGAGGCATAATATCTTTGCCGGATGGAAGCTTTTGTAGATGCAATGGTTTCCGAATGTTCATCTCTTTTAGGTCTTTTCTTGCTTTATCATTATCTTTTGATTTCCCCTTGTTACCTAGCAGTATGTAGCACATTATCACACACATTTTTTTCAATGTGCATAACATCAAGATTATGACGAACATGATTATTTGCCCAATATGGCAACTCAAAAAAGATACTCCTCTTTTTCCAATTGTGACACAACTTAGGAACCTTTCTTTTCTCCAACTTGGCTTGTTGCTTCTCACCCTCTTCTCTTTTCCTCTTTTTAATAACATCTTCTATTTTATACTCTGTTTCCATATTTTCAACTTGTTTAAGCAATTTTGTTCCAAACAATAACTTGGGCTTATCTCTCACTTCATGAGTACCATCAAAAGATCCTTTATCCTTACGAAAAGCATGACTCCTAGGCAAGAAGCGTCGATGACCAATATAACAATACTTGCCACCATGATCCAACCATCGTGCTTGAGGTCTCACATTGCAACAAGGGCAAGCATATTCACCTTTAGTGCTCCATCCAGACAACATTGCATATGCAGGAAAGTCATTTATTGTCCATAATAGTGAAGCTCGTAAAGTAAACAACTCGTTCCTTGATGCATCATAAGTTGATATACCATCTTCCCACAATTCCTTCAACTCATCAATTAACGGTTGGAGATACACATCTATCTTGTTGCTCGGCCCTTTTGGGCCTTGAGTAAGCACTGACAAGAAGAAATATGGCTGTTTCATGCATAACCAAGGTGGAAGATTGTATGGCATAAGCACAACCGGCCAAGTACTGTGAGATATAGTCATTGTTCTGAAAGGATTAAATCCGTCAGATGCTAATCTGTTGGTCCCAAAGGTGGCAACAAGGGTGAAAATACAGCTAGAGGGGGGGGGGTGAATAGCTGTATAAAATTTTTCCCCCTCTTTTAAAAACTAAACCTCTCGCTTACAAAATCCTCTTGCAGTTGATAATAGACTGCAAGTGATAGTGTAAAATGCACAGCGGAATAATAGAGTGTAAAGCGGTTTTGAGAGGCGGTTTGTAAAATGCGGTTTTGGTGGTGCGGTTTTGTTGAGGCGAGTTTACAAACACGTGTATGTTGACTATGTTAACTCCAAACACTATTTCACAATAATGGATAGCTAAATAAAGATCAAACAGAGACAAAGATAAATAATTAGCAAGCACAGGAAATATAAATGCAGAAAGTAAGAACACGCTATTTGGAGTGGTTCAATCGATAAACGATCTACGTCCACTACCAAGATGGTTAGTCTTGGATTTCTAAGAGAGATTTTATATTAAGTATTGCGAGATTACAAAGTACAATAAAATCTTTTCTATGAAGAACAAATCCAAAACTATAACCAGTGTATCTCAAGTGTTTAATCTATGTGATTAGAACAAGTGAGGTGAGTGTGTGAGAACAAGATCAAGGCTCTTTAGATCTGTGAGATGTAGAGCACAATGATTCTTGATTGTGTTAAGGCTTGATTTCTGGGCTGGGGAATATTTCTTGAAGTTTGAAGATGAAGATTCAAAGGGTTGAATAATTTCTGGGCAGAGCTTCAGCTTCTATGAACACAGCACTTCTCAATTTTTCAAGCAATCTTCAAATGGTGAAGATTGGGGGTATTTATACCCAAGCATCAAGAAACTAGCCGTTGGATACAGCTGTTGTAAGGACAGTACTTGATGCAATCCTATTGGTCCACAGCAACCACTTTTGTCCTTTGGTACATTTCTGCCGCAGATAAAGGCGATCGGGCTCAGCAAGCAATGAGGTTAGGACACCTGTCACTTTTTCAAGATCCTTGCAGATCTTTTCTGACATTGAATCACGTGACAAGATATGGTGGTTGACTTTTGATATTGCTGACGTGGATTCCAACAGATAAAAAGTTGTTCACTTCAAGTAGCCAATCATTGGATGCGGTTGGTGAGATGCGGTTAGGGACATGCGGTTTTGCTACACCAGAAGGTTGCATGGATGCGGTTGCACATGAACTGCATAGGTGCGGTTCAAGGGCGGTTGCATGCGGTTGGTTCAACAGGCAGATTCAAGGTAGAACTACAATTGCGGTTTACAAGTGCGGTTCATAGGGCGGTTTTGAATACTGCTGGAACTGCAACCTTGCTTCCAATGAGTCTTGTGCCAGTCTTCAAGCCTAAATGTAACCAATTCTATAAAATGGACTTAGCTAAAAAATTGAAGTTTAAGCTTCATTACATAGGGTCCTAAAGTCCTTAAAATAGACAGGAGGTTATGGTATCAATCAAATCTAATACAAAATAGGAGGGTTAAAACATGCATACCCAACAATCTCCCCCTATTTGATTGATGCCATTACCTACTATAACTAAAGCAAACATTGTACTTGGTAAAAACATGTCCATAAGAATTAACATGGTAATTCATGTCCCAAGTCAATGCACACACTTAGCTTAAGCTATAGATTTCTATACTATCTGAAAGTTAAATACTTACAATATGGATGGTATAGAAATGCATTCAGTGCACTTAAGAAGTTGTGAGTTTAAGTTCAAAGTGCGGTTTAAACTGAATGTTTAAACATCAATTCAAAATAGTGATTTTAAGTTAGAAAATATTTGAATGAGGTTATAAACTATAAGAGGTTTCATTGTTCTTCAAACAAGCAGTTTGATATGAACAAGGTTTTGAGACCAATGATGCATTTTTCATTACTACCAATGCGGTTACACTTACAATGGTAGAGAAGCAAAATACAAAGGTTTCAAAAACAAAAGAAAGTTGGACAAAAATTACATGGAGTGCGGTCCAACAAAAACAAAAAGAGTTCAGCAAAAAGAAGATAAAGGAATTACAAAAGAGAAGTCCTAATGCTGACGCGGTCGATGCTGATGCGGTTGATGTTGATGGCGTGCATGCTCTCTTGGTTGATTGACTTCTTGCTGGGGCAAATGCGGTTCTGAAGGTCTGAAGGCTGAGCTTTCACCTCTGATATTTCTTCTGAGGGCTCTAAGGTCTTCATCCTGTCTAGCAAGGGTAGTCTCAACTGTTCGTAGTGCGGTTACAGAATCATCAGCAGCGGTTCCAACAGCATCAACAGATCTAGTGTTTCCATCAATACTCTCCTTGATCTGAGTAGTGAATCCTTCAATGCAGGCCTTCAAAGAATTGTAGAAGGTGAAGATCTCATTCTGGATGGCCACCGTTTGAGTAGATAGAGCATCTCTCAAAGGTTCTAGGTCAACAGTTACATCCAGATTTGACTTCAATTCTTTGATAGAGTTGTCAATTTTAAGGTTGAAGCCTGCTTTGAGGTTCTCAAACCTGAAGGAAATGTCATCATCAAAATTCTTTACCTGCTCCTTAATACTGTCTCCCACTATGTTGAGATCAACATTGATTCTTTCTTTGAGGGAGTCCAGTTCATTGAAGATTTTGAGCTGCAGGTCATCCAACGCGGTTTGGATAGAGGCGGCTGAGGTGGATGCTTGCTGCGGTTGAGGATGGGAATCTTCAAGAGTTTTCATGAAAGACACCAGAGCAGCATTGGTTGAAGAAACAAACTCATCAGATAGCTTGGAGAGCATTTCTTGGAGTTGAGTCTTTGAAACCGCATCACCCATGGCTTTGAGCACTCCAGTAGCTAGATCTTCTTTAAAGGCTTGGAAGCATTCAGTAGCTGCGGTTTTGACAGCTTCTGTGGACACTCTCTCCCCCTTAATGGCATCAATCAATTGGGATTTCATGACGGCCATTTCAGCGGTTTGAGCATCAACCTTGGCATGTAGAGAGCGGTTGGAGGCTTCCAGGTTGGCATTGGATGCGGTTAAGGCCATGTTGGATTCAGTCAGTTTTAGCATGTGGCCTTGGTTTACAATCAACTGTGATTGAATCAGTTGAAGGGTGGAAAGAATTTGAAGGTAGTCAGAGGGAGCGTTTGGGATGGATGGAATTTGGGTAATTGAGGGAGGCGGTTGAGATTGGGTTGGAGGTGCGGTTTGGGATAAGGGGTTTAGGAGTGTTGTGAAAAGACGGCTGGCTGGGACAGTAAAGGGTGAAGTGGTTGGAGGAGGAATAGGTTGAGTTTGGGTTAAAGAAATGGAAGCGGTTGGAATTGGGATGGAAGGAATGGGTGCGGTTGAGATAGGTGCGGTTGAGGGTGGAATGTTGGTGGTTGGAATCCCAGAAGTTATGGGGTTAGAATCAGAGGAGGAACTTGTATGGGCGGTATGGACAGAAACAGGAGGGGTTCTTTGTTTGGATGGTGAGGGTTGAGGAGGTGGAGTAGGAAGGCGGTCAGGAGTAGGGGATTTTTGAGGTGGGGAATTTTCAGGAGGAGGAGAAATATTGACGCGGTTTGGGGATGGTGTTTTCTCGCGGTTAAGGTTTGAAATGGAGATGGCTGGGGTATGATGAGAATAAGGATTTGAGTGAACGCGGTTTGAAGGTTGAGGGGAATTTGATTGGTTGGAATGTTGAGGTGAGGGAATTGGTGATTCGGATTGATAGGAGGAAGAATGAGATTTAGAAGGGGATTTGGATGGTGTATGGGAAGTGGAATGGGAAGAAGAGTTAGATGAAGATGGAGAAGGTGAAGGCTGATTGCGAACTCGTTGAAGAAACCGCTTGGGGCCTTTGGTTGGGGTCTTTTTCTGAGCAATCTGCTTAACCCTTTTCGGTTTCTCCCCCTGAGCGGTTGCAGCTCTTTGCGGTTGAGGAGGAGAGAGCGGTTTAGGTGATAGGGTTTTGGCTGGTGAGGAATGATGGGAGCGGTTTGGAGAGTGAGGTGGTGTTGGAATAAGTGTTTGGGTTTGGGGCGGTTTTGAAGGAGGCGGTTGGGGAATTGGATCCTTGGACTTTCCTTTGTTAGCTTCCCTCTCAGCCCTTTCTCTTTCCAATCTCTCAAACTCAGCTTTGTAAAAGATTGTCAGCTCCTCATCAGTCATTTGGGCCAGATCAATCTGAGTCTGCTTGGCCTTCTTAGCCCTGGCCACCAGTGGAGGAATAGTGTTATCTTCTTCCTCTTCTTCATCCTCATCAATGAGGGTCATCTTTTCTTTCTTTTTCTCTTTCCTTGACTTTTTCTTGCTTGGGCCTTCATCAGTTGATCCACGCGGTTTAGTGGGCGCGGTTGAGGCTGATTTAGGGAGCGGTTTGGAGGGACTTTTCCTTTTCCTTGAGGCTTTCTTCATAGCCTTCCCAAGCGCGGTTGAAGCAGTGGCTGGATTCATATCTACAAACATCTCCTTATTTTGAGAAGTATCAGCATCATAAATGGCTTTATAATCAATATTGCCAAAGGATCTTCTGAAGGAGTGCATAGCTTTTAGGCCAAAGGATTCTTCATCACCCCAATCAACACAGTATTCAGGGTTGGCAATCCTAAGCTCCTCCAAATGCTGAAAGTTTGCAAATATTGCGGTTAGCATTCTTCCAAAAGGTCTCCATCTGATCTTCTCATTCTTGACCTTTTGCTGATACGAATCAATGCTGCTGGCTAGTTCTCTCATCAGAATTTTGGGCCAATGGAGCTTCATCTCGTTGTAGACGGCACAGCAGTATTGCCATTGAGAAGAGGTGAAGTTGTTGTGGTTTCCTGTTTTGCCACACACAGACTTCCCTACGAGATAGCACAGATGGCTCATGATTTCACCAAAATCTTTCCTTGGCGTAGTTTTGTAAAGTCTAGAGAGAGAGGGCAGCCTTCCTGTTAGAGTTGAACAGGTAGCATCTTGAACCTCTTGAGAAACTTCAACAGGGGCACCAGATACATGAAAACCGAAGGTGTTTCTGATGTCCAAATAGTCTATGGAGACTCTGAGTCCTTCAACAATTCCCACCAAACTTGGAATCGTGGATCCATCAGTAAGCTCAGTCTCTCCCTTCTCAGCGGTTTCATAGAACTGGTCAATGAAGACAGGAATGGTATATTTCTGCTTCTTGTTGAATAGGGGAAGGATTCCAGAAACTTGCATCTTTCTCATCATCTCCCTTCCCAGAGCATCAGACCGCATCTCAGGTTCATTTATTTCCCAACCTGGTAGGAAATACTTGATATTCTACAAAGAAAACATACAAGTTAGAATTTTTAAGAAAAATCACAGTTCCCATGCGGTTGGTGCACACATGCGGTTGGCAATAGTGCGGTTTTGGAAATGAAAATTTCCAACCACAAGAAACTGTGAACACAGGTAGGAAATAAATAAGAAAAATACAAAAGTATATACTTAGTACGTGGCATTGTAATCCAAAATTATCCCACACTGCAAGCGGTGCTTAGAGAGGAATTTTATGGTGTCCAGCCTATATACTTAGTAAAACTTTAAGTAAATTTCTATCATGCGGTTTTGAAAATGTATATGCGGTTTTCAGCATGCGGTTTTGAGACAAAATAATATGCGGTTTTGAAACATGAAATCAGCAACAATAAGTGCGGTTTCAAAACATATGTCATGCGGTTATAAGGCATGCGGTTCAAGCATGCAAATCAACAATTAAAATTTTCAGAAATTTTCTAAGTATGGAAAACAAGATTTGAAACTTAGGTCAATCCAAAACATAAGGAAAATCTGAAAATGAAGATGAACAGTCATATGAATGCATGAAGAACACGAAGAACACCAAGAACAAGGATTTTGAAAAATGTTATCCAAAATGAACAAATAACATGTCAAAGTGATCACATTGAGCAGTAGATTAATAATATAACAATAAAAACATCTACTTTGCTCAAAATCACCCAGAAAATGGAAAAATCAAAAAAATGGGTTTCGAACCTAAGAAACTTTAAACTTCAAAATCAGTGTTCAAGATGTTGATTGATCATAAAACAAAGTTTAGAAACTTAATCTATGCATGATTCCGAACAAAACCTAACAAATATCAAGCAAAATGATCAGGATTTGAAGCAAATATGAACAAAAGTCAGTTAAGGGTGTTCGAAGCTTCATGGTGTTCATCAATGGTAGAAACAGTTCAATATCATGTATGATTTGCAGAAGATTAAAGAGAGTTTGAGTTCAAGAAGTCATACCATGTCATCAATGGGTTGTTTGGGAGCCATTGAAGAAGAAAAACTCAAAGTTTATGAAGTTTTTGAAGAATGAGTTTGGTGAACTCTGACAGATAGTACGATGACAGAGAGAGAAGACAGTAAAAGTTTGAAAAGGTGTATTGTGTCTTCTATATATAGAAAAGGATTAGGGTTTGGCAGTTGAAAGGACACATTGGTTCACCAACTCAGTGAATCATTGCAAATATATCACACTTTCAGCTTCTCACATCAACCAATGACGGCTGACATGAAGGCCATTTAATGCTAATGTTCCCTTTGCATTGAATACTCTCAAAATTTAAATTTTTGTGGGAAAACATTTGCAAATAAACCCTTTAAAAAATAAGGACTGAAAAATAAATAAAAGACTTTGAACAGTTTTTTTTTTAAATAAACATAAGTAAGTAAAGATAAAAAATACTCCAAGTTGAAAACGCGGTTGAGATCAGCGGTTAGGCCGCAAAGATGCGGTTTTGAATGACGCGGTTGGCTGCAGGTGCGGTTGGACAATTTTGCGGTTTGATGCACGCGGTTTCAACATGGCCTTGAAACTATACTCAACACCCAAGTTAGCTAATAATCAGTATGGAATTTATTTAAGTTCAAGCATACCCATTTCTCCTCTAAGGAAGGAAAACCTCTTGGAGTCAAGAGCCTTTGTGAGGATATCAGCAATCTGGTTGTCTGTCCCCACGTACTCTAAATGGATATTCCTCTTCTCTACATGGTCTTTGAGGAAATGATACTTGATATCAATATGCTTGGTCTTGGAATGCATGACAGGGTTGTTGGAGACTGAGATTGTTGAAGTGTTGTCACACATGATGGGGCAATTCCCTTCATGGATTCCATAGTCTACCAACTGCTGCTTCATCCAAAGGATTTGACAAAGAACAACTACCAAGCAATATACTCGGCCTCCGTGGTTGACACCGAAACCGAAGCTTGCTTCTTGCTGGCCCAAGCAACTAGTCTATTCCCGAGGAAATGACAAGTACCACTAGTGCTTTTCCTGTCAATAGTACAAGCCGCATAACCGCATCTGAATATCCTACAAGATCGAAATTCGAATCTTTGGAATACCAAAGTCCAAGGTTAGTGGTTCCAGATAAATAGCGGATTATACGCTTGACTGCAATAAGATGTGCTTCTCTAGGATCTGCTTGATAGCGTGCACATACACAGACACTAAACATGATATCGGGCCTACTAGCAGTTAAGTAAAGTAATGAGCCGATCATACCTCGATATAAAGTCTGATCAACTTTCTTACCTTTGAGATCTTTATCTAGCTTATTTCCAGTGGCCATAGGAGTATCATATGCTTTAGCATTTTCTAATCCAAACTTCTTTATCAACTCCTTGGTGTACTTGGCTTGGCTGAGGAAAATACCATCTTCGCATTGCTTGATTTGAAGCCCGAGGAAGAATGTCAATTCTCCCATCATGCTCATCTCAAACTTGCTTTTCATTAGCTTTTCGAAACGCTTACAAAGCAACTCATTAGTAGAACCAAAAATAATATCATCAACATAAATTTGAACAAGTAAAGTATGCTCATTATATTTGGCAATAAAAAGAGTTGTATCAATTTTACCGCGTTTAAATCCTTTTTCTAGTAAAAATTTAGAAAGAGTCTCATACCATGCCCTTGGAGCTTGCTTAAGTCCATACAAAGCTTTCTGGAGTTTGTAGACATGATTGGGAAATTTGGAGTCTTCAAATCCAGGTGGTTGAGCAACATACACGGTCTCTTGCAGTTCGCCGTTGAGGAATGCACTCTTTACGTCCATTTGATATAACTTGAAATGCTTGAAAGAGGCGTAGGCTAAGAAGATTCTGATAGCTTCCAATCTTGCAACTGGAGCAAAGGTTTCGTCATAATCAATTCCTTCTTCTTGCCTATATCCTTGTGCAACCAACCTTGCTTTATTCCTAGTGATGCTTCCATTCTCATCCATCTTATTCCTAAATACCCACTTAGTTCCTATCACTCCTTGATCCTGAGGTCTAGGCACCAAAGTCCAGACCTTGCATCTTTCAAACTGGTTGAGTTCTTCTTGCATAGCAACAACCCAACTGGAATCTTGGAGTGCTTCATCAATCTTCTTAGGTTCAACTTGAGATAAAAAAGAAGTATGCTCGTCATAATTTGATCTCCTTGTTTGTACACCGGAAAACAGATCACCAATCACATTTGTGAGGGGGTGACTGCTGACTTCACGAACCTCCGGGGGTAAGTCTGGTTGGACTGAGGTTTGCTGAAGATCTTCAATTGGAACATCGTTAGATCCTTCAGTGAAGTCATGGAATGTAAGTTGACGAAGAGGTTCTATAAGATGGATAGGGGAATTCTCAACTTCATCTTCCCTTGCAGTTGCATCTGGAGAGGGTTCTTCAGGTGCGGTTTCAAAATTGCGGTTTTGGGGAATTTCAGTTGAGGGTGCTGGATTTTGCGATTGAGGTTCAGGTGCGGTTTGAGATTCACCTGGTTCATTATGCTCAACAAAATCATCAGCAACATTTGGAGCCAAATGTGGCTCAAGGAGAGAATGCTCATCAAAAGTAACATGGACAGACTCAACTATTTTTAAACTAGATTTATTGAAAACACGAAAAGCTTTAGAGTGTTTAGCATACCCAACAAAAATACCTTCGTCGGCCTTGGCTCCGAATTTACCTCTATTTTCTCTTCCGTTGTAGAGGACAAAACATTTGCAGCCAAAGATCTTGAAGAATGCAATGTTGGGGGTTCTTCCTCGCCAAAGCTCATAGGGAGTCTTATTATAGGTTTTGTTGATGAGGGAGCGGTTCTGAGTGAAGCATGCGGTATTGATTGCTTCAGCCCAAAAATACTGAGGTAGCTTCGCTTCAGATATCATAGTCTTTCCAGCCTCAATCAATGTCCTATTCTTCCTTTCCACAACCCCATTTTGTTGTGGAACACCAGCTGTGGAAAAATTGTGATCAATCCCATGGTCATCACAATACTGAGCAACACCGTTGTTCTTGAATTCTGTTCCATTATCTGATCGAACACTAACGATGTCGTCTTCTTTTTGAGTTTGGAGCCGTCTAAAAAGTGCGGTGAGAATCTCATAACAATCATCTTTGGAAATCATCATCTCAACCCACGTATATCTTGAGTAATCATCCACCACCACTAAGGTATATCTATTTCCTCCAATGCTGGCAGTGGTTACGGGTCCAAACAAATTAATGTGAAGCAGTTGTAAGCATCTTGAAGTTGAAGGAGCGGTCTTGCTGGTGAAAGACGACGCGGACTGCTTACTGCCGGCATGCACCGCATTTCTCCGGATGGTGGTCAGCCACTTTAGGTAACCCACGAACGAGGTTTTCCCTACCAATCTTTGCAAGATACTTGAAGTTCAAGTGGCTCAACCTCTTGTGCCATAGCCAACTATTTTCGCTCACATTCTTAGCTACAAAACAGAGATTAGTAATACTACATGCAGAATTTAGATCAATAATGTAAATATTACTCTTCCGAATCCCTGTGAGTAGGGTGACGCCGGAAATGCTATCTTTGATAAAGCAATTTGATGACGTGAAGTTGCAAAGCATTCCTTTGTCGCAAAATTGAGAAATTGAAAGGAGGTTGTGCTTGAGTCCATCGACAAGAGAAACCTTCTCAATAGTTAGGTTTCCTCTCCTTATTACACCATATCCAATGGTCTTGCCTTTGTTGTTGTCACCAAAGGTTACAGACGGACCACTTGCTTCAACGACATCTTCAAGTAATGATCTATCTCCAGTCATATGTCTTGAGCAGCCACTGTCAAGATACCATTCATTATCCTTGGAGTGACCGGCCATGAAGCGAGAGGACCTGAAATGTAAACATTAAGAACGAGGTCCCCCTTTATTCCTTGGGTCCTGAAGTTAGCAACCCTTTACGACCCACACCTGCTTGACAGAAGGAGGTTTACTCTTCCTGGCATTGGATGTGAACCGCAAAAGGCATTCTGCAGCCTTGTGACCTAAACCATCACACACGGAACATTTATAATAGCTACAAGCTTCATGAGGTTTTACTAACTCCTTACTCTTCTTAGGAGTTGCATGCGGTATGGGACAAGGAAGCGGTTTGGGAGGTGCGGTTCCGGCTAACATTCCAAGCGATACAAAGGGAACAGGCTTTGGTTTGACCACGTATTTCTGGGAACGCTAGTCTTGCTTTTGAAGGCAGGAGGAGCGGTTGAGGAAGAAACGCGGTCAGACCTGGAGTTAGCAGAACCGCCTTTTCCACCAGAAGTGGTTGGAGCAGGGATTCTACCAATTCCATAAGCCATTTCCTCTTCAGGTGCTTCCACAGAATTCTTAGGTTTTAACACAGAATTCTTCCCATATTGCTTTCCTTTAGGGTAGACATAATTTACTTGTCTAGCTTTACCCTTTCCCTTAGCATGCTTCACCTTGGGAATTTCTTTAGTCAGTTCTGGAAATTCCTCATCCTTTTCACTCGAAGATGCACACTTCTCCTCTTCCTCAGATCCAAACCCTAGACCATCCTTAGTTCCAGGAGGAACTTGGAAGTCCAAGATTTTATCCTTGGTGGATTGAGACTTGAGCCACGAATCAATAATCTTTTGGCGATCATCGATTTGGGTTACCAAGTCATCATTCCTGAGTTGAAGTGCAGCAACCTTAGTTTCAAGGATGCGGTTTTGATCAGCAAGAGGAGTCATCTGTTTGATTTGGTCCTTAAGATTAGAAATTTCAGACCTCATCACAGTTTTCTCCGTCTTGTACAAATTAAGTTCATCATGAGCTAAGCTTAAGGCTTTCTTAAGATTTGAGAATTGATGGATCACCATTTCAGCTTCCTTGAACATCTTTTCATGTTCCATGGGAGAAACCTCTTCCACCACCTTTTTCAAAATTTTCTTTGGAATAGCTTTTGAAGGTGGAGCGCTTTTAGATGAGAAAATGGGACGTGAATACGAACAATTTCCTATCTTAACGCTAGGAGTAAGTTTAATATCATCATCCAATTTATAATTTGGAAGTTTTGCAAAAACCTCCTTTTCCTCCATATCATGCAACTCAAATGATTCAGAATACGAGTCATCGAAGCGTCTGCAACTAAGCGAGAGGTTAACCTCTTCGGTTTCACCGTCACTTCCATCCTCGTAATCTGTTTCAATCCAAGTTGCTAATTCCTTGGAATTCTCTTCCTCCTCAAAGAACCATTCCCTTACGATGAGAAAATTTTGAAGGAAAAGTTTTCTTTTTCATATATTCATATTTAATTTGTGGACACTCGGATGCAAAGTGGCCGGGTTTCCTACGGTTGTAGCATACCAAGTCACTTTTCTTCTTTGTATCTGCAGCCCTAGAAAATGTTGCGGGAGGTTTGCCTTTTGAAAATGATTTTGTGAAAGGTTTTGAGGATTTTCTAAATTTTTGGAATCTTTTCACAAACATGGCAAAATCATCATCATCCATCTCGATGAGTGATGAGGTTGATATGGAAGAATCGGTGGTTTGATTGGATGTGGATGATTTCTCTTCATGTTCCACTACTGAGACATAGAAAGCGATTTGGTTTTCCCTTCTATCTCTTCAATATGATTTAATTTAAGTTCATAGACTCTAAGATTGGCATACAAGTTACTTAATGACCAAGTACCCAATACTTTGGAGTCTTCTAGAGAGGTAGCCTTATTTACCCATCTAGAACCTAAAGCGAGATAGGAAGGTCATATTGATTTCCTTATCGGTTAAAGTTTTACCAAGAGATCTACAAGCATTAACTACCTCAACATAGCGATCGTAGGTTTGACGCAAGGTTTCGTTGGGTTTTCTGTTGAAGTTGTTGTAGGATCTTTCAACAGGTGTATAATTTGTTTTCCTTGCACTCTTCATCACCTTCGAGGTAGCTCTCTATGGCATCCCACATACGCTGCGGTTTTGAGGTACATCACTTTACGTAGAGTTGATACGGGAGGGTTCCAGAAATGATGAACCTCGCCTTCTTTGTCCAAGGCAACTATTCTCTTCTCTTCATCCGACCACTCATCTTTTGGCTTTTTGTCCTCTGGAGTTTCAGCATTGGTGGTTGCATCAGTGTTAGCCTTCATTGGAATTAGAGGGCCATTGATCACGCACTCCACCAGCATCTCATCTATGGTTTCCAAATGAATAAGCATTCGGCACTTCCAGATGTCAAAGTGGTCTTCGTCCAACATTGGAATGTGTGAATAGTTAACAGTAGTCATTGTCTTTGAGGTTGCCATATCGAATTGGCACACAAGCTGTTAAGCTTGAAAAACAGTGGTTTTAAAATGTGTTTGCTCTGATACCACTTGTTGGTCCCAAAGGTGGCAACAAGGGTGAAAATACAGCTAGAGGGGGGGGTGAATAGCTGTATAAAATTTTTCGCCCTCTTTTAAAAACTAAACCTCTCGCTTACAAAATCCTCTTGCAGTTGATAATAGACTGCAAGTGATAGTGTAAAATGCACAGCGGAATAATAGAGTGTAAAGCGGTTTTGAGAGGCGGCTTGTAAAATGCGGTTTTGGTGGTGCGGTTTTGTTGAGAGCAGTTTTACAAACACGTGTATGTTGACTATGTTAACTCCAAACACTATTTCACAATAATGGATAGCTAAATAAAGATCAAACAGAGACAAAGATAAATAATTAGCAAGCACAGGAAATATAAATGCAGAAAGTAAGAACACGCTATTTGGAGTGGTTCAATCGATAAACGATCTACGTCCACTACCAAGATGGTTAGTCTTGGATTTCTAAGAGAGATTTTATATTAAGTATTGCGAGATTACAAAGTACAATAAAATCTTTTCTATGAAGAACAAATCCAAAACTATAACCAGTGTATCTCAAGTGTTTAATCTATGTGATTAGAACAAGTGAGGTGAGTGTGTGAGAACAAGATCAAGGCTCTTTAGATCTGTGAGATGTAGAGCACAATGATTCTTGATTGTGTTAAGGCTTGATTTAAATTTGGCCGGGGAATATTTCTTGAAGTTTGAAGATGAAGATTCAAAGGGTTGAATAATTTACGGCGAGCTTCGGCTTCTATGAACACGCACTTCTCAATTTTTCAAGCAATCTTCAAATGGTGAAGATTGGGGGTATTTATACCCAAGCATCAAGAAACTAGCCGTTGGATACGGTGTTGTAAGGACAGTACTTGATGCAATCCTATTGGTCCACAAAGAACCACTTTTGTCCTTTGGTGCAGTGCTAGAGATAAAGGCCGATCGGGCTCCATTGCAAGCAATGAGGTTAGGACACCTGTCACTTTTTCAAGATCCTTGCAGATCTTTTCTGACATTGAATCACGTGACAAGATATGGTGGTTGACTTTTGATATTGCTGACGTGGATTCCAACGGATAAAAAGTTGTTCACTTCAAGTAGCCAATCATTGGATGCGGTTGGTGAGATGCGGTTAGGGACATGCGGTTTTGCTACACCAGGAGGTTGCATGGATGCGGTTGCACATGAACTGCATAGGTGCGGTTCAAGGGCGGTTGCATGCGGTTGGTTCAACAGGCAGATTCAAGGTAGAACTACAATTGCGGTTTACAAGTGCGGTTCATAGGGCGGTTTTGAATACTGCTGGAACTGCAACCTTGCTTCCAATGAGTCTTGTGCCAGTCTTCAAGCCTAAATGTAACCAATTCTATAAAATGGACTTAGCTAAAAAATTGAAGTTTAAGCTTCATTACATAGGGTCCTAAAGTCCTTAAAATAGACAGGAGGTTATGGTATCAATCAAATCTAATACAAAATAGGAGGGTTAAAACATGCATACCCAACATAATCCCAATCTAACATTTCGAATTTCACTTGAAAATAATGGATAACGTTCATCGAATTCCTTCCACGCACGAGAGTCTTCAGGATGCCTCAGCACACCATCGTCTATTCTTTTCTCGGCATGCCATCTCATGAGTGTCGCGGTCTTAGATGACCAATACAACCTTTGCAACCTTGGCTTTAAGGGAAAATACCATACTTTCTTCATCGCTACCTGCTTGGGAAGTTTATTCTTGCCACTTGTTTCCGCACCTTCACCGCTACCCCCTTCTTCTTGTTGCTTATATCTAGAGGCTCCACAAATTTCACATTTAGTAAGTTTTTCAGTTTCATTTCGAAACAACATACAATGATTAATGCACGCGTCCCACGTTTTATAACTAAAACCCAAATCCGCAGTCATCTTGTACGCCTCACGATAGGAACTTGGCACTTTCGGCGGCGAGGCAATGCCCTAATGAAATTTTTTAATAAAGAAGTAAATCCCTTATCGGTCACTCGATAATTAGCCTTCCAGTGCATAAGTTCTACAATAAATGAGAGTATCTGTAAACTTATCACACCCTTCCCACAAGAGCTTGATCGGCATCTCTCAAAAGTCTAAGAAACTTTGCGGTGGATGCATCCGATTGTACGATTTCTTCAATTCTGGCTGGTTACTATCCGGCATACCCATCCCTTCATGTACCATTCGCCTCATACAATCTTGCACGCCCAATTCAATTTCAATGCCATCTTCGGTTGTCCTATCATTCTTACGCGCCGAAATGTACTCTTCCCGTGCCTAATCCAATTCTTGTAATCTTTTGAAATCCCACTTCAATACAATGTGATCTCACGGTTGCACGGTCTTTTTGGTAACGATTTGCGCATTTTTTACAAGGACAATATATTTCTTTAACAAAGAACAGACTTTTTGAGAATGCAAAATCGAGAAAGTTGTCAACCCCAGACAAATACTCATTTGAAATTCGATTATCCAAATCAATCCAACTTTTGTCCATATATGACTTGACTTGATATTTTTAACGTTAAAATACAACCTATATATAAGACCGAGAGACACAAATTTTAGAATAAAAATAAACTCATAAACAAACATAGTCTAACTTGGGCACATGATATAGTATAACCCTATGACAACATTCATTCGTTCTCTCTCACAAGCCCCTAATTGAGAAGCTAATTCATTCGTTCTCTCTCATGATATAGTATAACCCTATGACAACATTCATTCGTTATGTGTTGTTCTTAGTTTGGGTTGAAAATGGTTAATATTGGTAGGAATATAATTGACGTCTCCCTTGCGATTTCAAAAAAATAAGAATATCCCTTTTCTCCACTTTACTTTGGTAAAATGTTTAACATTTAAATAAGAATAACAGGAGATAGCTTTAAGCACTTAGTAAATCATTCTCACTTTACTTTGGTCACACATAAAAATTCTCTTGTGAAGGATGTACGAGAATAACAAAATGCATGATATCATTAGAACATCAAAACAATATGTATACTCTTGAAACCCGAGTCCCAAAATACGAGAGAACTCAGACATGGATGACAATGGTGGCCTTCAAACTCAAATAGAAGAAAAAAAACTCAAAACTCAAACCTTGAACGCAAACATTAAAATTTGCCAATGCTAGTTACACCCAAACTGCAATTTAAGACAAATACATATTGTTTGAATGTTCTAATTGATACGAAGATATTGAAATATAAATGGTGGATTTTCGGACAGAGCTTGGATGTGTGTGAATTTGGTTCAATATTATTTCAGATCTAGGGTGCAAAAGAAGGGGTGGGGCGATGCCATTATTCATTGCGATCTTCACCAACTACTTTGACTTGTTGTCGGAACCATGGATGAGGAAACATGGGGGTAAAGAATAGGGTGTTTTGGCATGAGACCTATAACCAAACATTCTAGCAGTCAGCATATCCAACATATACCCTAAAATGTTTTTTTATAAACCCCACAATGTCAGTTATCAAAAAAAAAAAAAAAAAAAGAGACTGATCATGAAGCAATACCAACAACAACAACAACAACAGCAACATCAACAATAACTCACAACACCAAGAACAAAAAAAACCCAGAAATTAAAAGTAAATTAGAAAAGGGGAAAGAAATGTATACCTGATTGTTGTTGATCGAAGAAATCAAAGCTCAATTTTGGCTGGAGGAGAGAGAGAGACTGAGATACGTACGCTAGATCTAGGAGGGAAAGAGAGACTGAGTACAGACCAACCAAGACCAAGAACAAAACCAAAAAATTAAAAGTAAATACCTACCTGATTATGGTGACCGGCGTTGGAATTTCGTCCCTAGCTATGGAGTTTTCTTGCCCTAGCTGCTATGGAGGAGAGAAAGAGAGGGAGAGATAGAGATTGCCTCGAAACTGAATAGGGAAATTTGGGATTCCCGGTATTTAATAACATTTACGGCGAATATTGTACACCGCCGTAAATAATGGTATTATTTAAGGCGGACGCGTATCAACCGCCGTATATAACTTCGATATCGTATACGTACATGTTAAATGTACGTACATTACTTATTTAAGGCGGACGCGTCCGCCGTATATATTAGTTATTTACGGCGGCTGTGCATACCGCCGTATATATTAGTTATTTACGACGGACGCGTGTTCACCGCCGTATATGAGCGCCGTAAATAGTGTACTTTCTTGTAGTGTGATATGGGTTTTATGGTTTAGGGTTTAGAGTGAGATATACGTTATACCCTAAACCCTAAACCCTAAAAAAATACCCTATACCCTAAACCCTAAGCCCTAAATCCTAAATCATATATACCTATACATTATACCTTATATCCTAAACCCTATACCCTAAATCTTATACCCTATACCCTAAACCCTAAGTCTTAAACCCTATACCCTAAACCCTATACCCTAAACCCTATACCCTGAACCCTAAACTCTAAGCCCTAAACGCTACACCCTAAACCCTAACCCCTATATCCTATACCTTATACCTTATACCCTAAACCCTAAGCCCTAGACTCTGTACCTTATCCCTTATACCCTAAACCTTATACCTTATACCCTATACACTAGCTAAACCCTAAATCGTATACATATACATTATACCCTAAACCCTATACCCTAAGTCGTATACCTATACCTTATCACTTATACCCTAAATCATATACATATATTATACCTTATAACCTAAACCCTATACCCTAAACCCTAAACCCTAAATCCTATACCCTAAACCCTATACCGTGAACCCTAAACCCTAAACCCTAAACTCTAAGCCATAAACCCTACACCCTAACCCCTATACCCTAAACCTTATACCTTATACCCTAAACCCTAAGCCCTAGACCCTATACCTTATCCCTTATACCCTAAACCCTAAACCTTATACCTTATATCCTATACACTAGCTAAACCCTAAATCATATAGCTATACATTATACCCTAAACCCTATACCCTAAGTCGTATACCTATACCTTATCACTTATACCCTAAATCATATACATATATATTATACCTTATAACCTAAACCCTAAACCCTATACCTTGAACCCTGAACCCTAAACCCTAAACCCTAAACCCTAAACCCTAAACCCTAAACCCTAAACTCCAAGCCCTAAACCCTACACCCTAAACCCTAACCCCTATACCTAAACCTTATACCTTATACCCTAAACCCTAAGCCCTAGACCCTATACCTTATCCCTTATACCCTAAACCCTAAACCTTATACCTTATACCCTATATACTAGCTAAACCATAAATCATATACCTATACATTATACCCTAAACCCTATACCCTAGGTCGTATACCTATACCTTATCACTTATACCCTAAATCATATACATATATATTATAACTTATAACCTAAACCCTATACCCTATACCCTAAACTCTAAGTCGTATACCTATAGAAGAAAAGTCAAAAAGAGGGACAGACTACCCTATATTTATTTTTTATTTTTTTTTAAAATTTTTTATTGACTAGAAAATAATATTTTAGCCTTTGTTAATTAGTGGTTTTTTTAAAAAAAATTTATATAAAAAAGATAGAAAAAAACTAAATAAATGAAAGTATATAGAAGAAAAGTCAAAAGAGGGACGGACTATCCTATATATATTTTTTATTTTTTTTAAATTTTTTATTGACTAGACAAATGAAAGTATATAGAAAATAATAATTTAGCCTTTTTTAATTAGTGGTTTTCTTAGAAAAAGTTATATAAAAAAAGATAAAAAAAAAACTAAACAAATGAAAGTATATAGAAGATAAGTTAAAAGAGGGACGGACTACCTATATTTATTTTTTATTTTTTTAAATTTTTTTATTGAATAGAAAATAATATTTTAACCTTTGTTAATTAGTATTTTTTTTTAGAAAAAGTTATATAAAAAAGATAGAAAAAAACTAAACAAATGAAAGTATATAGAAGAAAAGTCAAAAGAGGGACGGACTGAACTATATTAATTTTTTATTTTTTTTAAAAAAAATTTATTGACTAGAAAAAAATATTTTAGCCTTTGTTAATTAGTGATTTTTTTTTTAGAAAAATTTATATAAAAAAAGATAGAAAAAAACTAAACAAATGAAAGTATATAGAAGAAAAGTCAAAAGAGGGACGGACTACCCTATATTTATTTTTTATTTTTTTAAAATTTTTTATTGACTAGAAAATAATATTTTAGACTTTTTTAATTAGTGGTTTTTTTTTTTAGAAAAATTTATACAAAAAAAAGATAAGAAAAACTAAACAAATGAAAGTATATAGAAGAAAAGTCAAAAGAGGGAGGACTATCCTATATTTATTTTTTTTCAAAATTTTTTATTGACTAGAAAATAATATTTTAGCCTTTATTAATTAGTGGTTTTTTTTAGAAAAAGTTATATAAAAAAGATAGAAAAAAACTAAACAAATGAAAGTATATAGAAGAAAAGTCAAAAGAGGGACGGACTACCCTATATTTATTTTTTATTATTTTTTTAATTTTTTATTGACTAGAAAATAATATTTTAGCCTTTGTTAATTAGTGATTTTTTTAGAAAAAGTTATATAAAAAAAGATAGAAAAAAACTAAACAAATGAAAGTATATAGAAGAAAAGTCAAATTTAGAGACGGACTATCCTATATTTATTTTTATTATTTTTTTAATTTTTTATTGACTAGAAAATAATAATTTAGCCTTTGTTAATTAGTGGTTTTTTTTTTAGAAAAAGTTATATAAAAAAAATAGAAAAAATTAAACAAATGAAAGTATATAGAAGAAAAGTCAAAAGAGGGACGGACTACCCTATATTTATTTTTAATTTTTTTTAAATTTTTTATTGACTAGAAAATAATATTTTAACCTTTGTTAATTAGTGGTTTTTTTAGAAAAAGTCATATAAAAAAAGATAGAAAAAAAACTAAACAAATGAAAGTGTATAGTAGAAAAGTCAAAAGAGGGACGGACTACCCTATATTTATTTTTTATTTTTTTAAAATATTTTATTGACGAGAAAATAATATTTTAGCCTTGTTAATTAGTGGTTTTTTTTAGAAAAAGTTATATAAAAAAGATAGAAAAAAACTAAACAAATGAAAGTATATAGAAGAAAAGTCAAATTTAGAGACATATACTAAAATCTGTCTCTAAATTTTAGAGACAGATGTTGAATCTGTCACTAAATTAGAGACGAATTCAAAAATCTGTCTCTAAATTAGAGACGAATTAAAATCTCTCTCTAATTTAGAGACAGATTCAACATCTGTCTCTAAAGTTTAGAGACGAATTCTGAATTTGTCTCTAATTTAGAGACGGATTTTGAATCTGTCTCTAATTTAGAAACAGATACAAAACCTGTCTCTAAAATTTAGAGACGGATGCTGATTCCGTCTCTAAATTAGAGACGGATTCTGAATCCGTCTCTAATTTTTAGGTCTGTCTTCAAATTAGCTACAAACTCCATCCGTCTCTAATTTTCCGTCTCTATTTTTGATTTTCCTTGTAATGTAAGAGCACACATTAAGGTCATTAAATAAGGCAACCAATATATTTATATGCTTACATAAATATGTAAGTTTACAAACATAAAAAAAATATTTCTATAATTATGGAAATAAATAGGTTAAAGTAAGTTTAATTATGGAAATGAATAAGTTAAAGTAAGTTTATGGGTTAATTGCAATTTAGTTACCCACGTGTTACCCAATGTTGCAATGTGACTAGCAACATTTCATTTTTTGCAACTCCATTCCCCCACGTTGACATTTTGTTGCAATCTAATAAAAAATGAGTTAAAAAGCTAACTTTCGTAAAAAAATACATATCATTTTTTACATTTTAGTTGCCCATGCATTACCGGCCGTTAGCTTTTTAATCCATTTTACATTAGATTGCAATAAAAAGTCAATATGGGAAAGAGGGTTGCAGAAAATTTAATGTTGGTAGTAACATTGCAACATTTGATAAAATACGGGTAATTAAATTGCAATTAACCTAAGTTTAATAAATGCATTGGTTTCCTTATTTAAAAAGGCACACGTTAAAAAAAAAAACAGTTACTAATTTATCACTTCCTCAGCAGCAAATAAATAATCGAAAATGTAGTGTTTTTAAAAATTAGATTTTTTGAAAGAGATTTTTAAACGATATCACTGTTAAGTGTTAATACCCTTATTTACAGACACATACTCCCTCCGTTCCAAAATATTTGTCTCATTTAATTTTTTTGTTGAATTTTGATCACAAATTTATGAGAGATTAATCATGTTCATGAAATTCTAAAAGTTGTTGTTGATAATATTATTAATGGTGAATCAATAGAAATTTTTAGAATTTTATAAACATAATTAAATTGTCATACATTTATGATCAAAGTTTAACAAAACAGTCAAATGGGACAAACATTTTGAGTCGGAGGGAGCATTAAAATTATCACGTTAGCCAAAGTGTTTAATTAATCAATTTCTTTATAAGGACAACTCTTCAATAACGTGGAGATGTGATGTAGAACGAGATATTAATTATTTGCGTATCTTTTATTATTTTAATTGTATTTTCGGAATTAATATTAGTAGGATGATTAGAAGAAGTTTTAGAATAGATTTTGAATATATTTACTAGTTTTTAAGTCCTATTAGGTTACTATATAGGTTAGGATTAATTTTAGAAGGTTTAGGAGTCTTTTTCAAGTTTTCTGAGCACTATAAGATAGGCCTTCATTGTAATTCCGAAAATTAGACTTTTATCAATTAAATTCAGTTTTGCATCTTGCAAATTTCTTGGTCAATTCTATTGGCTTGCAGAAGATCTTCCTCGAAAGTTCTTATTTATCTAAGGAATTGCGATTCCTTGCAGAAGGTTTTGATTTCGATCAAGCCTTATTGTTACTATTCCGCTGCGTTGCTTTACATCAGTTGGTATCAGAAATCGAACGATCCTAGGGTTCTCCGACGAGGTGATGGCAAACGATGGGAGGAACGACATCACTGCAATCCTCGAACGCAAGGATCGCCAACATGCAGAATTATTGGCGGCTTTGGTGCAGTTACGGGTAGGTGGTGGCGGTGATGCCAATCCACAGCATCGGACAGGTCCTCGCGGGGAAAATCTCCACCATGATGAGCCAATGGGCAGGAAGGTTTCTGATAATGATGAAAGGGAGGTCAGGGCAGCGCCTCCACATGACCAACGTCCTAAGATTAGGGCGGATATTTCAGCTTTTAATGGGAGGAACGACAATTATGATGTTATTCATGCAATCAATCTTCGATTGGATCGTGCTAGACGAAAGAAAAATTATCTTCTCCCTTTGGCATATGAACTCCTTGATTTGGAGGAAGGTGCCGATCAACGTTTACGATATTACAAATCAGTAGGAGATTGGAAAAATGCAGAGGCGGAACAAACAGCTAAGCAGGAGTATAGGATGAAAATTGACGTTAATGCCGACAAACTTGATTATTTGATACAGTATTAATTCCGAGACTGGAAGCACAAAAATCTGCGGAATATGATCGTCTTGATGAAGAACGTCGACTTGCCTCTCAACGTGATGATGAAGAGTTTAGTGATCAGATCCAGGTGAGTTCGCAATTATTGCAGAATAACAAAAATTATGTCAACCCTGAGAATTGGGCAAGTCATCACGGGGAAAATCTCCACCGCGTCAAGCCGGTTGATAGGAAAGATTCAGATTTAAACGGAGAAGATTTGATTGTAGTCAAATTCACAAATCAGGATCTACAAATAATGAATGAAGATTTCAAAGGAGAGAATATTAGTCATAATTTTCAGTCCATGATTGAAGATCCAGTTTCAAAAGAAACAATTTTAGAGTCAAATATTGAAGGTTTGATTAGTTATTTTGATAAATTCGTTCTACCTCAAATTGTGCTTAAGGAACAGATCTACTCCAAATATTTATTTAAGTGGGACGGAACTTTCCAAACCTCGGAGGAGAACTCGGGGACGAGTTCCTTTGAAGAGAGGCTGAATGATGTAGAAAGAGATATTAATTATTTGCGTATCTTTTATTATTTTAATTGTATTTTCGAAATTAATATTAGTAGGATGATTAGAAGAAGTTTTAGAATAGATTTTGAATATATTTACTAGTTTTTAAGTCCTATTAGGTCACTATATAGGTTAGGATTAATTTTAGAAGGTTTATGAGTCTTTTTCAAGTTTTCTGGGCACTATAAGATAGGCCTTCATTGTAATTCCGAAAATTAGACTTTTATAAATTAAATTCAGTTTTGCATCTTGCAAATTTCTTGGTCAATTCTATTGGCTTGCAGAAGATCTTTCTCGGAAGTTCTTATTTATCTAAGGAATTGCGATTCCTTGCAGAAGGTTTTGATTTCGATCAAGCCTTATTGTTACTATTCCGCTGCGTTGCTTTACATCAGTTGGTATCAGAAATCGGACGATCCTAGGGTTCTCCGACGAGGTGATGGCAAACGATGGGAGGAACGACATCACTGCA
Organism: Adenophora triphylla var. japonica; assembly: GCA_022495995.1. Lineage (NCBI taxonomy): Eukaryota > Viridiplantae > Streptophyta > Magnoliopsida > Asterales > Campanulaceae > Adenophora > Adenophora triphylla. The sequence continues at coordinate 270,433 of JAFEMH010001713.1, read as the reverse complement.
ATCCTCGAACGCAAGGATCGCCAACATGCAGAATTATTGGCGGCTTTGGTGCAGTTACGGGTAGGTGGTGGCGGTGATGCCAATCCACAGCATCGGACAGGTCCTCGCGGGGAAAATCTCCACCGTGATGAGCCAATGGGTGGGAAGGTTTCTGATAATGATGAAAGGGAGGCCAGGGCAGCGCCTCCACATGACCAACGTCCTAAGATTAGGACGGATATTTCAGCTTTTAATGGGAGGAACGACAATTATGATGTTATTCATGCAATCAATCTTCGATTGGATCGTGCTAGACGAAAGAAAAAATATCTTCTCCCTTTGGCATATGAACTCCTTGATTTGGAGGAAGGTGCCGATCAACGTTTACGATATTACAAATCAGTAGGAGATTGGAAAAATGCAGAGGCGGAACAAACAGCTAAGCAGGAGTATAGGATGAAAATTGACGTTAATGCCGACAAACTTGATTATTTGATAGACGTATTAATTCCGAGACTGGAAGCACAAAAATCTGCGGAATATGATCGTCTTGATGAAGAACGTCGACATGCCTCTCAACGTGATGATGAAGAGTTTCGTGATCAGATCCAGGTGAGTTCGCAATTATTGCAGAATAACAAAAATAATGTCAACCCTGGAAATCGGGCAAGTCTTCACGGGGAAAATCTCCACCGCGTCGAGCCGGTTGATAGGAAAGATTCAGATTTAAACGGAGAAGATTTGATTGTAGTCAAATTCACAAATCAGGATCTACAAATAATGAATGAAGATTTCAAAGGAGAGAATATTAGTCATAATTTTCAGTCCATGATTGAAGATCCAGTTTCAAAAGAAACAATTTTAGAGTCAAATATTGAAGGTTTGATTAGTTATTTTGATAAATTCGTTCTACCTCAAATTGTGCTTAAGGAACAGATCTACTCCAAATATTTATTTAAGTGGGATGGAACTTTCCAAACCTCGGAGGAGAACTCGGGGATGAGTTCCTTTGAAGAGAGGGTGAATGATGTAGAACGAGATATTAATTATTTGCGTATCTTTTATTATTTTAATTGTATTTTCGGAATTAATATTAGTAGGATGATTAGAAGAAGTTTTAGAATAGATTTTGAATATATTTACTAGTTTTTAAGTCCTATTAGGTTACTATATAGGTTAGGATTAATTTTAGAAGGTTTAGGAGTCTTTTTCAAGTTTTCTGGGCACTATAAGATAGGCCTTCATTGTAATTCCGAAAATTAGACTTTTATCGATTAAATTCAGTTTTGCATCTTGCAAATTTCTTGGTCAATTCTATTGGCTTGCAGAAGATCTTCCTCGGAAGTTCTTATTTATCTAAGGAATTGCGATTCCTTGCAGAAAGTTTTGATTTCGATCAAGCCTTATTGTTACTATTCCGCTGCGTTGCTTTACATCAGTTGGTATCAGAAATCGGACGATCCTAGGGTTCTCCGACGAGGTGATGGCAAACGATGGGAGGAATGACATCACTGCAATCCTCGAACGCAAGGATCGCCAACATGCAGAATTATTGGCGGCTTTGGTGCAGTTACGGGTAGGTGGTGGCGGTGATGCCAATCCACAGCATCGGACAGGTCCTCGCGGGGAAAATCTCCACCGTGATGAGCCAATGGGTGGGAAGGTTTCTGATAATGATGAAAGGGAGGCCAGGGCAGCGCCTCCACATGACCAACGTCCTAAGATTTGGGCGGATATTTCAGCTTTTAATGGGAGGAACGACAATTATGATGTTATTCATGCAATCAATCTTCGATTGGATCGTGCTAGACGAAAGAAAAATTATCTTCTCCCTTTGGCATATGAACTCCTTGATTTGGAGGAAGGTGCTGATCAACGTTTGCGATATTACAAATCAGTAGGAGATTGGAAAAATGCAGAGGCGGAACAAACAGCTAAGCAGGAGTATAGGATGAAAATTGACGTTAATGCCGACAAACTTGATTATTTGATAGACGTATTAATTCCGAGACTGGAAGCACAAAAATCATGGAATATGATCGTCTTGATGAAGAACGTCGACTTGCCTCTCAACGTGATGATGAAGAGTTTCGTGATCAGATCCAGGTGAGTTCGCAATTATTGCAGAATAACAAAAATAATGTCAACCCTGGAAATCGGGCAAGTCTTCACGGGGAAAATCTCCACCGCGTCGAGCCGGTTGATAGGAAAGATTCAGATTTAAACGGAGAAGATTTGATTGTAGTCAAATTCACAAATCAGGATCTACAAATAATGAATGAAGATTTCAAAGGAGAGAATATTAGTCATAATTTTCAGTCCATGATTGAAGATCCAGTTTCAAAAGAAACAATTTTAGAGTCAAATATTGAAGGTTTGATTAGTTATTTTGATAAATTCGTTCTACCTCAAATTGTGCTTAAGGAACAGATCTACTCCAAATATTTATTTAAGTGGGATGGAACTTTCCAAACCTCGGAGGAGAACTCGGGGATGAGTTCCTTTGAAGAGAGGGTGAATGATGTAGAACGAGATATTGATTATTTGCGTATCTTTTATTATTTTAATTGTATTTTCGGAATTAATATTAGTAGGATGATTAGAAGAAGTTTTAGAATAGATTTTGAATATATTTACTAGTTTTTAAGTCCTATTAGGTTACTATATATGTTAGGATTAATTTTAGAAGGTTTAGGAGTCTTTTTCAAGTTTTCTGGGCACTATAAGATAGGCCTTCATTGTAATTCCGAAAATTAGACTTTTATCGATTAAATTCAGTTTTGCATCTTGCAAATTTCTTGATCAATTCTATTGGCTTGCAGAAGATCTTCCTCGGAAGTTCTTATTTATCTAAGGAATTGCGATTCCTTGCAGAAAGTTTTGATTTCGATCAAGCCTTATTGTTACTATTCCGCTGCGTTGCTTTACATCAGTTGGTATCAGAAATCGGACGATCCTAGGGTTCTCCGACGAGGTGATGGCAAACGATGGGAGGAACGACATCACTGCAATCCTCGAACGCAAGGATCGCCAACATGCAGAATTATTGGCGGCTTTGGTGCAGTTACGGGTAGGTGGTGGCGGTGATGCCAATCCACAGCATCGGACAGGTCCTCGCGGGGAAAATCTCCACCGTGATGAGCCAATGGGCGGGAAGGTTTCTGATAATGATGAAAGGGAGGCCAGGGCAGCGCCTCCACATAACCAACGTCCGAAGATTAGGGCGGATATTTCAGCTTTTAATGGGAGGAACGACAATTATGATGTTATTCATGCAATCAATCTTCGATTGGATCGTGCTAGACGAAAGAAAAATTATCTTCTCCCTTTGGCATATGAACTCCTTGATTTGGAGGAAGGTGCCGATCAACGTTTACGATATTACAAATCAGTAGGAGATTGGAAAAATGCAGAGGCGGAACAAACAGCTAAGCAGGAGTATAGGATGAAAATTGACGTTAATGCCGACAAACTTGATTATTTGATAGACGTATTAATTCCGAGACTAGAAGCACAAAAATCTGCGGAATATGATCGTCTTGATGAAGAACGTCGACTTGCCTCTCAACGTGATGATGAAGAGTTTCGTGATCAGATCCAAGTGAGTTCGCAATTATTGCAGAATAACAAAAATAATGTCAACCCTGAAAATCGGGCAAGTCTTCACGGGGAAAATCTCCACCGCGTCGAGCCGGTTGATAGGAAAGATTCAGATTTAAACGGAGAAGATTTGATTGTAGTCAAATTCACAAATCAGGATCTACAAATAATGAATGAAGATTTCAAAGGAGAGAATATTAGTCATAATTTTCAGTCCATGATTGAAGATCCAGTTTCAAAAGAAACAATTTTAGAGTCAAATATTGAAGGTTTGATTAGTTATTTTGATAAATTCGTTCTACCTCAAATTGTGCTTAAGGAACAGATCTACTCCAAATATTTATTTAAGTGGGACGGAACTTTCCAAACCTCGGAGGAGAACTCGGGGACGAGTTCCTTTGAAGAGAGGGTGAATGATGTAGAACGAAATATTAATTATTTGCGTATCTTTTATTATTTTAATTGTATTTTCGGAATTAATATTAGTAGGATGATTAGAAGAAGTTTTAGAATAGATTTTGAATATATTTACTAGTTTTTAAGTCCTATTAGGTTACTATATAGGTTAGGATTAATTTTAGAAGGTTTATGAGTCTTTTTCAAGTTTTCTGGGCACTATAAGATAGGCCTGCATTGTAATTCCGAAAATTAGACTTTTATCAATTAAATTCAGTTTTGCATCTTGCAAATTTCTTGGTCAATTCTATTGGCTTGCAGAAGATCTTCCTCGGAAGTTCTTATTTATCTAAGGAATTGCGATTTCTTGCAGAAAGTTTTGATTTCGATCAAGCCTTATTGTTACTATTCCACTGCGTTGCTTTACAACAAGATGGGAGACATTTTGTCTTGGAGTCGAAAACATTCACCATTCTACTCCTTATCAGATGTTAACCGGCCGTAGTATCAATATGTTGGCCGACTGTATCTGAGTGCAGCTTCTTCTTTTGGCTCTCAAATTTTAATTGAGCTTTCTGGAAAGCCACCTTGCATATATTTGCGATTGCAGTTAATTACTTATATCGTTCAGAAAAAAACAAAAAATACAATAAGGAAAAAGAAAGTGTTTTTTTTTTCTGTTTGCCATAAGTAATCCTCTACTATATACTCTAACATAAACCCAACCAGTCAAATCACGCATCAAGAGTGTACATATATTAAAGATCAAATTGACAAAAAAAAAATAAAATAAAGAGAGAGAGCAAAGAGAGGTGATGGAATTAATTCCGTGATAAAGAATTAAGCTAGCTAGAATAGCGGCGGAGAGGCAAAGGGACCTTTGATCAATCCGGTGGCTATGTGACGGTAAGCGGCCTCCGTTAAATGCACACCGTCCCAATTAACGTAAGTGGTTGGATTGGTGCAGGCTGTGTAACCTGTGTGACCACACCTTGCCGAGTTATTGAAGTTGTAAGGTCCACCACCTCCACAACATGCCTTTAATGCCCCCTTTGTGAATCCTGCCCACATTATTATAAGAAAGTAGTTGACAGTCATTAATAATAATTATAATATTGAACGTAGTAAATAGTAAACATCTGAGAATTTTTTTTGTGTGAATATTTCAGTGTCCTAATGTAGACTTTGGGTTATATTATACTCTTTCCATCCCACCATAACATTCTAAATATGGGATGGCATAAGAATTAGTAAATGGGATGGCACAAGAATTAAGGAGTACATATTTGGGAGGAAAGAGAAAGTGAGAAGTGGGTCTCATTTTCATTTCGAAATTTTGTTGATTATGGTGGAACGTCCAAAATAGCTTTTTTTTTTGTTGCAGTAACATAAACATTGCATTTACGCCCCTTAACGGAGAAAAAAAAAGTGAGCTCGATTAAAATCTAGTAAACTTACCGAGATGTTTTGGTGTGTGAAACATTCCTTTAGAAGCTCCATAGTAATCAGCATAAGAAATCCTAGTTTGTGGGTACTTTTGCCTCAAGTTTTCCAAAGCTTGCTTTAACTGAGAATTATGGTACTTTGAGAAGGCATTATATGCCTTCAAACACCCATTCCCATCATAAGCTGCCTTGTTAGGGGTTTGAAATATGGTCAGGTACACCGCGGAACACCCAATCGGAAGATTTCCCGCCACAATAAAATTCCTTGCTCCTTCCTCTATCAACATCTAGTAAAAATTTAAGAAAAAAAAGCTTTAATGGAGTTTTTATCAAAAATTATCTAAAAAAGATGTAATTTACAAGAAAAAAAATATGTAAGTTGTGATTTTACAAAAAAACAACTTTTTTTTTTTGAATGGGCAAAAATTCTCTATTTATAACTGATAAATGCATTTATTAGTTAAATAACTGATTTATCAGTTATCATACCAAGCACAAAATACTCTTTAAAAAAGTGATAAATGAATTTATCAGTTATAAATAACTGATAAATGTATTTATCAGTTATAAACAGTTGATAAATGCCATTTAAAAAAAGTAAAAAAAAAAAAGAGTTTTTTGTAATATTCAAGGAGTTTTTTGTTGTAATATTTGAGAAGTTTTTGCAATATCCAACTTGTATGATTTTTTTTTTTTTTTGTAATATCCATTTTTGAAAAGTAGGTTTTGGTAATTGACCAATTATGTAGCGTTTTTCTGGCACTAGAACTTACACTTGTTGCCTGTACAATGGCTCCGACAACAAAAGGCACAGTTGCTCTCAATTGCTTGATGGTTCCTCCGACGAAGAAAGGGTAATTATAATCATTTCCACCAATTTCTCCCACCAAGAAGAGGGATCTCTTAAAGTAGTTTTCACACTCTGTTCAGGAAACAAAATTATATGTAATTATCTTCAGCTCTATACATTTAAAAACTCTAATATCGTTATTAATACTATTAAGTAATAACAAATTAACATATCAGCGTTACGCTAAATATTTTTCGTTCCTTACCTGGTTTGGAGGTACATAGACTTGATTTGAGCTTCTTAAACCAGCCGAGTTGAACGCTTAACGAATCATTAGTCCATAATATTTGTCCAATGCCCTTGTCATAGAAATGCTTTGCATCTAGTGCAGTAGCTCCGGCAACCGCAAAATTGACTCCATGTTGGGATTTCTGGCCTCTGGCAATCGCTAGATAAGGTGGCAGGTATGGTAGCCCATATGCCTCGGCTACATTTTTATTACTAATGAAAATCAGTTAATAAAGCTCAATTATTCTTCGCAGCAGACACGATTATTTGCATTATTCCTAGCTATTTGACTGTCCATCCACAGTAAATTTTCAAACAAATTTCAAATTTTCAATTATTCTTCGCAGCAGACACTAATGTCCTATGATTAAAAATGTTATCCCACCCGTCCCAAAATGAATTTTCAAACAAATTTCAAATTTGTTGATTAAAAATAACGCACGCATGAAGCAGTTAATTTGCAATTAAGTGGCATGATCAAGACTCTAAATATCATTTTTCTTGAAGTGTTAGCTAGCTTTGAGATATAGTTTCAAAATGTTCACTTTTAAATAGTTTTGGACTTAATTAAATTACAGTATTACAAATATAATTATGATAATTATTAGAAGAAAATTATCCCTAAGGATAATCGCTCATTAACAAATAAATATATTCAGAAATTAATGATTATTCATTCAGGGAGGGGGAGGGAGGGAGGGGATATTGAAAAATAAGGTGTGAGTTACCGATGAAATCTACAATGAGGCGTCCATTTGAGCAACGGCCGGTGGAATGATTGAAGAATGTTTCGCCATAAGGTAACTTTCCGATGACCGGAAATGCGAGGGCACCCGAAAGAAGAAAGTTTCCGGTATCAGCGAGGGAATCACCAAAGCTGTAGATTGAGTCATAACCTAGAGGAGCAGATGAAATAGTCCAAAAGAAGCATGCAGAAAGGAGGAAAATGATTTTCATGGCCTAATTGAGAAAATAAAATAAAATGGAAAGCTAGATATTGGACATGGAAAATAAATAAGATTTGTTCTGAATTTGGTGCTATCTAGTTAGGTAGAGCGTTGGGTCTTTAAATACTTAGCTACCCGACTCAACTCCCAGTCCTCTTTATTAGTGTAATAATAAATATTCCCTCCCATCTCATTTTCACCTTAATAAAAAAAAAATAAAAAAAATTCTAGGGGACATTGCCCTTTTCGTTTTTTTTTAAAAAAAAAATAATAATAAATAGAGGAGGTCTCCTGTGAGAACACATGGGATCCGTCTCATGGATGAGACGGGTCGACCCATGATCCATGGGCATAATCGCCCAAACCAATAATTCCTAGTCCACGCCAAATTCATTACAGCCAAGCAATTTGAAGCCTTCTTTGGATTTTTAATTGGTCTTTATTTATTTCCTAGGCCTCCCATATTTTTTTAGGCCCAATTTTTTTATTTTATTTTATTTATTTTATTTTTTTTTTGCTTTTTGCTTTTTTTTTTTTAGTTTTTATATTATTTTTTTTTAGTTTTTATATTATTTTTTCGGCTTTTCAGTGGTTTAGAAAAAGTAATAGTTACCATCTCTTAAAGTAACATTGTTCATAAGTAAAACGTAATACCTGTTTTGCAATATCAACTATTACTTAAACAAATGAGAAGTATTACTCAAAATGAAAACAGTTCCTAAAACTATTATTAGTTAAAAAAAAATAACACTATTACTTCACAAGTGTAGTACTATTACTTATAGCAATACCAACTATTACTTAAACAAATGAGAAGTATTACTCAAAATGAAAACAGTTCCTAAAACTATTATTAGTTAAAAAAATAACACTATTACTTCACAAGTGTAGTACTATTACTTATAGCAATACCAACTATTACTTAAACAAATGAGAAGTATTACTCAAAATGAAAACAGGTTCCTAAAACTATTATTAGTTAAAAAAAAAAAAAAAAACAATATTACTTCACAAGTGTAGTACTATTACTTATAGCAATACCAACTATTACTTAAACAAATGAGAAGTATTACTTTTGCCAAACGAAGAAAACATAGGGAAAAATACTATTACTTTTCTGTATATATGTATTACTTTAATGTATACAAATTATTACTTTATATGCATTCAATTATTACATTATGTTATAGTAACTATTACTTTTCACTTTTTTTTTTTTTTTTACAGAAATTCATCATCAGAGGAACTTTCCATGATTTAGCACTAAGAAAACAAGTATTATGCAAGGAATCTCAAACTCAACAACAACAGAGTAGAAGCAATTTCAATCAGTGAAATTGCAAAGAAAATATGAAGAACAACAAATTCAATTGATGAATTTGCAGGAAATCAAACAACAAATGATATGCAGCAAATGACAAAGATGAAAGCTCCACCAAACAACCACTTTAAATTTGGCTCGAGATACGGAAAAAACGAGGAAGAGAAGGTGGGGAGGGGCGTTGGGTGGTGGGTTGGAGAGAGGGAGAGATCGACGGATCTCTCAAGTCGACGCCGGCGATAATGGCCGGAAATGATGAAGGTGCGGTGGGTGGTGGGTTGGAGAGAGGGAGAGAGCTAGGCTAGGGCAGAGATTGGGTCGGCAATGGAGGTCTCTACATTTACATCGTATAGAGAGAGAGAGAAGAGCATTTACGTATAGAGAGAGAAGAGAGCGGGTAATTTTCCGGATCATGGGTCAAAAATGACCCGTCTCATGGATGAGACGGGTATAGGTGTTCTCACCCAAGTTTTTGTCTAATAAATATCCCCTCCCATCTCATTTTATCTTCCACTTTTAACTCTTGATTTAAAAATATTCCCTCTATTTCATGATTATATGCACAAATTGGAATGACACAAGAATTAAGGAGAAAAGTGAAAAAGGTAATGTGTTGTGAGTATAGATGGTTGGGTAGGAGAGAGAAAGTGAAGTAAGTGAGTAATGGTTGTGAGTAGAGACAAGTGGGTCCCATTTCCATTTTGAAACTTTGCAAATTATTGTGGGACGCCCAAAAAATGTTTTTTTTTTTAATCAAAAATTATCTTGCACCTTTAGTCTCTTGATTTAAAAATAAATAATATTCCTTTAGTTCCGTTTAATGTTTTATTAAGTAATACGCTTATTAAGTAACCAATGAATAATTTAAGAATTTTACTTTTCTTTTTAGTTTGTATTATTTTAAAGTTTTTATTTGTTTTATTACTAAAAATAAATAATGAGATTCACTTGTTATTCTTACGATAAAAACTTTTTATCCACTTTCTTTTTTATACTTTACTTTCATATTTATAACATTTTTTTTAAGATTTTAATAATATTAAACCATATTTATAACATTTTTTTTTAAGATTTTAATAATATTAAACCGTGACTGAGAGAGAGTAATAGAATAGCTAAGCCAAAATCTAGGGAGAAACGTGTTTCTTCATAATTTATGGAGAAACGGGTTTTTTTCCATCGTTCTGGATATCAATATTAAATGTTCTGAATATCCAGAATTCTTTGAAAGTGATATCCAGAATCTTTTTAAGTTGATATCCAGAAAGGACAACACTTTCAAAATTTCTGGATATCCTTTCTCTTAATTTCTGGATATCCTTTCTCTTAATTTCTGAATATCACTTTCAAAGATTTTTGGATATCCTTGGCCTTGGCCCATGGCCTTTGCCTTTGGCCTTGACCAAGTATATATATCCAGAAATCACTAAAAAGTATATCCAGAAATTAAGAGATAGGATATCCAGAAATTTTGTATTGACCATGACCTTGGCCAAAACTATATCCAGAAATGAGTGAAAAGTATATCCAGAAAACAGTGAAAAGTATATCCAGAAAAAAGTGAAGGCCATGACCAGAAAGTTGGTATGTGTTGGTCCCATTCTAACATAACTTCTGGATATCATGATCAAAGGGTTCTGGATATCCAGAACCTTTGAGACTGATATCCAGAAGTTTTTTTAATGAATGCAAAAAAAAAATAAAAAAAATTTATAACTTTTTTTTTTTTGAAAAAACACGTTTCTCCATAACTTATGGAGAAACGCGTTTCTCCGAAGACCTACTCAATAGCTAATAGCTAAACTCCTTCTCCCGTGACCTACGTGAGTGTGCAACTAGTTTATGAGTTAAGACTTAAGATAAGAATTCTTACTTTGCCCCCTGAACTTAAATAATTCTCACTTCAGTTCTTCCATTTTCATAATTTTCAGTTTTGTTCCTGAACTTTCTGATATTCCAGTTTTATTCTTCAGATCCCAGAAATAACAGATTGGCCCTTGAGATCTTTAGATTTTCTGCAGCAATCCTCAGTCTTACAACATGACTAAAATCTCATTCATCACCGTCACATATTTACCCTTTTGCAAAACTGATACTTTAGTTTCGCTTTTCCCTTTTTTGTTTTTAAAATATGGTCATCATTTCTGAACAGTATAAACCGAGATACGAACATGGGCTTGTCTGGGTAAGGCCCAAGTGGATTGGGCTTTAAACATAATCAATCCACTAGTCTCAGTTACGAGAGAAGATCTGGGCTTCCTTCACTACCAGAAACAGGTCATTTAGCGACGGAAATAACAGCGACGGACAGATTCCGTCGCTATTTAGCGACGGAATATAGTATTTAGCGTCGGAATTATTTTGGCGTCAAATTTAGCGACGGAATTTAATTTCGCCGCTAAATTCCGCCGCTAAAAAGAATATTCCTCGAATATTCGTTTATTTCCGCCGCTAATTTGGCGGTTGATTTACCGACGGAATATTCCGCCGCTAAATCTTTAACAGCGACGGAATTATTCCGCCGGTGAAAATATATCATTTTTTTATTTTTTTAATTATCAGCGTCGGAAATATTCCGACGCTGAAATTAAAATATTTTTTATTTTTCTTTTCGAAATATTACACCGACGGAATATTTCCGACGGTGAAATTAAATGCTTTTTTTTTTTTTTAATAAACACCGACGGAATATTTCCGCCGCTGATAATTTAATAATTTTTTATTTATCGGCGACGGAAATATTCCGTTTGTTTAATAAAAAAAAATTCAAAATTTCAGTGAGAATTGGCGGCGTTGATGGCTCATCTCGGCCAGGACTCCCGGGTAATTCCCAGCGTCCCCAAAGTTGATTGCGGACTTTTTAGACATTGTTGTATTAATTTATACTTGTTTGTAAACATTTGAGACATTTGGTACCCGCGGAGCCCCTCCCGCCTCTCCCCTCCCCCGCTCCACCCCTCTCCCCCTCCCCCGCTCCACCCCTCTCCCCCTCTCCCCCTTCCCCCTTCCCCCTCTCCCCCTATCCCCCTATCCCCCTCCCCCTCTCCCCCTCCCGAATTGGTACGGTGGTATTTAGTTTTTATTTGGTACGCTGGTATTTGAATTTTAGTTTTTATAGTTTTAGTTTTATAAATTGAAATGTTATATCAGGTACAAAAAATTTTGGTTTTTTGATATTTTAAAATATTTTTTTTTAATTTATTTCAGATTCAGCGACGGAATTTTCCGTCGCTGAAATTAATGCTGAAAGAAAAATTAATTAAATAAATTAATTTCAGCGGCGGAAATTTCCGTCGCTGTAATAAAAATTAATTTAATTAAATTAATTTCAGCGACGGAATTTCCGCCGCTATAATCATTTAATTTTTATTTAATTTTTGATTTCAGCGGCGGAAAATTCCGTCGCTGTAATAAAATTTAAATTAAAATTAAATAATTTCAGCGACGGTATTTTCCGCCGCTGAAATAATTTAATTTCAATTTAAATTTTATTACAGCGACGGAAATTTCCGCCGCTGAAATTAATTTAATTAAATTAATTTTTATTACAGCGACGGAAATTTCCGCCGCTGAAATGAAAATTTAATTAAATTAAATTAATATAGCGGCGGAAATTTCCGTCGCTGTAACCATTAATTCACCGGCGGAATTAAATTCCGTCGGTAAAAGAAAAAAATAGCGGCGGAAATTGACCCGCCGGAGCACTGCGACGGGCTGGTAGCGGCGGACCACCGACGGAATTTTTCCGCCGCTGATTATTTTTAGCGACGGAAATTTAATTTTAGCGACGGAAATTTCCGTCGCTAAACGACCTTTTTCTGGTAGTGCTTGTCCCTCTATCTTGTCATTCATAAGACCGACCTTGGCCCAGCAGGAGAACATAACCAAGGCCCAACTCAAAGTGCCGAGGAGACTTCCCTCGTAGGCCGAGACTATCTCCCTTGAGGACGAGGTGCCTTCCTCGGCTATGATGTCATCACAACGGGCTCATTTATCTATCATCCTTTCCCCGGCTCATAGTGGCCGAGATGACCATGTATGACGAGGAAGGGAACATCTCGGCATTTTGGCAGAGCAGCTTATGTAGTCCTAATCAAATAAGGACACTAAAGCAGTTATAATCTTATCAGGATTGTAACCAACTCCTATATCAATTCAAGTCAAATAAGGACTCCAACAGTTAGGACTATACCTTATCACTTTACAATCCAAGTTCAACATGGATTCTACATATCCATCCCTATAAATACATGCCATTATTTCCATATTTTGGTACGTTATCTCTTTGACTCGAAACTCTGTCAATTTGATTTCTCTATACAAAAATCGTGAACTTACTCTCATGCCGGTAGGAATGGCAATGGGGACAGTTCGGGACAGTTATACATCGTACCACCCCCATTCTTCAATTCAATTTTGTGCCCCATAACCGCCCCATTCCCCAGCGGGTAATCAATTTTCCATACCATACCCATTTCTCACGGGTAGCAGTTAATCGGGAAATCCCCGCGGGGAATTAGTCAAATTAATATTTTGCTTTAAAGCACTTTAGCGATAAAAAAGCTCAAAAATTAACTTTGATAAAGGATAATTTTTCTAGATAAACTCATATAACCACATTTATAAGAGCTCAAAAAAATTAAATAGTTGTATGATATAATTCACCAAACATAAGGAAAGATTCACAAGATTACAATAAGAAAACTATAAATAACATTTTATATAAGGATTTAATACATACTGGTAAAACAATTATGATGTTTATATCATGGAAAATACTTATATGAATAAGGGTAAAATTATATTACTAAAATAAGCAGTTCGGGTAACATTCAGTTCAGGTAATGGGGCGGGTAATGCTAATATCAAAACCAAACCGTTTTCCACTTTTTCATTTCGGTTATTCCCCATTACCCGCCCCATATCCAGTCAAACCAGTTAATAACCGTCAACTTCGATTCGATTCAGTTCGGGTATCCACGGTTCGGTTCAAAATTGCCATCCCTACATGCCAGAGGGCCTTCGCCGAAAAAGCCCCGACTTAGTTTACGTTTTCTGTCTTATTTTCAGGCTATTCAATCGTCAGAGTACAACCGACCGCTGGATTTGGGCTGATTCGACTTTTTGGCAGCATCAGTTTGGTTCCATTGTCGGAAATCGATTCAAACGCCCATTGAATAGCATGAAATCCGTTCGCCTGAAGTTTTGTTTTCGATCGAAAATTGCTTATTTTGGCTGGAAATTGCAGTTCGCTTACAAAATAACTTTGCCTGGAAATTTCATTGTTGGAATACGTTTAGTTTAATCGGAAAATTTGTTATTTTGGCCGGAAATCTGGTGTTTGAACAATAGCAGTTGAATTCGTTTTTTGGCGTTGGAAATATGTTCTCTTTTTGGCCGGAAAATATTGTTTGTTGGAAAATTGTTCCCTATGAAATTTGGCCGTTTGAAAAATTACTGGGTAATTTTTGGCAAGAAATTAGTTTGATCCCAAAATTCTGTTTCAATGGAGGACGGACTAACCATCAGTGTTACTAATGAGGAGAACCGAGGTCAGGGAGACGAGATCCCTCCTACCAATGAGATACTTTCTCCTCCTCCTCCTCCTCTGAATGACGGGATACCACCCCTCAGCATGACTCTCCGATCTTCTCGGAATCAGCCAGATGCTGAGGGAGAAGGTACCAAACTTCCTCGTCATAATCGTCCATGAGGAAAGAGAGCTCCGAACAAGAATACGACGAGGAACGCCGACGTTGGATGAGCTGAGAACGCCCAGCCCACAAACCGATGTACCTTGTTGCACCAACAGATGGAGACTTTGCAGAGAATTTACGAGACTCAGGCTGCTTTATTGCAATTGGATCCAGAAAACTCAATGGCCGGGTTCATTAGGCCTTCAAGGTCGGACAACTCTCGTGGAAGGGAAACTCATGGTGAGAGACGAGATAGCCAGAGGAGTCCTCCTCGTAGCTGAGATCCCCCTCCCCGTGAGCCTGCTGTACCACCTAAGCAGAACCTTCGAGATTCCCCTCGTCCTCGGCCTAACAATCAGGAAAATGAGAAGGAGGTGGTGGACCTAAGAAGCTACCTAAATTCAAAGGAGCAGACGGTAAACTCAAAAGACTTGCGAGCGAGGCTCAGTCTGGCTAGGCGTTTATCCCATTCTCATCTTAACATATCCCCTCATCCTAGCCACCATCATCGGCTTGATTCTCCTCGTCCACGGCATGACTCGCCTCGTCCCCATCACTTTGCAAGGCCGAGGAATCCACAACCATACATAATGATCCGCGACGGCTGTGAGGGAGAGATGAGATGAGATAAAGCACCTACTAGACGAGGAGAGAACCTTCGAGACGACGGGGAACACAATAGGGTGAATGGTCACCCCAGAGAAAGGTCCCATCGTAGTTCTCACCGGAGTTCCCACCGGAGCACTCATTCCAGCACTGAAAAGGGGATTGAGGCCAAGAAACTGTCACTCTTAAAAAAGAGAATTGATGATATGGAGAGGGGAAGAAGAACGACGAAGATGTTAACAAGTGGGCCACTCGTCCTTCTCTCAGAGAATAACGGATGTACCACCTAATCCTCTCTTTTAGGTCCCGAATTTTGATAAATATGCTGGAACCACTGACGCACAGGACCATGTGCAATGTTTTGAGTCGACTATGGCTCTCCTCACTAAGGTCGATGACGTTTTTTGTAAAGCTTTCGCGAGCACCTTCTCCGGAACAGCCCTGACCTGGTTCCGCGAGCTAAAAAAGGGTTGCATCGATAGCTGGAGAGGCATGAGGAGGATGTTCCTATACCACTTTGTCACAGCAGGAAGGAGGAAAAAGAGGTTAACTGACCTTGCCAACATTGAGCAAGGGAAAAATGAGACCACTTTGAGCTATTATAACCGATTCCGAACCATGGCAGAGCAAGTGGAAGAAAGCCTCACAGACAGGGAGGTGATTGTTTGTTTCAACTCCGGATTGAGATCCGGACCACTCATCTATGAACTCTCCACCCGAGAGCCAAAGTCCAAGGCAGATTTGTACAACGTGGCTCATGCAGTTGCCATGGCGGAGGATAAAAGCAAAAAAGGTCTGACAAGAAGGAATCGGAAGCAGCTGGCACTCGCCATGCTTCCAATGGAAATAGAAATGGTAACGGATTCAAGGGGAAGAATAGAATAAGGGGTTCTGAAAAAGCTGAAATCTTTACCCCTCTTACCAAACCCATCACTGAGATCATGCAACTGGTGAACCTTCCACCTCCTCGTTCGCTGAACGAAAAACCAAAGTTCCCTCGTGACCCTTCCAAATTATGTGATTTCCATAAGGACCATGGTCACACCACTGAAAGGTGCATTGCCCTCAAACGAATGATCTAAAGGTGGGTTGACGAAGGCAAACTCGACCGCTATGTCATGAAGAAAGATGGCAAGCGGAAACGGAAGGAGGACGAGAGTGAAGATGATGACAAAAGCGAGGACATGGAGTAGAGGCCTCCTAGGGCCAAATTGCATGTGATTCGAGAAGAGGTAGTCTCTAGCAGAAAGCTGAGGGACCAAATTCATGACCTAAGCAAGGTATACCATGTTCCTGCTTGGGTTCATAAAGCGGAAGAGGTCATAAGTTTCTCTCCCAATGAATTGGCTGGGAGCCGTGCAACCCGTGAGCAACCCTTGGTGGTAAAGGGTTGAATTGACAACTGTGAATCCGAGAGACTTCTCATCGACACGGGGGCCTCTCGTGATATTTTGTACTATTCTGCCTTCCAGATGATGGGCTTGAAAGATACCATCCTGGAACCTTATCATGGAAGGCTAGAAGGTTTCACCAACCATAAATTCGGTGCCAAGGAAACTATTGACCTACAGATGGAAGTTGGCGAACATCTCTTCCGAACCGTGGCTACAGTCACTTTCGTAGTCATAGATCTGACAAGTGACTATCACGCAATCTTAGGCATTCCAAGTCATGCAAAACTTGGGTTGGTCGCCTCCCTTCCTCACCAACGAGTTAAATTTCCTACTCGTGCTGGAATTAGATACGTGAGGGCGATCGCCAAGGACTTCTTGGAGCATGTCGTGAAGAGCCGGAAAGCATCTAAAAGCGTGGAAATAGATACTCTGGAGGACAACATCAAAATCTCTAAGTCGCTGAAAACTACCCACACAAGCTCTAGGATGAGATACATCCGAGAAGTACTAGAAGAGAAATATGTGGTCCTAGAAATTGCAGATGACCAAGACATAATTCCGTCAGTCCCGGAGAAAGATCCTGTTCTCATCAACGGCCAGAACTCGGGGGCCAACCCTGACTTGAGGATAGTTGATCTGCCCGACGTTGACGAACTGATGCAAGAGGAAGGCCTCAACGTAAATGACAATGAGGGTAGAAGACTTAGATAAATCATTATTGAGTCCATGAAATTTCGAGACGGTCCAGAAATGGAGCCTGTGGATGAATTGGAAGAGGTAGCCATCAACTCTGATTACCCTGAGCAAAAAATTAAACTTGGGGGCCAGTTATCCTCAGAAGAAAAGGAAGAAATCATCTCCCTCTTAAAAAATAGTCTTGATGTCTTTGCTTGGAGAGTGGAATATATGAGGGGGATTAATGAAGAAGTAGCCCTCCACCGCCTGAAAGTTGACCCGTCTGCAAAAACCATCGCGCAGACAAGGAGGATCTTTGTAAGGGACAAAGAGGAAGCTATCAAGGAAGAGGTGCAAAAGTTACTTAGCTCCGGAATCATCCACGAAGTAAAATACCCCGTTTGGTTGGCCAGTGTGGTGATGGTTAAAAAGTAAAATGGGAAGTGGCAAATGTGCATAGATTTCACTGATCTTAACAAAGCCTTCCCTAAGAACAGTTATCCTTTCCCCAAAATTGATAAGGTTGTTGACTCCATAGCTGGACACCGAACTCTCAGTTTTTTAGATGCCTATTCAGGCTATCATCAAATAAAAATGGCGGAGGAGGACATTGAGAAGACGACCTTCCAAACATCGGGGGGAATCTATTGTTATGTCATGATGCCCTTTGGACTTAAGAATGCGGGTGCTACGTACCAACGCATGGTAAATAAAGTATTTGGAGAACAAATAGGTCGTAACATGGAGGATTATATTTATGAAATGGTCATAAAGACCAAGGAGGGCAGTCACGCCCCTGACCTGGAGGAAACTATAAACAATCTCCGAGCTAACAACATGAAGCTAAACCCAAGTAAATGTGTGTTTGGGGTGACGGCTGGAAAGTTCCTAGGCTTCAGGGTATCACAAAGGGGAATAGAGGCGAACCTTGAGAAAATTAAAGCCTTGATTGACATGAAGGAACCTACCAACATCAAGGAGGTTCAGAGATTGAATGGAAGAATAGCGGCACTTGGAAGATTCATTGCCAAATCTGCTGAAAAATCATTGTCATTCTTCAAGGTATTGAAGGGGGCCAAGAGCTTCTCCTGGACTCCCGAATGCTCCGAGGCATTCCTCAGGTTGAAGGAGTACTTGGGATCCCCTCCCTTGCTAAGCAGTCCGATTACTGGCGAGATGTTGTATGTCTTCCTAGCCGCCACGGATCACGCAGTTGCAGCTGTTCTTGTACGAAATGATGAAGGAACTCAGAAACCAGTCTATTATGTCTCTAAGGCATTGTTAGACGTGGAAAGCAGATACTTTAATGTGGAAAAGATAGCGTACGCACTAGTTATTGCTTCAAGAAAACTATGTGCCTATTTTTCTGCACATCCCATCACCGTGTATACCAATGAACCACTGAAGAAAATCTTACACAAGTTGGATGGCTCCGAACGTCTCCTAAATTGGTCTATCGCTCTTACAGAGTTTGATATCACTTACCAACTAAGGAAGACCCTCCTGGCACAGCCTCTGGTTGACTTCTGGTCGAGACTGCCTTTATGGGTGAACACGTCCCCACCTCCCGTAAGCATAACACACCGGAGGAAGAAGAGTCCCCCATAGAACTCCCATCTAACTGTTGGGTCCTATACACTGATGGATCAGCCACAAAGGAGAGAAGTGGAGCTGGAGTGGTACTTGCAAGTCCTGAAGGAGAGCATACCATCCAAGGCATTATCAGATTCAAGTTCCCTGCCTCCAATAACTAAGCTGAATACGAGGCTCTGATATTTGGTATCAAGTTGGCTTCCTTCTATGGAGCAACTAAAGTGGCGGCATTCTGTGACTCCCAACTTGTTGTCAAACAAGTAAAGGGAGAGTATAACACCTAAAATCCCGCACTTACCAAGTATAGAGACCTGGTCCTAGACATAACAAAGAAGCTGGAGTTCTTCGAGATCAAACAAATAGGCAGGGAAGATAAGCAAATCGCGAACGTTCTATCTAAACTAGCGACTATGGATGTGTCTGAGTCCAACTCCAATCCATACATAGTTTTTGCCAAAGAACCCGCATATGAAAGACTACAAGTCATGCTCCTAGACGGAGAGGAGAGATGATGTATCGATGACTACATAGATTACATTGAGAAGAGCCAACTCCCAGAAGATGAAACGCAAGCTAAACTTATCAAGAAGAGATCACCAAGGTCCGTGGTGATGAACGGAGTCCTCTACCGAATATCTTTTACTAAGCCCCTGCTAAGGTGTGTCTATCCCAAGAAAATTGAGAATCTCTTGGCTGAATTACATGAAGGCTTTGCGGTGAACACCCGGGGGCCAGAACCTTAGCTGACAAGATCATCTTGCTAGGTTACTATTGGCCAAACCTGAGGGAGGACGCGCAAGCCTATATTAGAAAATGTGACAAGTGCCAGAGATACTCTGACATTCCTAGACTCCCAGCAGTTGATCAAACTCATGTAATACCTACATCGCCATTTGATATGTGGGGGATCGACAACATCGGACCCTTCCCTCCCGCCCGAGGCAATTGCAAGTATGTGATATTAGCAGTTGATTACTTTTCAGAATGGATAGAAGCGAAAGCATTGGCGAAGATATCAGAAGAGAACGCAATCAACTTCGTCCACGACCACATCTGGTGTCGCTTTGGGCTCTCACGCATAATTATTTCGGATCATGGACTCCAATTCTCTACGGCATTCACAGTGGAATTGGGCAGAGTAAGAGTTCGTCACTCCAAGTCATCTGTGAGCAGACCTCAAGGCAACGGACAACCGGAGGCCGCCAACAAATTGGTCCTAACAGCCCTTACTAAGAACCTTGAAGGTGCGAGGGCAGATGGTTAGATGAACTTCCCCTAGCCTTATGGGCTGTTCGTACAACCACCCGGGGGACAACCAGGGAAACCCCATTCGTATTAACCTTCGATTCTGAGGCTATGGCACCGGCTGAAATGGCTATCCCTACTGTGAGAAATTCCCACTATGATGAGTAAGTCAACAAGGTCAATAGGCTCCTAGACCTAGACCTGATAGATGAGAAACGACTAGCTATGCAGATGAGAATGGTGAATTACACGAAAAGGACCAAGGCATACCATGACAAGAGGGTCAACAGAAGAGTATTCCGAGTAGGCGATTGGGTACTTAGAAAAATTGAAGCTACTGGTCGGAAGGTAGAATAGAAAAAGCTCTCCCCAAATTGGGAAGGTCCCTACATCATAACTCAAGTCATTCGAGAAGGGACCTACAAATTAAAGACTAAGGAGGGGAAAGAGCTCAAGCACCCATGGCATTCCGACAATCTCCAAAAATACTATCTAGTTTATTACTGTATGTAATAGAACAGTCTTTAATTAGTCTTTTGCCTTTATAGCATGGTAGGATTGCAGTTCGATGTAATCAAATTCAGTTTATGGAATTTACTTCTTTAACGTGCAAAGCAACTGCTACTACTAACACAACATTGGAAGACGAGGATCCTATCCTCGACTCTTCAAAAGACAAGCCAAACGTCTAGCCTACCTCGGCACAAACGACTAACTGGTCAATATCAAAAACCTATGTACGAGTCACCTTCCTCGACGTAAGGAGATGAAAAAGAAGGAAGCCTAACGTCTTGAAGAGGAAACCCCTCGACTCAAATGACTACAGGCATGACCATCTGAAACCTATGTACGAGTCATCTTCCTCGGCATAGGGAGATGAAAAAAGAAGAAAAATCCAATAGTCAAGATCGAGGAACCTCCCTCGGCCTAATGACTTGCCTCACGTCTAAGACGAGGAAACACCTCGACATAATATGACAAACAGGAATTCCCAGTCTAAAACCTTTGCGCGAGTCATCTTCCTTGGCGTAAGGAGACGAAAAAGAAGAAAATATCCAATAGTCAAGACCGAGGAACTCCACCTCGGCCTAATGACTTGACTAGGAAAAATTGCCATAACTTTTAAGACCGAGCTAGCCTCCTCGTCTTATGTAAAAAAGTGAAGTATGAGGAACCTTTCTCGGCTCCCCCTAAAGCAGGCTTGTACTTGTGCAAAGCTCACAAATAAGCTTTCAAACAAACAGTTCATAATGTTAACGACGACGTGAATTGTAAGGAAGGGACATTTCATTAATATTCAAAATAAGAATTACAAGTGCCCTAACCTATTACATCAATATAAAGAAAAAAGATCTACGACTTCTCCCTCTGAGGAGGCTCTTCGAAGAAAGCCTTTTCGCCAGCATCAGCATTCAGCTCAGCCTCGAGGTCAGTGGTGATGGTGATTTGCTCAGTTTGAAAATTGACTTGAGTATCCTCGTCAATGGGCTCCTCAACATTGACCCCTTCAACATCCACATCTATCTCGTCCTCGATCCTTTCAAGAAAAGTGTTGAAATTATCAGGATCGACAGACGGGGGAACCCAAGCTTCTTTGCCTGCCCGAGCATCCATCATGGCCATCACATCCAAGTTGTACTGAGAATAAGGAACAAGGTAGTGAAGAGCCCTAAATGCTTCATCGTACCCATCCTGGCATACAATGTAACGACCCGAACTCTAGTCACTAGTTTAATCAAGTGTTGAGCACGTGTATATGGAATGCAAATTATAATATTTATTGTTTCGCATTTCAATTGTGGCAATTATGTGTTAGTTTAGCATTTTAATAATTTATATGATATTTTTAATATGTTAATAAATTAAATATAATTATTTAATGTCATTTTGAAAAAAATTTAGGAGTGGTGTAGTGAAATGATAATATTGGAAAATTTAATTATAGGTTTATAAATCATGAGGTGTTTATGTGTCAAAGTTGAAACTTAAGACTTTAACTATAATAACTAAAATCTTGGAGGGGCTAAAGTGTTACTTTGATTTATATATATATCATCTTCCTTCTTCCAAATCATTCCAGAGAGAACCAGAGAAAGAAAAAATACTCCTTCGTCATGTTCTTTCATTATAAATATTATGATTATATTTCATTCAAAAATTCCCCATAAATCAAATACTCGTCCGTTTTTTGATCCGTCTGCGTCAAAATGTTCGGAAAGTTGAGGGGAGCCTCTCTAGCCGATTAAAGTTTGTTTTATTTTTCTAATTATTTTGGTAAGTTATTATATTTTATTGAATTGCATGTTCATTTAGTGTTATAATTGATGTTATGTATTGTTAAGGGTTACATGGAATTTTGAAAATTATTTTATTGAGGTTGGAAATGGAAAAATTGGTTTTGGTTAACTTGGAAATGATTTTGGGTTGAATGGTACAAGATTGGTTTTGGTTAAGATGAAAATGTTTTGCTGTATGTGTTTTTCTATTAGAATGGGTGGTTTCTTATATATAGAGAGAGCTAATGATATTTTGAAATGGAATGACACCGGACCGGAGAACTCAGATTTTAAAGAAAAGGAATGCCACTATTTGATTATGATAAATAAGCTGACTTGTGACCATTCTATAAGCGTAACGACCCTAACCCTAGGCACAATTTTAATATAATATTATATGTTTTTAAAATTTATGTTAACTTTATGTGTTTATTTTATGTCTTTAAATTCTTATATTAAGATGAAATGGTTGGAAAATAATTTAGAATCCTTAGGATTTCTAGAGAAATAAAATAAAGCATCTTGGGAAAAATATAATAATAGAAAAGGAATAAAATGTGAAAGGAGGTTAAAGTATGTGGGGTAAAGTATTTGAGTAGGAGGATTTAGTTTACCATTTTAGAACTTGGAGGACTTAGTTGCTCATTTTGGAAAGCCTTGATTTATTTGGGGATGGGGGGCCATCACCTCCCCTTAATTCCCTCACCTTGCCTCCCTTTAGTCAAATAAGCCCCACTCTTCCCATACTCCCTTATCTTTCCCCATACACTTCCCATACCCCATCCTCCTCATTCTTCTCCTTCATTTTCTTCTTCTTCCTTCTCAAAAGAAGTCATCCATGGAAACCTCCATTGAAGCCTCACCTTCCAAGACTCCTAGCAAGCTCATTTCTCATCCATTTTCAAATCCAAGAGTACTTTTGAGGTTGGGACATCTAGGAGAATCTATCAAGCTTAGAAGATCAACCTTTCATTCTAAAAATCCAAGGTGAGTTATTATGACCTTTCCCTTCATTAAATGTTCATGAACTAATTAATGTTGTTCTTGTTAATAAAATGGTTGTTTGATGATTGGAAACCTTCTTGGAGTTGAGAAATTTAGTTAAATAAATAGAATGTTGTTGTTGATTAAGGAAGTGGGTCAAGAGGGTAAGCTAATGGATTTAATTAAATTAAGAAGCTTAGACTTGGAATGTGATAGTGAAATGGGTAGTGATTCAAGGGATAAATGATATAAGGTTTATATCATTTTGGGTTTAAATGCTTTAGGATGAAGTTGTGAAATATGTTATTGTTCATGAAAGTGGTAAAGAGTAGAAATAAATAGGTTGGGATGGATTAAATGGAAATCTTGAAAAATGGTAGTAAATTGGGTGGAAAACCAAGTGGAAATGATCTAGGTTTAGGACTTGATGATTTGGAGTTAAATGAGTGAGAATGAAGTTAACAAAGTTAGAATTTCCTTTTAGGTTCACCAAGTATAAGGATCTTAGAATAAATTTTGGTTTTGGGAGATTCTAAACAACATTGCTGCTGCTACCACTTTCTGGGCCGTGGCACGAGTCGTGCCCCTAGGAACGAGTCGTGCCCATGGCCAATTCGTGACCACGAGTCGTGCCTAGGAGACCAATTCGTTCTGAGTAACTTAAGGAGAATTGGCACGAGTCGTGCCCTCAGGCACGAGTCGTGCCCTGGCCTGGTTTTTTTACATCAACTTTAGAGCTGTTCAAACCCAATTAAACTTGAACCAAAATGAAATCTCTTTAACCTAGATTAAAGTAGAATACTTTGGCTACACAATGACATCTTAAGTGATCACAATGGAATTGGGGAAGTATTTTAAATGTTGCTTGGAAAACGCTAGTTAACCTAGTTTGGTAACTTGACAAATATGATACCAACTTGGTAGATTTAACTTGGACCTTTAAAGAAGCTATGTGTTATTGTATAATGACCTTGTAGGATGTATTGTTGATACTTCCTTGCCTTACTTGAGTTCATATACATTGTTATATTATGCATAGTGTGTTGAATAAATGTTGTACTATGAGATTGGTTGGACATGAGTATATTTTACCATGTTGCTATATTGTTATCCCTTTTTGTGGATTATGTTTCAAGTAACTATTATGTGCTTGATAATGTGTTAATCAGCTGATGATTGGGGGTATAACATAATACGATCAATTATGGAAGTGTGACCTAATGTGATCGAGTTATGTTATATCTGTGACCGTCCCCTTCTGTGGCCACAGGTTGGGGTATAGCATCTGTATTGAGCCAAAAGCCTTACAGAGTTGCTACTATCTTATATGGTTCCCTGAAAAACGGGTCTTATAAGATGTGAGTATTGCTTAAGCGGCTCACCTAAGATTGGAGTATTATTATACCCAATGTTGTACGACTATTATTCAGACGGGAAAAGGCAAACCAAGGTAATGTAAGGTGTTTACAACTTTTCCAATGTGTTATATGCAACTTATTATGTGTTGCATCTTATATGGCATATTGCTGCATTCATAATAGCTTGCTGAGATTTATTCTCACCCCTCTCCCTTTAATGTTTTTAGATTCCGAGACAGGCGGACCGGCCAAGTAAGGGCGGTGAGAAGTTTGGAAGTAAAATTTTGGGAATTGTCGGGGTATGACTAGGTTGGCGTAGAAAGTGTATTTTGGTATAATTCATTTAGAGAGTTGTATTTATAAACCTTAATTTTATGTTATAACCGATGTCTTTTTGTAACTAAAACAGTTTATTATTTTCAAAGTTGGTCAACTCTTTCTCCATCGTAGAAAGGTGTAGAGTTATTTTAAAATGGATATGTTAATTGTGTTTATGTTTGAAAGTTAAATCAAAGTTTTAAAAGTTAAGGAAATTTGGTTTAGTTTGAGGACGCTCCAGCTCGGGACACGTGTAGGTTCCGGGTCGGGGTCCTCACAGTTGGTATCAGAGCTCGGTTAGAGTTCTCGGGTAGAGTCTAGCTGAGTGAGAGTGTGTGATAACTGACGTCGAGGGTTTAATGCAGGAATTTGTTCAATGACAGAAAATGATAATGACCAACCAAAGAATCAAGGAAATGTGAGCAATATGGAGAGATAGATTCCTCCACAATCATTTGAGGTATATTACCTGTCTCCGGAGTTAGGGGTCATACTTTTCTAGATTCCCGTTCATTTCGTTCTCATGTGGCATTATATTTCTCTTTTATTTGCATAATTGACCCTAGAGTTGCCTTATGTGCTGGAGGTTCTACTCTTATGGGAGAGTACCTCGAATCATTCTTAATTATCATGGTAATTGTGATTAAGTGGGCATGGATTGCCGGTGGATATGGTAGATATACCAATCCGTGAATTATTGTTATATTGACCTGAATTGATTGAGTAGTTGTTGTGTTTGGGGAGGACTGTCGCAAGAAGCGAGTCTCCTTATCTATGTTTGATTTGCCTCCGTAGGTGGTTGAGGCGGATAAGTCATTATTTGCTAGTATGTCATATATACGTAAATGTCGAAAGTAGGGCCTAAGGAATGTGAAGGTCATTTGGGTTATGTGTTATATTTAAGTAAAAGACCCTTGAATTATCTCATGTACCGGTGGTAAATGAATTGGTGAACTCTTAGTTGAGGTTAGGTATATGGCCTAATTAAGAGTGGTTTATGGTTGTATAACTTGAGTGAGTATTTATACATTGGTGTCTCGTGGTGGAGACTATATATATGAGACTAGTATTGAAAGTGATAGTCTAAGTGGGATTTTATGGTTTATAAGATATCGCGAGTACGAGTTCTTATAGAACTGACATATATTTGCCTTATGTGCTATAAGTATATTCTCTAATGAGAGATTGATTGTGTTCTTGCTACTAATTTGAATAGGAAATCAGATATTCTTGTAGGTGATATCACCTTATAAGTTGATTAAGTGGTGTTTTTCATGTGAGTTTCAAATTGGGTTTCCATCAGGTATCATACCAGGATATTGAGGCTTTGAGTTGAGATAAGGTACTATTTTGGTATTCGGATCCCTAGATAGATGACACTAATTGGTATAATGGAATTGATGATTCAACTTGGGAAATTATTTGATAAAGAAGATAATTAGCTTAGCGAATCTCTGTAAGGATAAATTAGTCCTATATTTAGAAAAGATGATACTTGGTGGTTATTTATAGATTAGAGAGATCTCAAATAGGTAACTGTGAAGAATAAGTATTCGTTATCACTTGTTGATGATTTGTATGACTGATTTTAGAAACTAGTAGAATACTCAATGGTTATTAGTTGAATTTTCGGGGTATTACAATTATAGTGAATAATTGTTTTAAGGATATACTTAAGACAACATTTGTATCTAGTGTGAACTTTATGATTTGTGATTGTGTATTGGTTATGGAGAAGTAAATAGGGTAAATGAGAAGAGGTATAATAGATATAGTTAATTGTGACTTATATGATCAACTTCAGGAATTGGTGTGATGCTTGGGAAAGTATTGACGTTATACGGATTTTGAGTTGTTGATGGTTATCGAGAGGTAAGTTAGTTTACACTGTTAAGGTTTAATTGTAATTCGGGGATGATTGATCTATGTGAGTTTCAACTCTATTTTCTTATTAGGAAATCATGGTAGTTGATAGGAAACTTGATGTATGCAATACGTTGTTAATAAGTACAATACCAATATTAAAGGTAGGGAATGGATGACTCAAATTTAATAAAAGTGTTGAATATTCAACTTGAGGAATTATGGAATTGAGGATGGTTTACCAAGTTTATTATCTTAATGAATGTTTTAGTGCTATTTATAGAAGATAGTATTAGTATTACGAGATTTTGTTTTCTTATGGATAATTTAACTAAGTATAAATATTATGAGTGGTGGCTACACTATAAATAGAGGTCAAACAAGAATATTTTGTTAGAATTGTTTTAAATGTGCTTTACAACTTTGGATTGTATATTGAACTTCGGTATGAGCAATTGTGCCCTTCGGGGATATATTGATTTATTAAAGTCAGTGAATCGTTTTTGTGTACATTAAAATCTGGGAGTAATTTAATTATCTACCACTGGTATGGGACGGTTGTAGATCATTAAATCACTCGAGTTAGTTTTGTTAGCTTATCAATCTTTTAAAAATTTCTTAAAATTGTGAGTGGTTTAGTTAATTAAAACTGGTATGGGACGATTTTAAATAAATAGACCATTCGAGTCTCATTGGATCTCTTTTTATCTATCCTTTGGAATTTTGAAAGATGTTGTAAATTTTAGAAAGACTTGGTATTCTAAAGATATAATTTGTACAGAAACAAGTAGAAAGGCAACCTAGTTCCCCTATAGTGATTGATTATATTAAAGTTTTGATCCGAGAAATGATTTGATATATTGTGGGGTTATTAATGTGTCGGTCGCAGTAGACTCGGTTTTTGTATTGGAGTTGGATCGGCTCCGTTGTGGGCGGCCAACCATTTGATTTGAATATTGATCTGTCACTGAACCGGAACATAATTGGAACATTGAATTATGAAATATGGTTAATTACTATTCTGTTCGTGGAATCAGGGTCTTATTAGCATGTCCATATTTATTATTCCATGGGCAATTGTTTAATGTTGTATTATGAGAACTGCGGATAAGATAATTGAACTAACTCGTTTCAAGTGAGTCAAGACATAAGGTGGATTGATCACAAATGTGAAAATAGAATTTTGACGTTGGAAGATTTATTAGAACATTTAGAGTTTTAGATTTAACTTGAGAGTATTATCACGATGGATTTTGTGATTGAGCACTTTGGAAGTAAAAGGGGTATGTTGTTTTGTTTGTAGAAAGTTGATTTGTAGTTCCTACTCATTATATAGGAATATAGTTGTAAGTACCCAAATCCGGATCATCCAAATCCGTCAGAAAGTTAACCGAAATCCGTTAACTGGCCCGCTCCAGGTTAACCGGAACTCGTTAAACTCCCCGTTCCTGTGCCAACGAGACATCCCGGGACTGCCCCGTGCATCCCGACGTCGAACCGTACTTAGCACGTGTCATCTCACGTAAAAGTATGGCTTTCCCTGAAAAACGCATTTTCCGGCACTTTCCGGGGGCGTTTCAGACATTTCCGGCTGTTATTTTAAAAACGGACAAAACCGGGACCGGGGACAAAATCCCACTGGCGGTGACTCGAGAGGGGCACGTGGCAGCCATGCCACCTCCCTCTAGTCACCCTTCAATCAAATTCAAAGGGAAAAGACCAAAATACCCTTGATTTGCAAGCCAAGTCGGGCCGGACTCACTGTGCACATTTTCTGAAATTGCCAGCAAGTCCTTCAAATTCTCAAAATACCACAAAACCCCCTGGATTCAGGCCAAGTCCGTCCGGACTCCTACTGCAATTTTCACCTATAAATAGAAGTTGCTGTCAAAGGCAAAGAGACAGAAAATTTACCCCAAAAAATTCACTACCCCACGGCCTAAGCTGTTTTCACCCCTCCCGAGCTCCCGTTCTGTCTCGATTCGCGTGAAATCTTCGTATTTCGGTCAAATACGCCCCTTACAACTTCGAAACAACCTTTTGAATCCCTTTTCGTGTCCCGTACACACCTCCCGAGCCAAAGGAGTCGACCCTAGCCATAGGTATAACTCCCTCTCTCTAAATCTCCCGTTCCGTCTCGGTTTACGCGCCAGTCGCTATAACCGTTTCGAACGTCGTTATCGAAATGTAGACGCCTCTGTCTAACGGGGTCCGATACGTTTTAGCCCCTCGATCCTCTTCTCTTTCCGTAAGAGAAGTAATCACGGGTTAAAACGGCGTTCCGACCCCGTTCCGTTTACATTTTATGTCATTTACCATTCCGGATCGATCGATCCGTTGATCGTCATTTACAATTCCGAGCCGTTTGGCCTCGTTGATCGTCATTTACAATTCCGAGCCGTTTGGCCTCGTTGATCGTCATTTACGAATCCGGATCGTTTGATTCCGTTGATACCGCACTTTAAATACTGTCATTTACAAAGTCCGATCCATTTGGATCGTGATAGTATTTACTTTTCAAAGTCCGAGTCGCAACCCGATTCGTTGATCGCATGTCATTTAATACGCATTTTTCCCGTAAAAATCGTTAACAATGTAATGCCCGGTTCAAAACCGGAGTTCGTCCGTCGAACTCTCTTTCAAAACGCGCGAAATGACGTTCGGCCTCCGAACGCTCATCTTCAAACTCAAAGCCGCCATTTGACACTTAAAATCATTTAATACACATTTTTCCCGTAAAAATCGTTAACAATGACTCGCACGGTTCAAAATCGACGTTTGCCACGCAAACGCTCATTTCAACTCAAAATCGACGTTTGCCACGCAAACGCTCCTTTCAAACTCCAAACCGACGTTTGCCACGCAAACGCTCATTTCTGTCTCAAACCGACGTTTGTCATTCAAACGCTCGTCTTTTCAAAAGTCACCTAATCAACGTTTGTCATTCAAACCAAGATTAAGCTTGTCATTCAAGCCCCCATTTCAAAAGACACACACACACACACACACGATTTCGAGAAAGGTAGAAAGACTCGTCGTGCGAGGCATTTCGGGCGATCTCGTAATACTCTACCCGAAACGTAACTTGACCTCCGAACCTAACAATCTCTGGTACAAAAAAAAACTTTTTACTCGTTTTTGCTGCCAATAAAAATGATCCCTTTTTTCAAAGCCTTTTTCTAAGTTTTTGCTACCAATAAAAACGACACCTTTTCACAATAGCCGTTTCTCAACGTTTGGGCTCAAAATACAAAAACCGCGTGGCGACTCCTCATTTTGTTCCTTCCCATGAAGCGAGGTCTCAGACACCAACCCCTCCGCGAAAGACAACCGCCTTCTCCGCGCCCCCGCCCGCGCGCGAAAAGATCGGGTAATTTCAGTTGGCGACTCCGCTGGGGAAAAGATACTTTTTTCAAAACTGCCGATGTTTTCTAAAAAGCCTTCCGTGGGTCAAACTTTCGTTTACCCTTCCTCGTTTTCGTGTGTGTGAGTTCCTTTAAACCTCGAACGGTTTTTGTTTCAAAGGCATTAAATTGTCAACTTTTCAAAATCTTACCATGTTTGTGCATCCCCATTCATGTTTGATTTTCATTGCTGTCTTTTGAACTGTGCATCATAATTCTTTAAGACACATTCTGAAAAATCTCTGTTTTTACTCAGAAAAAGAATTTTAGTGACCGCACACTACGCGCACTTGCTGCCTCGGAACACCGCACTACACGTGCACTTGCCTCGGTACACCGCACACTACTGACCCCTAACAGGGATGGCCTTATCAGTTGCACTCCGATTGGCCTGCCAGATGCCTTTCGTGGGCGCACGGGGTCGTCCCAAACATCCCATCCTAGCCCGTGTAAGCCATGCACTCTTTGTGTCACACTTTGTCCAAGACCCCGGTTGGTTTTTGGCTTAGCTCGTGTCATAAAGCCTAAGTGTGTGTTTTTCACGCCGGGCCCGCTCCGAGTCAAGCTCGAGAGTTTGAGACCGAAGGTCGTTCCCGACCGAAGTCTTGAGCTTTTCGGCCTTGACTTTGACGCGGAGCTCGCCGAACAATATATCCGAAGGTTGAATGTGACGCCGTGTCACGAAACCTCGCCGTATGTATCGTACCAGCCACAACTTGGCCAACGCTAAAAAGCTAAGGTCTCTCGCACAAGCGAGTCAGGAGAGGTCATGCCCAAATTTTGGCACGATCCGCCTTAACTTAAGGACGTTGACTTCGACCGTGGCCCGTACGTCACACACGTTGAAAGTTTGCGTGATCGGCTAGCCTTAAGTTCACTTTTTCCTTTGTCGGTGGAACTCGCTTGCCTTATCGGACCTCGCTCGGGATAGTCCGTCTGAGAAAGATGATCTACAATGGAAACGAGGGGCTTATAAGCGTAGTGACGAGATCCACCGATTAGAGCTCTAGGATTAGTTACGAAAAAGAAGACACGCTCTTTTCCAACCAATTAGGACTCGAGAAAACGTGCTTTAAGTAAACATTAATCGGTAGCGCACATTGCACAAGCCCGAAAACCTTGAGCCAAATCCCATTTTCCGAAGCCTAAACCCTTCCTTTCATTCCCTATAGCGAGCGAGAAAGTGGTTGATTTCCGGGTCGGCGCCTTGCCGGGATCACGGTAACGGCGGCGTCGAGACGGTTCTTCGGTTCCCTCGGTTCCCTCGGTCGAATTTCCGACATGTCTAGCTCACGAGAAATCGTGACGGGGAAGGACCCCGCCACCGGAGATATGACATTGGAAGAAGCCATCCGGGCTTGTGAGGTTCACAAGAGGCGAAGAAGATCGGCGGAATTTCGTGGTACGGCTTACGAATGAACGTGGTATAGCAGCTATCCCCGGTCGGACGGTACTTTTGTCACAGTCGAGGATGACGATTCCCGAAAACCGGTTCACCAAACCTTCAATCGGGTTCCTCCCCCGCCAACTTACGGGATTCCTTCCAACCAAGGAAACGGCCGACCTAGGCTCCATGTTGCCACCTCTCGGGGCAACCCCTGTCAATTTTGGTCGGCCCGGTGCTACGCCCATCACTCAATATCACCGGTGCACATTTGGACCATCTCAGGATGCCAATATCCCTCAATACCCTCCCGGGTTCGTCCCGTTGCTTATACACGAATCCCTAAACACCGGGGACAAACCCCGATCTGATTCAGAAAAGGCTCCCGTATATTCTCATATATCAAGCCTTCCACCTCCAATCACTACCGCTCACGTGGTAGCACCCGACGTCGGGCCTCACGGTCCACCAGCTGGACCCAACCTTAGCCTGGATGGTCGAACAGATGAAAGACCTAAAAGCCACCATGAGCAGCTCAAAGCAGGAAATGCTCAAATCTATGGATCTGGGAATGGTCATGCCTCTCCCTGCCAAGTTCAAAATGCCGGAGATGGACCGATTCGATGGAACCGAATGTCCTCAAACGCACGTCGACACCTACGTTCTCGGCATGAGAGCAAAAGGAGCAACCCTCCAGCAAATGGCCGACCACTTCCGGCATACGCTCAAAAGTTCGGCGTTACGATGGTTTCGAGGTCAAGCTGCGGATCGCCACACTGGGAACAGATCGGTAACATCTTCTGGAGCGGTACAGATCCAACTTAGAGTGGGAAACAAGTCGCGAGGACTTAATCACCACCGAGCGAAAGCGGATGAAAGTGTTGGGGAATTCTACAAGAGATGGAGTGGAAACTCTCCGAGATCATGGAGCCACTCTCCAAAGACGAACTGATGCGGATCTTCAAGTCCTGCTTAAGACCGTCCATCAGAAATCTCATCAGTCACAATTTCTTCCTAGATCTTCGGGCCATGGTCAATGCCGGCTCACGGTTCGAGAAGGATCTCAAGGAAAAGTTGGCTCTTGCACGGCCATACGTATACCGCTCAACAGTTGCATTCAATCCCACCGGCCCCCGGCAAAGGGAAAGATACGTCCGTCAACTACGTCCATCGGGGACAACGGTCGGGTAACGAAACCCGGTCCCACAAAGCAACAGTTCTACTCAAGCGGCTGTCGTACACTTCGACAAGTTGGACATGCCACCGAGCAAGATCTTTGGAAGGGTTAATCAAGGAGGGTCTCCTTAAGCCCGTTGCCAATTATAAACCCAAAATTCCCGTAGCCAATGCGGACAAGAGCAAATCTTGCGCCTTCCATCGGTATCACGGCCATACCAGCGACAATTGTTTGGGGTTACGATACGAAATCCAGAACTTGATAGAAGAAGGCAAGTTAGAGCGCCCCATGGGCCCAATACGATCGGGAATCCCTTTCCGAACAATAACAGCGTGAATTCCATTGAGTGGGTGCCCAAGAAGAGTGCCACGAGAACCGGTTTCTCCGCCTCTTTCATTTGAATCCTCCTCTAATGTCCACATCGGCTACGATGTTTGTGGCGCTCACTTTGCACAGGTACGAGTCTCGAGAAACTGTCCGGAGCAATCCTCCGAGAAAACAAAAGAAGAAATCCTCTCAACAGAATCGAGAGAAAGATACGCTGGAGATACCGGTGTAGGTACACTTGGAGAACCCTCGGGAGGTTCGACTACTACGTCTTGTACTCCCGGCCAGTCCTCTTTGCCTCCAGGCCATGCGGCTTTAGAGCAGACGGGGGTGGGAAAGCCGAAAAGTCCGTGAAACCAGTCAGACCACAGGACACCGGAATACTTCGGATCTTGGTAATCTTCTTGCCCGGTCGAAGCCTAACCTTCCGCGGGATCAGCCAAGATTCAATTTGTCCAGGCCTTCCGAGCTCGGACCGGCAAAGGAAGAGCAAGGTCGGCTTGGCTATCGCACTCGATCAATGTGCTAACCAAGGGCGGCAACCGCCACGGGCGGCCTCAACACACTCCCGAGGTTCCGAAAGGATTTACCTCGCAAGAGGAAGACAGGAAACGGATGGCTAGATGACTCTCCTTCTACGGATAGAGACGAGATCTACGACTCCGTCTGTATGGCGGCATGATCACGTTACGTGACGAAGACTTACCGAGAGACGCCTCGGGGCACAACGAAGCTCTGTACATCACTCTCAAACTCAACACCATATCACTCCCGGAGTATTGGTAGATAACGGGTCAGCCGTTAATGTCCTCCCTCTCGGCATGATGCGAGCTCTCCGCATCCATGAAAGCCACCCGATTCCGTCGGCTCGGACTATCAAGGCCTACGACAACTCGTCTCGTCCCATCCAGGGACGGTGACTCCGGAACTCGGTTCGAAACCCAAATGGTGCCGGCAAAATTCCACGTGATGGACATTCCATCCGAGTTCACGGCTCTTTTGGGACGCCCTTGGCTACACCACATGAAAGCCATAGCTTCCACTCTCCATCGGTGCGTCAAGTTCATTAACCGGCGGGGAGATCTTGAAGTCATCGAGGGGATAGTTTCCTCATAGGAAACGAAGCCGAGACGAGCAGCGTGTCCGCACTCGAGCGGGGTTACCTCCTTCGAATCAACCAAGGGACTAGGGGCAAATCTCATCGAGAATCCCTCGTAGTCGGAGATGCCAACTATGTAAACGTA
Source organism: Adenophora triphylla var. japonica (assembly GCA_022495995.1). Taxonomy (NCBI): domain Eukaryota; kingdom Viridiplantae; phylum Streptophyta; class Magnoliopsida; order Asterales; family Campanulaceae; genus Adenophora; species Adenophora triphylla. Next base: position 236,123 of record JAFEMH010001713.1, on the reverse strand, counting down.
CTCGAGCGGGCGGACCACAGGCGATCCGATACATCAAGTTCAACTGTCGTTTCCAACATTTGGAGGCAGATTGGAAGGAAACGCTGAACATCGCCATGATGCGGGCACATAAACCCCCAGTCTCCAATCAGAGATTTGTCAGCATTCTTCAAACCCATTCTCTGGCCCTGCCAGGCGAAGAAATCTTCGTGATAAAGGTTGACAAGCACCGTCATACTCATCTCGAATGTATGACAGTTGTGTGGGCTGTCCTACGAGAGGGATTCCCCACTAATCCTTTCCTCTCAAGTATGGGGTACGAGATTTTCCTAGCTGCTCCAGCAACGCAACCGGACGCAATACGTCCCTACACCTGGATTGAACGGTCGGATGACGATGAATCTGGACTCTCCGGAGTCGAAGATGCGGCAGACCCGCAAGCAGACCTCTGCATTCACATGCTCAGTTTTGAGGACGGAACTCCTTTCGATCAGGTCACCTACGACCAAGGTTCCAATACCATGGAAATTGTCAAGCTCAACGTCAGGTCTGAGCGGCTATCCGACAATTGGAAGCACGTGATTCACGCAACGAGGAATCCCTCGATCAAGTGAATGACGACGACTTCGTCAATATCATCTATTCCGAGATATCCTGATGAAGCGAGGATCCCGTCCTTGTTATCGGTTACGCAACACCAAGGTCACCCTCGATATTTGCCTGCTCATGGTAAACGAGGCATTGGCCAAGCGAGCTCGAGCTCATCATTACTTCCGAGTACCGGCCCGGTGGCAACCGGCCCGTGCCGTCGGTCAAGCTTATACCCTCAAACGCCGCGAAGGCCAAGGGCAACGGCGAAGGAGACCAAGCTCCTCACCCTGCTACAAGTCGGATCAACCTCGGGAACGCTTAGGCGGCCACCCCGAAAACATCTGTGAAGGTCTTCCCGCAAGGCGAGTCGGCTCCGACATAGGAAATGACCACCTCGGCATCAACATGCTCCGGTTCGATTCTGCTCCCGGCCGTCACGGCCGGATTCGAGACATCACGCGCCGATCCGCTAGCTTTGATAGACTTGGCGATCGAGCGAGATCACGAGACCGTCAACATTGCAGAATTCAATACCCCGTGGGGTCAATCAAGCGAGATATGGGCAAATTTCTTGGTAATCGAGATCAAGGAAGGCCACGTGGAATGTCCCGGTCCGACTTCCTTCGTCAACGTAATCCAAGTGTTCCCGCCATTCGGCGATTTGAATGTAATCACGGTTACGGACACTAGCCGAGATGATGCGCACCTACGGAGGCTGCCTAGGTCTCGCAAGGAAAGCCCTCATGGAACTAGCCGCTCAAGAAAGTCGTCTTTGGGACGAAGATCAAGCTCGAAAGACCTACGGGGACCAAGCCCTTAAAGTGTCGCGAGGCGGCTTCGGACAGAAAGCTAGAGGCCACTCTAGAGCCGGTTCGACCTCAAGAGTTTTGCTCATGGCAACTTCACGACTACCGTCTGTTCTCATCCAACCCCTCGCCGAGGCAAGGGTGGTCAACGGTCCCAATGACCTAGGAGATGGAATGACACGGCAGAACGAATCCCGGCGCTTACCTTCCCGAGGAAAGCAAGTTCTCTGTGAAAGCGACGATGAAGACGATGAAACCATTCTCTTCCAAGCCGGGCATGAAGTCAACAAAATCGGACTCCCGAGGGTCTGGGAGGATGGGAACGGATCATTGCCGCACTTAAATTGAAAGGCCAACTCGGGGAGGAAGGTCTATTTAAAAACAAGAGGAGGATGGAGATTCGTCTCGAGCAACTACTCAGGGAAATTCCACGATCTACGGCATTCGTTTACAAAATGATCAACTGGGACGGCAACCGGTCACATGGGCCGATGTTCGGGAAGCCGTGTACTCACCTTCCGACATACCCGCCACTCGAGATAAAGCAGAGAAAACTCTCCCGATGGAGGTTTACCTAGGCTGCCGCACGCAGTTCAAAGAAGCACGGCTATTCTCACATGGGAAGAAACGCATGCATTAACTCTCGACGCGGCTCCTGCAAGAAGGTTGATCTGGGCCCGAGCGGAGGAAAACTAGCAAACCACGAGTATTGCCGACCCAACTCCAGAATGCCCGAGTATGCTCGGCAAGAAGGAAAGGAACGCGATATACCGTGAAGAGATCAAGGAGACCGTTCGCTAAGCCGAGAACTCTCCAACCTCCCGGAGGGTCGCAGCACTGATTCGGTTCAGGCAACCATGTTTGTGCGGCGACATTCGAACAAGCTGCGTCAAGCGCAGGCTACCTCCCTTGAGAGGCATCCAAGCCGGTATCCCGGGACGAGAATCCGTCAAGTTGCCAGAAGCTCCCGGAATTCATCCACGATCAATGAGTTGAGGGAAGACATATGGCCCTATGCTACGAGGAATCCTCCTCTAACTATGGCTCAACTCGGAGCGGCTGTTCGAAGGGACCAAACGATGTCGGCGTTCTAACCCGATCGGGTCAAATCCATGCATTACCACCTAAGGCCACCAAAAAGCCGACGGAGCAGGTGCAATCCGGCCGGCCCGAAGACGCAAATTCCTTGAAAGAGGACCCGATCCTCACTCAGCTAAAGCAGACTCAGGCGAACATTTCCCTTTGGTCTCTGCTCACCTCCTCTTATCCTCACAAGCTCAAGCTAGAGGAAACCCTGGGCCGTACCATGGTCCCCATGGACGCAACCCCAGATGAAGTCATTCAGATGATCGACAACATCCACTACGGCAACATTATCACCTTCACAGATTTGGACCTTCCAAAATTTGGGGCTGATCACAACGAGCCGCTCTACATCACAGTCCAGCTGGACGAGCGTCGCCTTCCCCGCGTGTTGGTAGACTGAGGTTCCGGAATGAATGTCTTGCCCGCCAAGATGATGGACTGCTTGACATCAAGCCCGCGAGATCTTAAGCCTTCGGTCCACCTTTGTCAAGTCCTATGACTCTACTTCCGTACGGTTCTCGGGGTTGCTACTCTCAACATCTGGTTCGGCAAGCGGGTGATCCCCACTGAATTCCAAGTGTTGGACATTCCAATCACTTTCACAGCCATCCTGGGGCGTCCCTGGCTGCATTAAATCAATGGCGTGGCATCCACCCTTCATCAGTGCCTTAAGTTCATGCAAGGCAACGAGCTAACCACAGTCTACGGCGACAGTGTCACCACCGAGGGGACCAGCACCAACGACATTCCGGTGTTGGAAATCAAGCATAATGACGACATGCCATTAAGCTGGATTCACTTTGGAGACCTCCAAGATCCAAATATGCAACGTGGACCTTCCACTTTGTCTCACGATCGATTCCTCCCGCCATGAGGATGATGAAACTCATGAACTTCATCCCGGGAGGCGGGGCTCGGCAAAAAGGCGCAAGGCCAACACCAAGTTATTGAAGTCAAGGACCACACCACGGTCAGGGGCTTGGCTACGTGCCAACACCGGGCGACATCAAGGAAGACAAAAGGCTCGCTCGCACCAAGCGGACGGCCCCGCAAAGGGGAACCTCCGACGGCACACCCAACCTCCGACCTTACGGCTTTGACCTCGCTCATTACTTCACCAAGGGAACCGAGGCAACCGAGGGGACCGGTAACCGACAGCAGCGAGGGGACCGACAGGCGGAACCGGCCAGGAGCGAGGGGACCGGCGGAACCGAGGCAACGGGGCTGAGGGGACCGGCGGTGGAGCCCGATGAAGATGAGAAAGAAGCGGGGATAGTCGGCACCAAGACTACGGGAAGAATGGAACGGCTAGCACGGGACCTCAAGCGTTTGAGAGGACTCAAAGCTAATCCGATAAGGGGAGCGTTCCTCGACATCACGGCTCTACTGGACCAAGTGCCACCACGGTCCGGCATGAGTACACATTCAAGGGAATCCCGAGACTTGGAGGAGCAACTCAAGGTACTCTCCATGGGAAACAAGTTGTTCGGATCAGCCGCCGAGGCCACATTCGAGACAGTAAAGTCCAAAGCGAAGGAACCGGAATTCATAGAAGACGCTCTCGGTGGACCGGCTCTGAGTCTATTTGAAGAAGTCATGGAGTTGCCCAACTTGATCGGCGGGGCTCCGACAACGGCATGATCGCCATGATAGGGACGGCGAGCCAAGCCTCTCGATCCCCGCACCCTCATCAAGCATCCAAAGAATGCCCTTTGAAGAATTGGGTAACTTTCACCGGACGAGGGCAAGCCGGGCGGTGGAAGACAGGCTGGGCCCGCACCCACATCTCCTAAACCCGGTCTCAAACCCTCACGAGTCGGTCCTTGTCGAGTCCAGTCCTACGAGTCATCCAACGGCCTTACGCGGAGGACTATAATGTTGTAGCCAATCATGTATTCCCGTTCTTGTTTAATGAAAAGTCGACCTTTCGGAGTATCCTCTCATTGCCACTTTAACAAGCGATAAGTTAACAAACAACTTAAAAGACGTTAATAATTCAATTGATAAAGAAGCGAGACACATTAAACGAACAATACATTAAAGAAGTTCTCGAGCGTGTAGTTGACCAAGAGGACAACCGGGCCCAAGTTGTAGAAGAGGTTATGACCAAAGTGAACACAGGGTCGGTCTGAGAGCCTAAAGAGACCTGAAGTGGGCGGTTTCTTCGCCGATGCGAGAAAAGAAGCCACGATAAGCCTCCTCAGGGAGTATGTTGACGTGTTCGCTGGTCATATCGGGACATGCCGGGACTCGATCCCTCAATCGTGGAGCACGAGAATTCCCACGGATCCAGAATCAGCACGTCCAGCGAAGGCTACGCAAGATCAAGGCTTGAGTGGTCCTTGCGAGTTAAAGAAGAAATTGAGAAAATGCTCAGAGTTGGTTTCATCGGAGTGATTGAATACCCGACTTGGCTCTCCAACATCGTGACGGTCACCAAGGCCAACGGAAAGGTCGGATCTTTGCGTGGATTTCGGGATCTCAACAAGGCCAACCCTAAAGATGATTTCCAGCTGCCTAACATCGACATCTTTGGTCGATACCACGGCAAATTTCGAAGTAAAGTCCTTCGTGGACGGGTTTCTTTGGATACAACCCGGATCAAGATGTCAGGAGGATCGGGCCAAGGCGCCTTCACCACTCCATGGGGGACATCTTGTTACACGGTCATGCGGATTCGGTCTAAGAAACGGCGGGGCTACTTACCGGCGAGCTGCAATGACCCTCTTCCATGACATGATTCACAAAGAAATCGAAGTATATGTCGACGACATGATCATCCCTCAAGGGATCGGACATGCGGCACATGACGGATCTAAGGAAGTTCTTCAACAGGACTCGAAAACACTCCATGAGGTTGAACCCGGCAAAGTGCACCTTCGGCGTCAGCGCGGCAAGGTGCTTGGGGTACATGGTTACGAGAAAGAGGTATCGAAGCCGATCCCGGGAAAATCAAGGCCATCATCGACATGAAGCCGCCTCGAAACCACTGACGAAGTAAAGAGCTTCATGGGAAGACTTCGATACATCGGTCGCTTCATCAACCGGTTGACATCTCTCTGCGAGCCCGTATTCAAGCGATGAAAAAGAATGCCGACATCAAATGGGACTCCGAGTGCCAAAACGGCTTTCGAGAAGATCAAGACCTACTTGGTTAATCCCCCGATTACTGTGCCCGCCACATGAAGACAAGCCACTACTCCTGTATCGACAGTGAGACACGTCAATCGGAGCAATGCGCACAAGAACGAAAGATTCCAAGGTTGAGCATGCAATCTACTTCGTAAGCCGAAAGCTTCAAGGAAGTGAACTCGGCTACTCGGCATCGAGAGAAAACTTGTACCGCCTTGGTATGGGTAGTCGGGAAGCTGAAACACTACATGCGGTCGCATTCGGTACTCTGGTCTCTAAAGTGGACCCCGTCAGATATCTCTTTGACAAGCCATCCTGTCGATGCGGCTAGCCCAGTGGTCATTCTTCTGGCTGAGTTCGACATCAAGTACATGGTCGAAGAAAATCAACAAAGGGCGAGTAATGGCGAGATCGGCTTGCCGACTTCCCGAGCGGTGAACCTAAGGGTCACGATCCGCAATTTCCGGACGACGGAATCTTTTCACTTGATAGCGCAAACCGGCGCAACTCTTCTTCGATGGGGCAGCCAACAAGAAGGGGAATGGCATTGGAATGCTCCTTGTCGATCCCAGGGACGAGCATACTCCCATAGCCGTCAAAGTGAATTTTGAAGCAACCAACAATGCGGCGAATCTGAAGCTTGTGCGGCGGAGTTTGGAAGCCGCCCTCGAGCGCAACATCTTAGAGTGGATGTATATGGAGACTCGGCATTGATCATCAATCAAGTATCCAACAAATGGAAGACGGTAGATTCCGGCCTTCGAAGTACCACGCGTACGTGGAGGAACTCATTGCTCGGTTCAAGGACATCTCTTTTCACTATTTGCCAAAGAGACGGGGAACCGCTTCGCGAGATGCCACGGCAACCCCTCGCCTCTCTTGTCGAAATTCCCGAAGGGAAAGCGGTAAAACCCCTCGGAATAGGCGGACGGGAAACACCCGCCTATTCTTTGTGAGATCGAAAAAGAAAAGAAACGATCGACGAACCACAGGTATAATCAAATTTACCGGTACCTCCAAAGCGGAGAAGCTTCCTTCACAAGTGAAGATGGAAAATACAAAGAAGGGATCAAAGCCAAAAACATGATGGCATTAAAACGCTGGCATCCCATTTCGTCATGCAGGGGTATGTTATACAAGAAGCGCCACGAGGGCCACTCCTTCGGTGTGTAAACAAAGAAAAAGCCCGGCGAGCTAATGAACGAAGTTCCTGACGGAACTGCGGTCCGCACATGAACGCAGAGCATTGACACGGATCATTCTCCGTATGGGATACTATTGGATATCAATGGAAACAGGCGCATCCGGTTCGTCAGAAGGCTGCGACAAATGTCAGCGGTTCTCCAACCTCAATCACATCCCTCCTCACGAACTCTATTGCATGACTATGCCATGGCCTTTCGCCACGCATGGGGAATCGGCGTCATCGGCAAGATCACTCCTCCCGGGAGCAATGGTCACGAGTTCATTTTAGTCGCGATCGACTACTTCACCAAATGGGTAGAAGCCGGATCGTCTGAAAGTCTTGAATTCTAAGAAGGTGGCGAGTTCATCAGAGAGAACATCATGTGCCGATACGGAGTGCCCAGCGAGATCATCTCAGACAATGGGACTCACTTCGAAGGAGATTGTGACCAACTGCGGCCGAATTAAGAGTCACACGTCACAAGTCTTCTCCTTACGGACCACAAACCAATGGTGCGGTAGAGGCGGCCAACAAGACTCTCGCCATGATAATCGAGAAAGATGACCACCGGAGGTCGGGAGGCGGCCCGAAAAGCTACATCTAGCCCTGCGGGGATGCAGAACATCGGTCGAGAACCGCCACGGGGAGACTCAGTTCGCACTTACCTACGGAATGGAAGCGATGTTACCGTGGAATTGGAAATTCCATCCCTCAGAGTCCTCTTGGAAAACGGGATCAATGAAGTCGAATGGCTACGAGAGCCGTCACGACGAACTTGCTCTACTCGACGAGCGCAGATTGAAAGCCATGGAACACACTCGAGCCTACCGGAGCGGAATGGCACGAGCATTCGACAAGAAAGTCAAGATCCGAGACATCGAGAGAAGGCGACTTGGTGCTAAAGGAAAAGCCTCCTACGCGACCAATCCCCTCGGAAAGTGGGAGCCTACCTGGATAGGACCGTTCGTGGTACAAAGAATCTTCTCCGGAGGAGCCATGAAGCTAGCGAGATTTGGACGGAAACCCTTTCGTTAACCCCGTGAACGGAAGCAAGCTCATGAGATACTTCGTTTGAGGAAGAGCACGAGTCAACTCTCCTTCCCCATACATCGTCCCCCTCGGTAAATTAAAGTGCTAAAGAGTAATACCCAACTGGATACATTCCCGCTAATGATCCGAGGGTAAAAAACGAGTCGCACTTCTTTTGTCTTTGTTTTTCTCAAATTCACCTAAAAGTGTCGAACTACGGTGACCTGAGCCCCTTAGTCCAATTGTAAAGGGGAACGTAGGCGGCCATCTTTGGTTCGGTCTAAAAAGCAAAAAAATACAATAAGCATCAATTGCTTGTGTTTGAAAAACTCTTTTCATTTAACCTACAAATTCATAACGGTTAAAACATTCTTTGATGAGTTCAAGCACGGTCAACTCTTGACTCGCTACACGCTAGCAAAACTACAATAAAACATTAATCAATTAATGTGTCTGCTTGAATGACAACGATGGGTGGATACTGCGGACATGCAAGGTCAACCTAGTTTCCCGTACTAGGTCCTTCATCCTTCTTCCCCTTCCCTTTTCCCCGTGAGTGTTCTTCACCTTCGCGGGAAATATTCCGGTAGGCCTTCTACTGGCTCGGGGACCCTTCCCGACGCCTCCGTCAAGCTTGTGGTGTCAGCTGATCCTTTCTCTAGCTCTGTCTCGAGCCGCCTCGCTTCGAGCCATCATCATAGTGCTTTGATTGGCCTCCCGATCGGCACTTGCCACATAATCGGCCATGGCATCGCCGAGTACGATTCTCGGGGTTAGCCCTCGCACTGTCCTCCTCGAGGTCGAGCTGTCCAGGGTGATCGGCACCCAACGGCTCACTCCGTCTCCACAAGAGAGCCATCTGTGTCTCCCCATACACTCTTCGTACCGGTTCGAATCTTGCGTCGACGAACAGTGCCCTCTCTCAGGTGAAAGAGAACCACGGCGGGGAAAGGACGTATATTGCCACCACCGGGTGATCGGCAATAGCGTCGAAGGATCCTCCATCGCGAGAGATCCCACCTCAAGGTAGCGGCATAACTCGGATCGATCGGTGGCACTGCTCCGGCCCATCTTGCTTGAGAACCAATGATGGAATATAGAAAGACGTGCGAGACGGCCCGGCACTACGACGATCAATAGACCCTCTGAGCGGTCCTGCAAGTCTGTAACTTCCAATGGGAACCCACCATCGCAAATGATGCGTGCAAAGTGCTGGCCATCGAGCTCCCGGCTCGGCTGATTGCCTCCTATCACCGGAAGGACGTCGCGAGAAAGACCCAGCGTCACGAGGACATTGGCACCTCGGGCATCATCTGCGGCCTCTCCCTCAACCACATGGTCGGCATAGCGGGACTCCCTCCCCACATGTATCGGCTACGGTCGCCATCCAGGCCTATGCCCGAGAACGTCTCGCCCAAGACCCGATGGCACGATGTCTCCTCCACTCCGTGGCTGCCTCACCGAGGTCCAGATCTGGCTGTGATGGCACACACCCGAGAGACGTGAATGTGAACGAGTAGCAATCGCGCCTGAGCAAACGCGTCCCACGAAAAGACGCTCCCCTCGGCTCAGCAAATCTCTCGGGCGGTCCCGAAATGTCAACGTAATCGGTATCTGTACCGGCATCCCGTATGCTTCTCCGGCCGAGATACCCAACAAAGACACTAGCTTCTCAACGGTGGCCATGCCACCGGCATACGGAAGAACTAGGCTGTTCCGTCTCGGGTCCTCCCGAATGGCAGGAAATCTTCAAACGTAGGAGTGACTTCGTTGTACGAAAAGTTGTACACATTCCTCCTTACGTCCCGAGGCAGACGCGGCTCTCAAAGATCCCAATACGGCATGAGCTCCTTCAAAGCCCAAGCAGATTTAATCATGCTGACCTTCGAAAAACCTTTTTGTTACGCCTCGTGTGGTTCCAGGTACCCACATTGAAAGTTGTCCAAATATCGCTCTTGCATCAGAGACGATAACTTGGGAAAAGGAGCCATGTCGGAAGGTGAAGAAAACCTTAAGAAAGGGAAAAGAATTCAGCGGAATGAGCAAAAACAATGCGCGGTTCTTACAAATTGCAAAGTTTGAAGCGCAATTTAAAGAATCTGGAAATTCAATTCTAGTCAGTGGGACTCCTCTGAGTTGACTTGGTCAACTCTGCAACTAAACTGCCTTAAAAGTGGAAACATTTCCAAACCATGCCTGTTCACTCTTATGAAATCTGCGTGCACATACGATTTCATTCAACCAATGTCAATATCCCTTAGCCCAGGGCTCGTGCAGCCAGTGCAAATAATTAAAAATTAGTGCATACATGCTTAATTTTGACCCGTTCAATTTTTAATGCATTTCTCCTTTTTATTTATTTTTGATTAACCTATTTGCTTATTTGCGAAAGTAACAGAAGGTGATCACGAGAATAAATATGCGAAATACGGAGTTCCGCCCCACGGGCGCCTTTTTGCAAATACATTTCAAATCAAAATTTGTTCTGACAAATACATGCATTTTGTCTAAACAAAATAGTAAAGAAAGAAACGGTAAAAAGGGACTACTGCGAGTCTGCTCGTCATCCGTACACTCGACGTCTTTGCTCGCCGCCCGGATCATCGCAATGAACTCGCCGAACTCCTCCCGGTAGGGAATAGGCAAAGGGCCTCCTCGGGTACGCGAACTCGAGGACTCCCCTCTCGCGCCCAGAGTGCGCGAAGAAGGAGCTCCCGAATCCGGCCCGTTCCGCCGCGAGGCGCGAGCCCACAGTGTGAAGTCCTCCCACCTTTGTGGGAGCGGGCGAACCCCTCGGCCTAGACGGCCCCCGATCGCGGACGTCCACGCTCCTCAGGAGGCGCACCGCATGAACTCCACGAGCCTCTGGCGTAGGCGGACCACCCGTCCACCCGGCCTCGTGGCCTCATTATACGTACGGCCGGATACTGCGAACCGGGAAAATCATCGAAAGCGAACGAAAGTACGGATGCATCATGTGCGGAATGCTACTATCAAATGCGAGAAAATCAAAAAAGGTGCTCACTTAGAAGCATTGGGGTCCGCCTGTATCGTGGTCTCGGCGCGGCCGGAGCGGGATCACAAGTCGCCTACGCGAACCATCCGGTCCCTCGTACGCTAGCCTAGGTCGCGGGACGGGAAAATCTCGAGGACCTCCGGGGACCTCGCCCTCTCTATCTTTGCACTGCGGGCTCCTCGGCCTCATCCTCAAGAAAACATCATAGGCGGCCCCGCTATGATGTACTCGATAATGCGCACCACAGAAGGTACCCCTCCGGCTCATCAATCGGCATCTCCGGGGATCTTTGCATGTACTGAAGGAGGATCCACCGGCACCCGATGGAAGAGACCCTGCCTATCTTGTGACGGGTCACCCTCTCCCCAAATACATGGCGTCACGGTGAAGTCCCACCGGGAGCTTCGCCGCCGTGTAGTCTCGGCTGGCAATCTTGCACCGCGACATGATCAAACTGCTCCACCGGGTCGGTGGATCCTCTCGGAAAACTCCGGGTTCGGCGCCGAGAGATATCTCCTCGTATGACACTCGAGTGCCAAGCTCTCGAAGAGGCCGCCTCTTCGCCTTCTTACGCGAGCCCGGCGTGGCGGGGAACGGGGGGACGGTACGGCTCCTTGATGTCCCAAGCACTGCGGATTTGAACACCTCGTAGCACCGGACACCGCGAGAGAATGGAAAGTTATGTCGGCTCTACAAAGCGGATACATACGAGTACATAAAAGAGGCAAGGAAGAGAAAAAGCACGTAAACTTACATCCAAGACGGGCGTGAAGCGGCTAAATGAGTGCTCCTCTCCCCGCGAGAACTGTCCGAGGGAATGGTAAAGCTCGGCCGGTCCGGCCTCCCCACGCAAACCCCTCACGGCATCCAAGTCTACCGGCGGCCCGAGCGGAGGAAGTGACAAGACGTGTCGGAAGTCGGGAACAAAGTCGGCGACGGCGCAAACCAAAGGAACCCTCGAGCCGGACGCTCCGCGGTCATCCTCGAGGACCCGGCCCGGATAATCGGCGACCACTTCCCTCAGTGATGCTCCATCGGCTGTGCTTAGAATGCCTAAGCCCTGGCATCGGTAATATCAAACCCAGCGGACCAGACAAGCTGCTCAGGTGTAACCATCAACCCACACCGGCGTGTTGCCATAAGACGGCAACCCGGTGATAGCGGCAAAATCCGTGGGAGTCACCGTCGCCTCCCCATACGAAATGGAAAGTGTGGGTCGTATCCCACCGGTGCTCGCTCGGCGCGACATACATAGACACTGCCCTCGGCGTATCGGTTGTCGCCGCCACAACAGCGATAAACCCGGCCCGGCCGGAGTCAATCACCGGTGTCGTGGACTCCTCTCTCCCTCTCGATCCACGTCAGGGATAATGCCCCACAATGCACCGCACCGCCTCAAAGGCACCAGACTCTTACGGTTATGAGTATTAACCGTCCTGTCCCTGCGAGACAAACAAGACGAAGCAACGTCAACGAGAATGCAACAACGCATGTCAAAAGGATGCAATGCAGATACGGTTCTCATTCATTTCCTACGTATATTCAAAATCTTTTGAAAACTCCGTCGAATCCGGAACTTTCAAAATCTTTCGAAAACTCCGTCGAATCCGGAACTTTCAAAATCTTTCGAAAACTCCGTCGAATCCGGAACTTTCAAATTCTTTCGAATTTTTCGAAAATTTAAACAAGATCTAGGAATTAAAGCTACTTTAATTTTGGAAAATGCATTTAGACATGGAATTTTGCAACCAAAATTTTTATGTCATCTACCCATGATGTCAATTGAACTACATCCTAGTCAATTTCGACAAATGTTCGTAGCAAAGTCAAAAGCCCCAATTCGGGCACCAAAATCCCTAAGTAAATTCCTAACAAATTTCTAACATTTAAAGAATGCACATTCTTAAAATTAATGGAATTTGTAGGAAACTACTTGTCTTTCGATCCCTCCCTTGGAGTTGTGGCGGTCCCTGCCGGATAAAACTCCTCCGGATTCAATGGAAGAGTGGTGGTTCGAATGGTCCGAACCAATCGAGTTCTTTCGTCGTCGGTCCTTCCGTGGCGAGCCATTGGTCCTCCTTCACCCTCCATAGCGATTTTCCCTCACAAATTCGAGCAAACCTTGCAATTTGGGTTGGATTTCTCTCTCTTTTCTCTCCTCTCTCGCCGCAATAATGGAAGAAAATGGCCATTTTCTTCCTCCTCGGCATTTAAAAAGATTCTGGAAAATCGCAAAAGTCCGACCGGACTCTTACTGCACCAGAATAATTTTTGCCCCTTTTGCCCCTCAGCTTTTGGCAATTCCAATTTTACCACTTTTGGCCCCCGAAAGTGTAAAATTTCCCCCAGTTAGACATTTCTAACGCCTTATCCCCCGAGGATAAATCAAAGTTAGTTCTCACTAACGCTCGTCTCCTGACGTTAAATTCAGTCCAGTTGACGTTTGACATTCAAACGTTCAACCATGTCTCCGGACATTTCAGTTACTATTCCGTCTCCCGACGTTAAAATTTAATAATGGTCCTCACCATTAAATCCTCAATCGCGACCTTTCACGGTCCGATTTCAAGTCTCAATTGCGACCTTTCACGGTCCGATTTCAAGCCTCAATCGCGACCTTTCACGGTCCGATTTCAATCCTCAATTGCGACCTTTCACGGTCCGATTCCAATTCTCAATCGCGACCTTTCACGGTCCGATTCAAATCCTTAATTGCGACCTTTCACGGTCCGATTTCAAGTCTCAATTGCGACCTTTCACGGTCCGATTTCAATCCTCAATTGCGACCTTTCACGGTCCGATTCCAATTCTCAATCGCGACCTTTCACGGTCCGATTCCAATCCTCAATAGCGACCTTTCACGGTCCGATTCCAATTCTCAATCGCGACCTTTCACGGTCCGATCTCAAGCAGTCAATCCCGACCTTCGCGGTCCGACCTCCACTCTCTTATCTAGACCTTCGCTGGTCATCTCTCCGGCAACAGCAATAAGCCCGAACCCCCGAGGCACGAACGCCTTGCAAAGTCATCTCTCCGACATGACAATAAGCCCGAACCCCAAGGCACGAACGCCTTGCAAAGATCATCTCTCCGGCAACGGCAATAAGCCCGAACCCCAAGGCACGAACGCCTTGCAAACGGTCATCTCTCCCGGCAACAAAGAATAAGCCCGAACCCCAAGGCACGAACGCCTTGCAAACAGTCATCTCTCCGGCAACAGCAATAAGCCCGAACCCCAAGGCACGAACGCCTTGCAAACAGTCATCTCTCCGGCAACAGCAATAAGCCCGAACCCCAAGGCACGAAAACCTTGCAACAAACCCTCTCCGGCAACAGCAATAAGCCCGAACCCCAAGGCACGAACGCCTTGCAAACAGTCATCTCTCCGGCAACAGCAATAAGCCCGAACCCCAAGGCACGAACGCCTTGCAAGCGGCCATCTCTCCGGTAAAGAATAAGCCCGAACCCCAAGGCACGAACGCCTTGCAAACAGTCATCTCACCGGCAACATCAATAAGCCCGAACCCCAAGGCACGAAAGCCTTGCAACAATCCCTCTTCGGCCATCCAGGTAAGCCCGAACGCTCATCCCGACGGGATAAAGCGCAACGAATAAGCCCAAAGCACCCAAGGCACGAACGCCCTCGTCGGCGTCGCAACTCCGGTTTGAGGCACCACACGCCCTCGAAGGTTTGAAGTCCCAGGATCAGACGCCTCCCAACAGTCTCCATTCAGGTACAGGTACCTCGCGAATGGTCTCATCCAGGTTCAGACGCCTCCTAACAGTCTCGCTCAGGTCAAGGTCCCCATGCGCGGCCCTTGCCCCCTTTTCGAACTACGATCGGCTTGATTCCGGCTCGGGATACGTAGGAATCTTTTTCGCTAAAGGTCCAGCCAGCTGACCGCTCAGGTCTCTTTCAAAGTAAGGCATCCCGATTTGGATCCTTATCTTTTTCAACGACCCTACCTCCTTCGGAGGAGACGTCGCTGAGGGGCTAACTGTAAGTACCCAAATCCGGATCGTCCAAATCCGTCAGAAAGTTAACCGAAATCCGTTAACTGGCCCGCTCCAGGTTAACCGGAACTCGTTAAACTCCCGTTGCCGTGCCAACGAGACGTCCGGACTGCCCCGTGCATCCGACGTCGAACCGTACTTAGCATGTGACATCTCACGTAAAAGTATGGCTTTCCACGAGCATTTTCCGGCACTTTCCGGGCGTTTGGACATTTCGGACCGTTATTTTAAAAAACGGACAAAAGCCGGGACCGGGGAACAATCTTCCACCTCGAGTGGTGACTCGGAGGGCACGTGGCAGCCATGCCACCTCCCTCTAGTCACCCTTCAATCAATTTCAAATGGAAAAGACCAAAATGCCCCTGGTTTGCAAGCCAAGTCCGGCCGGACTCACCGTGCACTTTTCCCGAAATTGCCAAAGAAGTCCCAGCATTTCCAAAATCCCTAAAACCCCCTGAAATTCAGTCCAAGTCCGGTCGGACTCCTACTGCAATTTTCACCCTATAAATAGAAGTTGCTGTCAAAGGCAAGAAGAGGATTTTTTACACCAAAAATCACCACCCCCCCACGGTCCAAACTGGTTTTCACCCCTCCCGAGCTCCCGTTCTGTCTCGATTCGCGTGAAACCTTCGTATTTCGATCAAATACGCACCCTATGACTTCGAAACAACCTTTCGAATCACTTTTCGTGTCCCGTACACACCTCCCGAGCCAAAGGAGTCGACCCTAGCCATAGGTATAACTCCCTCTCTCTAAATCTCCCGTTCCGTCTCGGTTTACGCGCCAGTCGCTATAACTGTTTCGAACGTCGTTATCAAAATGTAGACGCCTCAGTCTAATGGGGTCCGATACGTTTTAGCCCCTCGATCCTCTTCTCTTTCCGTAAGAGAAGTAATCACGGGTTAAAACGGCGTTCCGACCCCGTTCCGTTTACTTTTACGTCATTTACAATTCCGAGCCGTTTGGCCTCGTTGATCGTCATTTACAATTCCGAGCCGTTTGGCCTCGTTGATCATCATTTACAATTCCGAGCCGTTTGGCCTCGTTGATCGTCATTTACAATTCCGAGCCGTTTGGCCTCGTTGATCGTCATTTACGAATCCGGATCGTTTGATTCCGTTGACACCGCTTTAAATACTGTCATTTATAGGTCCGATCCGTTTGGATTGTGATAGTATTTACTTTTCAAAGTCCGAGTCGCAACCCGATTCGTTGATCGCATGTCATTTAATACGCATTTTTCCCGTAAAAATCGTTAACAATGTAATGCCCGGTTCAAAACCGGAGTTCGTCCGTCGAACTCTCTTTCAAAACGCGCGAAATGACGTTCGGCCTCCGAACGCTCATCTTCAAACTCAAAGCCGCCATTTGACACTTAAAATCATTTAATACGCATTTTTCCCGTAAAAATCGTTAACAATGACTCGTACAGCTCAAAGTCGACGTTTGCCACGCAAACGCTCATTTCAACTCAAAGTCGACGTTTGCCACGCAAACGCTCATTTCAACTCAAACCGACGTTTGTCATTCAAACGCTCGTCTTTTCAAAAGTCAACTAATCAACGTTTGTCATTCAAACCAAGATTAAGCTTGTCATTCAAGCCCCCATTTCAAAACACACACACACACACACACGATTTCGAGAAAGGTAGAAAGACTCGTCATGCGAGGCGTTTCGGGCGATCTCGTCATACTCTACCCGAAACGTAACCTGACCTCCGAACCTAACAATCTCTGGTACAAAAAAGCTTTTTACTCGTTTTTGCTGCCAATAAAAATGATCCCCTTTTTCAAAAAGCCTTTTCCTAAGTTTTTGCTACCAATAAAAACGACACCTTTTCACAATAGCCGTTTCTCAACGTTTTGGGCTCAAAATACAAAAACCGCGTGGAGACTCCTCATTTTGTTCCTTCCCATGAAGCGAGGTCTCAGACACCAACGCCCCTCCGCGAAAGACAACCTCCTTTTCCGCGCCCCCCGCCCACGCGCGAAAAAGATCGGGTAATTTCACCAGTGCTCTGAGTCGTTTGACGGCCTCATGCCGGAAGGCTATGATAATGTAGCCAACAATGTATTCCCGTTCGTCTTAAATGAAAAATTTGACCTTTCGGATTATCCCCTCATTGCCACTTTAACAACTGATAAGTTAACGAACAACTTAAAAGAAGTTAATAATGATTACTTGATAAAGAAGCAGACACACTAAACGAACAATACATTAAAGAAGTTCTTAAGCGTGTAGTCGACCAAGAGGACAATCGGGCCCAAGCTGCCGAAGAGGTTATGACTAAAGTGAACCTGGGGTCAGTACAAGAGCCTAAAGAGACACAAGCAATTTCTTCACCGGTGCAGAAAAAGAAGCCCTGATTAATCTCCTCAAAGAATATGTTGACGTGTTCGCCTGGTCATACCAAGACATGCCAAGACTCGATCCCTCAATCGTGGAGCACAGAATCCCTCTAGATCCAGAATCCAAGCCTGTCAAACAGAAACTGCGCAAGATCAAGCCTGAATAGTCTTTGCAAGTGAAAGAAGAAATTGAGAAGATGCTCCGCGTCGGCTTCATCAGAGTAATTGAGTACCCAACCTGGATTTCCAACATTTTAACGGTCACCAACGCCAATGGAAAGGTAAAATGGTGTGTAGATTTTCGAGATCTCAACAAGGCCATCCCTAAAGATGATTTCCCACTGCCCAACATCGACATGATGGTCTACACCACGACAAATTTCAAAGTAAAATCCTTTGTGGACGGATTCGCCGAATACAATCAGATCAAGATGTCCAAAGAAGATCAGGCCAAGACTGCTTTCACCACTCCGTGGGGGACATACTATTACACGGTCATGCCGTTTGGTTTAAAGAACGCTGGGGCTACTTATCAACGGGCTGCAACTGCCCTCTTCCATGACATGATCCACAAAGAAATCGAAGTGTACGTCGACGACATGATCATCCACTCCAAAGGATCAGACATGCAGCACATGACATATTTGAGAAAGTTCTTCAACAGACTCAGAAAATACTCCATGAGATTGAACCCTGCAAAGTGCACCTTCAGCTTCAAATGAGGCAAAGTACTGGGGTACATGGTTACAAAAAGAGGCATCGAAGCAGATCCAAAGAAAATCAAGGCCATCATCGACATGAAGCCACCACAGACACTGACAGAAGTGAAAAGTTTCATGGGAAGACTTCAGTACATCAGCCACTTAATCAACCAGTTGACCTCTCTCTGCGAGCCAATGTTCAAACTAATGAAGAAAAATGCTGACATTAAATGGGACTCCGAATGACAGACAGCCTTCAAATCAAGACATACTTACTGAATCCCCCAATCCTGTGCCCGCCACATGAAGATAAGCCACTCCTCCTGTACCTGACAGTGACTGACACGTCAATTGGGGCTATTCTGGCGCAAGAACAGAAAGATTCCAGAGTTGAGCATGCAATCTACTTCGGGAAACTGAAACACTACATACAGTCACATTTAGTGCTCCTGGTCTCCAAAATGGACCCCGTCAGATATCTCTTCGACTAGCCATCTCTATCAATAAGATTAGCCAAGTGGTCATTCTTCCTGGCTGAATTCGACATCAAGTACATGACCAGAAAATCAATAAAGGGTCGAGTAATGGCAGATCAACTGGCAGACTTCCCAAGCAGTGAACTCAAGGGTCCTGATCCGCAGTTTCCAGATGACGGAATCTTCTCACTCAACAGCGCAAACAATTGGCAACTCTTCTTCGATGGGGCAGCCAACAAGAAGGGAAATGGTATTGGACTGCCCCTGGTCGATCCTAAAGACGAGCACACTCCCATAGCCATCAAAATGAATTTTGAAGCAACCAACAATGCAACAGAATATGAAGCTTGCACAGCCGGCCTAGAAGCTGCTCTTGAACACAACATCACAGAATTGGAAGTATACAGAGACTCAGCATTGATCATCAATCAAGTATCCAACAAATGGAAGACAATAGATTCTGGCCTCCAGAAGTACCATACGTACATGGAGGAGCTCATTGCTCAGTTCAAGGACATCTCTTTCCACTACTTGCCAAGAGACAGGAACCGCTTCGCAGATGCCCTGGCCACCCTAGCATCTCTTGTTGAAATTCCCGAAGGGAAATAGTAAAACCCCTCAGAATAGGTAGACGGGAAACCCTCAAAATGGAGAAGCTTCCTTCACAAATGAAGATGGAAAATACAAAGAAGGGATCAAAGCCAAAAATATGATGGCTCTAAAATGCCTGGCATCCCATTTTGTCATTCTGGGTGGTATGTTATACAAGAAGCGCCACCAAGGACCACTCCTCCGGTGTGTAAATAAAGAAAAGGCCAGCGAGCTGATGAACGAAGTTCAGAACGGAACCTGAGGTCTGCACATGAACGCTAGAGCATTGACACAGATCATCCTCCGTATGGGTTACTACTGGGTATCAATGGAAATAGACTGCATCCAGTTCGTTAGAAGCTGCAACAAATGTCAACGGTTCTCCAACCTCAACCACATTCCTCCTCACGAGCTCTACTGCATGACTACACCATAGCCTTTCGCCACATGGGGAATTGACGTCATCGGCAAAATCACTCCAACAGGGAGCAACGGTCACGAGTTCATATTAGTCGCAGTCGACTACTTCACCAAATGGGTAGAAGCCAGATCATACAAAGTACTGAATTCCAAGAAGGTGGTCGAGTTCATCAAAGAGAACATCATGTGCAGATACGGGGTGCCCAACGTGATCATATCCGAAAATGGGACCCACTTTGAAGGAGATTGTGACCAACTGTTGACCGAGTTCTGAGTTACATGCCACAAGTCTTCTCCCTACAGACCACATACTAATGGTGCAGTAGATGCAGCAAACAAGACTCTTGGAAGAATAATAAAAAAGATGGCCATCAAAGGTCGGGATTGGCCCGAAAAGCTACATCTAGCCCTTTGGGAATACAGAACATCAGTCAGAACCGCCACAGGGGAGACTCCTTTCGCACTCACATATGAAATGGAAGCGATGTTACCAGTTGAATTGGAAATCCCATCCCTCCGAGTCCTCTTGGAAAACGAAATCAATGAAGTCAAATGGCTCCAAAGCCGTCACGATGAACTAGCTCTACTCGACGAGCGAAGATTGAAATCCATGGAACATACTCGTGCCTACTAAAGCAGAATGGCCCGAGCATTTGATAAGAAAGTCAAGATCCGAGACATCAGAGAATGCGACTTGGTGCTTAAGGAAAAGCCTCCTACACAGACCAATCCCCTCGGAAAGTGGGAACCTACCTGGATAGGCCCGTTCGTGGTACAAAGAATCTTCTCTGGAGGAGCCATGAAGTTAGCAGATTTGGATGGAAACCCTTTCGTCAACCCAGTAAACGGAAGCAAGCTCCGCAGAGACTTCGTTTGAGGAAGAACACGAGTCAACTCTCTCTCCCCATACACCGCCAATCAATAAAATCAAAGTGCTAAAAGAGTAATACCCAACTAGATACATTCCCAAAAATTATCTTGGTAAAAGACAGGGTCGCACTTTTCATCTCTTTTCAAATTTCTCAAAAGTGTCGAACTACGGTGACCTGAGCTCCTTAGTCCATTTGTAAAAGGGGAACGTAGGCAGCCATCATTCGTTCGGTCTCAAAAACAAATAAAATTTCATATACAACACCAATCATTTGTGTTTCAAAAAACTCTTAAATTTAGCCTACAGATTCATTACGGTTAAAACAATCTTTGATGAGTTCAAGAACGGTCTACTCTTGACTCGCTACACGCTAGCAAAACAATAATAAAACACTTAATCAACTTATTGTGTCTGCAATGACAGTGGGTAGATATTCCGAACGGCAAGGTCAACCTAGCAACTCGTACTTGGTCCTTCATCTTTCCTCCCCTTCCCTTTCCCATGACGGGTATTCTTTGCCTTCACAGGAAATATCCCCGTAGTCCTTCTACCTGGCTCTGGGACCCTTATCGACGCCTGTGTCAAACCTGTGGCTGCCAACGCAGCCCTTTCCCTAGCTCTATCACGAGCTGCCTCTCTTCGAGTCGCCATATCCGTGCTCTGATCGGCCAACCGACTAGCATTGACCTCATAGTCAGCCATATCATCCCCAGTACTATCCTGAGGGTTAGCCATCGCTTCGGCCCTCCTCAAAGTCGAGCTGTCACGACGGTCAAGGCCCAATAGCTCACTTCGTCTCCACAGAAGAGCCATTTGTGTCTCCCCTATACACTCCTCATACCAGTTCAAATATCGAGTAGACAGAACAGTGCCCCCTCTCCGGTGAAAGAGAACCCTGGCAGGAAAAGACGCATATTGCCATAACCGCATGAAAAGCAATAACGTTGAAGGATCATCCATGAAAAGCGATCCCACCTCAAAGGTAGCGGCATCACTCAAGCCCGTCAACGGAACCTGCTCCAGCCCGAACTGCCGCAACACCAAAGATGGAATATAGAAAGAAGACTGGGACAGCCCCGGAACTCTGACAATGAAGAGACCTTCCTGAATGGTCCGACAAGTCTGCAACTTCCAGTGAGGAACCCACCATCGCAGACAATGTGTGCGGAGTTTTGCCATCCAAAGCTCCAAGTCAGCCTGACTGCCTCCTTTCACCAAGGGTCGCCAAGAGAAAGACCAAGGATCACATGTCACTGGTACCTCGGGCATCTCTTGCAACTGCTCCCTCAACCACAAAGTAAGCATATCGGGACTTCCTCCCCACATGTATCGGTTACCGGTCGCCATCCGACTTATGCCAAGGAATGTCTCGCCCAAGATAAGAGGGACGATATCTCCTCCGCTCCGGAACTGCCTCACCAGGTCCAGAACACTGTGGTGGCACACCCCCAAGGATGTGAATATGAACAGAGTAGCAATCACGAACAGAGCCAAAGCGTCCCACGCAGCAACGCTCCTATCAACACTGGCAAACCTATCAGGCAGCCCCAAAATGTCAACATGATTAGTATTCGGTATCCGCATCCTGTATGCTTCTTCAGCAGAAATGCCAAGCAGAGACATCAACTTCTCAATGGTGGTCAGGCCGCCCGTCAAAGGAAGAACAATATGCTCCACCTCAGGTCCTCCAAGGATAGCCCAAAAATCCTCAAGCGTGGGCGTGATCTCGTTATATGAGAAACTGTACACGTGCCTCCTTTCATCCCAAAAATGAGCCGCAGCTCTCAGAAGTTCCCAATCCGGCGCAAGCTTCTTCAAAGCCCAAACCGACTTCATCCTATAACAACCCTTGAAAAACTCCTTGTTTTGCCTCGTGTGGTGCCATACCCACGTCTTGAACCTCTCCAGGAATCGCTCTTGCATCTGAGACGACAATCTTGGAAACGTGGCCATGGAAAGCAAAGAAAACTTCAAGTATTTGAGAGAGAAAACAAATTTCATCTTCAAAAACAAGCGTGAGACTTCTGAATCTGCATAAACTGGACTGCAATTTAAACAAGTCGAAGTTGAAGATCTGGCCGGCCGGCCTATCTTTCAGGTTGACCCAATCAAACCTGCAGCCTTGCTGCACCAATGTCCCTCGAAATTTCCAAAGAGAACCCTATTCATGCCTTGACCAAACTTACCAACCCGTGATCAATTCACTTATTGTAAATACCACATCCGCCCCGGGCTCATGCAACAGTGCAATTAATAAATAACAGTGCATATAGCTATAAATTTTGCTTGCTCAAATTTTATTATTCAATGCATTTCGTGCTATTATTTATTTTTGCTCAACCTACATGCTTATCTGCCAAGAATAAGTAAAAAGTAATCATAATAAATACTCAAGCATACAAAGTTCGCCCCAAGGGTCTTTCGAGTACAAAATAATATCTGTTACAGGCAGTGCACACAATTGTCTAAAGGATATCAACAGGACTACTCAGAGTCCGGCTCGTCGTCCGAGCACTCAGCATACTGCCCCACAGCAGCAGGATCAATGGTGGACAGATAATCCACGAACTCATCAAAACCAGAATACGAGAAGTGATGGCCCCGCTCCTGAAGACTCTCCATGCTCGAATCCCGAGTACGAATAATGGCGAGCCCCAAATCCAGCAGTCTCATCGGAGAACTGGCTAAAGCCCCGCCCAACATCTATAACACCAGCCGTGGAAGCAGATGAGTCTCTCGCAACGGACGGCCTGGAAGGCATCGACTCATGAACAACCATACTCCTCCGAAAACCGCACCGCAGAGAGTTAACAAGCCTCCTGGCAAAGCCGTTCACCCCATCCAGACGTCTGACGGCCTGATCATAGGTACGTCTAGAAGCCTGCAAACCAGGAAAGCCATCAAAAGATAGAAAGTACAGCACAGATGCAACATTTTCAGAAAGCTACTACAATACAGAAAAGCAACAAGATACTCACCGAAGCATTGGGTTCAACTCTATATTGAGGCCTCGCCTGCTCAGGGGTGGGAATCGTCAATCGCCTGTGAGAACCACCAACGCCCTCATATATAAAGTGAGTGCGGGGGAGCAGATAATCTCTGGGATGCGCAGGGTCCTCACCCTCTCTGGCTATTACCTGTGGGCTCCTCAGCCTCACCCTCCGAAAAATTTCATAGTCGGCATCCTCAATGACGTTCTCAACATGAGGCACTCCCTGCCTGTACCGCTGCAACTCCTCCCCAGCCATGGACAAAGGAAACATCATATGAAGAGGTGGATCCCTCAAAACCAAGGAACGAGATCCCGGAGCATACTGGCAAGACACCCTCTCGCCAAGATACAAGACGTCACAGTGAAGCCCCACTAGCAGCTTTCGCTGACTTGTCACTTCCCTAGCAGCGTTCACAACAGCCTGATCAAACCGGCTCCACCAAGTCAAGTTGATCCTCGGCAAAAAGTCTCGGTCCAGAGCCAAAGACACGTCCTCATAAGTCACACGGGTACTCTCCCTTGACTTCACCGGCTTCCTAGCCACCTTCTGCCAAGTCAGCATGGCAGGAAACAAAGGAGCATACTCTTCCCTGATAGTCCACCGATGCGGGTGGATCACCTCAAAACACCACACCTGTAAAACACCAGGAAAGCTATGTCAGCTACAAAGCAGATACAAACAAGTACAAGCGAGACAAGGAAGAGAAAAAGAAGGAGACTCACATCCAACACGAACTGAAAGCAGCAAAACGAGTTGTCCTCCCCCCAGGAATACTTGTCCAAGGCGAAGAAAAGCTCGGCCAGACCAGCTTCTCCCCAGGAAAACCCTCTCACTGCCTCCAGATCAATCAATGAGCTAAGAAAAGTAAACTGGCACGTCGTGTTCGCATTGGGAAAAATGGTTACTGATAGAGCAAACCACAAGAACCCCCTAGCCAAATAATCAGTTGTCATCCTCTCGAAACCAGCCAGATACTCATCTATCCCTCTCCTCAAATGTGCCTCCATCGGCCCGTATCGAATACCAAGGCCCCTGGCATAAGTAATGTCAAATCCAAGCAGTCCCGTCAGCTGTTCCCTGGTAAACTCATCAAACCACCCTATGGGATTGCCTCGGAACGACAACCCGGTGATCGCAACAAAGTCAGAGGGAGTGATTGATGCCTCCCCCTCCTAAAGTGAAACGTGTGGGTCATGTCCCACCAATACTCGCTCAAAGCGACATGGGGCACCTTGACCCTCTGTGTCAAAGCCACAGCAGCCACCGTGCTGATAAAGCCTCCCAGGTCGGAGTCAATCACCAACTGCCGTGGACTCCTCTCTCCATCACGAGCCATGTCTGGGAACATTTCCCATAGCTCGCGGATAGCCTCAACATCTCCCCTACTCTCAATAGTGGACACGTCAACCAACCCTCGCCCCTGCAGGTAAACACAACAAAGGTATGTCACTACAGGATAACATACACAAAATGCACATGCACGTGTCAAAATCACAAAAACATATCGACACAAAGATACAGTTCAATAATTTCCCTAAAATATTTCTGTCCCAGTCGGAGTATTAACGGTTCATTTCCCTAAAATATTTCCGTCCTAGTCGGTGTATTAATGGTTCATTTCCCTTAAATATTTACGTCCCAGTCGAAGTATTAACGGTTCAGTTTTCAAAATCCCGTTTCAATAACAGTTCATTTCCCTAAAATATTTCCATCCCAGACGAAATATTAACGGTTCAGTTTTCAAAATCTCGTTTCATTAATGGTTCATTTTCCTAAAATATTTCCATCCCAGTCGGAATATTAACGGTTCAGTTTTCAAAATTCCATTTCATTAACGGTTCATTTCCCTAAAATATTTCCGTCCCAGTCGGAATATTAAATGTTCATTTTTCAAAATCCCGTTTCATTAACGGTTCATTTCCCTAAAATATTTCCGTCCCAGTCGGAGTATTAACGGTTCGAAATCCCAAAACATGAAAGTCATTTTAAAAGACCTGTCAAACCTGAAACTTTCAAAACCAAGTTGAAAAACCCGTTAAACCCGGAACTTTCAAAACAAGGTGAAAAACCGGTCAAACCCGGAACTTTCAAAACATTTCAGAAAATCCATCAAACCCGGAACTTTCAAAACAAGTTGAAAAACCCGTCAAACCTGGAACATTCAAAACCAAGTTGAAAAACCCGTCAAACCCGGAACTTTCAAAACATTTCGAAAAACCCGTCAAACCGGAACTTTCAAAACATTTTGAAAAACTCGTCAAATCCGGAACTTTCAAAATCATGTTGAAAAACCCGTCAAACCCAGAACTTTCAAACACTTTCAAAATTACTCCGTCACGAATTAAACTGACTTTAATTTTGGAAAACACCCCTAGACATGAAATTTTTCTACCAATATTTCTACGTTGTCTACCCATAACATTTTGGCCCAAATGCCCAATCAGCCCCTCATCTTTCCAAATTTGACACTTTTCCTCAAAAGTTTAAAATTTCCAAGTTAGACATTTCTAAAGCCCCTCGCTCGAGGTTAAAATCCAGTTAGACATTTCTAACGCCCCTCTCCCGAGGTTAAAATCCAGTTAGACATTTCTAATGCCCCTCTCCAGAGGTTAAATTTCTCAGTTAGACATTTCTAACGCCCCTCTCCCGAGGTTGAATTCCAGTTAGACACTTCTAACGCCCCTCTCCCGAGGTTAAATTCTGGCCGTCAATCGTAAGCCCGACCATCCTATTTCAACGGCAATCAATGTAAGCCCGCACAACAATTCCTCTTCGGCCGCTGTCATAAGCCCGAACATTTCTCCCCGGCAGGATCCTAAGACACTCCTTCTAAAGGAACGTCAATCAATCTCCTTAGTTCCTAAATAACTTTGTTAGAACTCTGGACGCTTTTCACCAACAATGTGTCATTCTCTTCCGAGGTCACATTTCGTTCCTAACCCCGATGTTGGAACGTCAATCCTTACGTGTTGTTAAAAAATGCCACTTTAACACAACTGCTCCTGTAATTACGTTCCTAACCTTGATGTTGGAATGTCAATCCTTCCGTGTTGTTAAAGAATGCCAGTTTAACACAACCATTCCCATCATCTCCACCATATCCCCAGCAGACAAAGCCTGGCCGTCATCATAAGTCCAGCTCCCAAGGCATGAACGCCTTCATCTTAAGGCACGAATGCCTTACAAAAAACAATCCCAAGGCACGAACGCCTTCATATCAGGTTAGAATGCCTTCGAATAGTCTCCCTCAGGTAAAGACACATTCGAATAGTCTCCCTCAAGTTAGAACGCCTTCGAATAGTTTCCCTCAGGTATAGACGCCTTCAACTAGTCTCCCCTAGGTTAGAACGCCTTCGAATAGTTTCCCTCAGGTATAGATGCCTTCCAATAGTCTCCCTCAGGTTAGAATGCCTTCGAATAGTTTTCCTCAGGTATTGACGCCTTCGAATAGTCTCCCTCAGGTATAGACGCCTTCGAATAGTCTTCCTCAGGTTAGAATGCCTTTGAATAGTCTCCCGTAGGTTCAGACGCCTCCAAACAGTCTCTCTCAGGTTAGAACGCCTTCAAACAGTCTCTCGAAGGTTCAGAAGCCTCCAAACAGTCTCTCTCAGGTTAGGATGCCTCCGAACAGTCTCTCGTAGGTTTTGATGCCTCCAAACAGTCTCTCTCAGGTTAGAACACCTTCGAATAGTCTCCCTCAGGTTAGAACGCCTTCGAATAGTCTCCCGTAGGTTAAGACGCCTCCAAATAGTCTTTCACAGGTATAGACGCCTTTGAACAGTCTCCCCCAGGTTAGAATGCCTTCGAACAGTCTCCCGAAGGTTTAGATGCCTCCAAACAGTCTCCCCAGGTTAGAACGCCTTCGAAAAGTCTCTCGTAGGTTCAGACGCCTCCAAACAATCTCCCTTAAGTTTAGATGCCTCCGAATAGTCACACTCAGGATAAGACGCCTCCAAATAGTCACACTCAGGTTTAGACACCTTCAAATCAGTCTCAATCAGGACAAACTCCTCCTAATCATTCCCCACAGGTCCAGACCCCTACGAAATGCCCTCGCACCCATGAACTACGATCGGCTTGATTCCCGCTCGAGATACGTAGAAATCCTTTCGCTAAGGGTCCAACCATTTGACCGTTCAGGTCTCTCCATAAGGTATCCCCCGATTTGGATCCTTATCTTTTTCAACGACCCCACTTCCTTCGAAAGTGACGTCGCTGAGGGGCTACTACAATTACCCAAATCCGGATCGTTACAATCCGTTAACTAGCCCTTTTCAAGTTAACGGGAATCCGTTAACTGGCCATTTCCAAGTTAACTGGAATCCGTTAACTCCCCCTTTCCGAGTAATCGAGACTTCCCAGGACTGTCCCGTGCATCCAAATTCCTAAGTTTACTCAACACACATTATCACACGTAAAAGTACCACTTTCCTCGAAATACACAATTTTCGGGACTTTCCGGGACTATTCCGGACATTTTCTCGGACAGTTATTTAGAAAACAGTCAAAACCGGGATTAACGGAGCAAAAAACCAAGTCTTAGCGACTAAGCTAGACACGTGGCACACATGCACAATGTAACGACCCTAAACCTAGGCACCTATTTTAGTATCATATTATATACCTTTTATATTAATTGTTGACTTTATGTGCTTTAAATAGTATTGTTAATATTATGTGTTCATTTTATATCTCTGATTCTTATATTAGGATGAAATGATTGGGAAATAAAATAATATTCTCGAGAGAAGTATGATAATAGGAATGGATAAAATAAATAAAATGTGGGTAATTATTCTTCTTTGTGTAGGGGAAAAATAAAAATAGAAAAAGAAAGTAAGAGAGGAGGTTATTTGTGGGGGGGGGGGGCATTTCCCTCATTTTCCTCCTATTCCTCCCCCTAAGTCAAGTAAGCCCATGCTCTCCCCATCTCTCTCCCATACTTCTCCCATACCCCATCCTCCTCCTCATCCTTCCCTCATAATTTTCTTCTTCTCTCTTCTTACTTCCTCCTACATTATCCATGGAAACTCTCTCTCACTGAATTCCTTCCAAAAATTCTATTAAATTCAATTCTTCTCCAATTGAAGATTTAATTGTACTTTCGTGTTCGGGGTGAAGAGGGGAGCACATTGAGCTAAGAAGATCCTTAATCCACTTCATAATTGCTAGGTAAGTTATTATGACTTCTTTCTAAATATTGCACATTTTATGTGTTAATAAATGTTTTGTGAAAAGAAAAAGGATGTTGTATTTTTTAAATAAGGTTATTTGAGTAAGTTGGGTTAATTGAGGATGAATTTATATTTAGTATGAAATGGGGGTTTAAATTGGAAGAAGGAGGGTATAAAGAAAATAAAAGGTTGATGACTTTAAGGTTGTTCTTGTTATATTGATAATTGTTTCATGCTTTGGAAAAATTTATTATAGTTGAGTGATTTGGTAAATGAAATAGAATGAGGTTAATGTTCATGAAAGATGATTTAGAATATATGAAATGGGTGGAAGAATTAGTGATAGATAATCTAGATTTACATTATTTTGGGTTTACATGAATTTTGATGAACTTGGTAAGCTAAGAAATGTTTTTGGTGTTCATGGAAATTTACAAGGTTAAAAGGAAAAGAAGATAGGTAAAGAAGAGTTGAAATCTGGGAAGTTGCTGGAAGGGCACTTGGGCGGTCGCCCAAGGGGGCATGAGCGGCCGCCCATGCTGCCAGAAATTAGTATGCCTTGGAAATCCTCTTGGGCGGTCGCCCAAGAGGTGCTGTGCGGTCGCCCAAGAGGGCAGTAGTTTGGGTCACTTGGAAATCCACTTGGGCGGTCGCCCAAGTGGTATGGGCGGTCGCCCAAGACCCCAGAAACTCACTTTAAATCTGAACCAGAAGTAGTTTAGCAATCTTATTTGGTCACTTATAAATTATGACTCCCACTTGGTAAATTGAGCTTGAACCCTCATAGAGGCTTTGTATTATTGTATAATGACTAGGTAGGAATGGGTTATGATGTATAGTGGCCCTACTTGCCCTATCCTTGGTGATTAGTTGGAAATAGTGTAGAAACCCTAGGTTTCACTATTGAGATAATTGGAGATGAGCATGTATCGCCTTGTGGTATTATTATCCCCAAATTGTTGAACTATTGGTTTTGTGGATACCTTAATGTCCTAAGTATGGATTATTTGGCAAATGGTTGTATTGTATCCCAATTGTGGATTATATGGCATATTGATTATATTGTATCCCGGTGTGGATTATGTGGTTATATGGATACCTTACTTGAATTTATATTCGTTAATGGTATTATGCATAGTGTATTACATGAACTGTTGCACTATAGTATGGATGTAACATGAGTATATTTTATCATGTTGTTATATGATTATCCCTTTTGTGGATTATATTTCAAGTATCTATTATGTGCTTGAACGTGTTGATACTCGGGGGTATAATGGAATTCAATCAATTATTGATTTGTTCTATAAGTGATTGAAGGTCCATCATAACTGGGACCGTTCCCCTCTGTGGCCACAGAGTGGGCTGTGCAAGCTACTGTATTGAGCAAGAAAAAGCCCTTACGGTTATGCTGCGATTTGGTGTACCGGTGGAATGCTCTGTATGAAGCCAAGCTTTACAAAGAGCGCGATAGTATATGATACTCTAAATTAGGGGTCATATATGTATCCTGTTTTCTTATATGGATCTCTGGGGTATGAGACCTATAAGCGGTGAATGTGCATGGGGGCAATTCACCAAAGAGTGGAGTTTTACTCCCACGTTGTACGACTTATTGTTCAGATGGGAAAGGTAAAATGAGGTAACGTAAGGTGTTTACCGCTTTCATAATGTGTTACGTGCTACCATGCTATGTGTTGCATATTGTTTGGCATCTTGCTGCATTCATAATAGCTTATTGAGATTTATTCTCACCCCTTCCCTTTTACTGCTTTAGATTGTGCTGAGACAGGTGACCTGAACCAGTGAGGCCGGGGAAAGAGTTGGACTCTTGCTTTTGGGACTTATCAGGATAGGTATATGAGAGGGTTGTTGGGAACATATTTAAGTATTACTCTTTTATAAGTTGTAGGGAAAACTCTTTTGTCAAACAATGTTAATTAGGATTTTCAATATAATTAATCAAGTATGGTTATTAAAGTATTTGTTTAAATTCCTCCAAGTGGAGATATTATTATTTGATTTTGTTTATGGGAAAATTTAGAATTGGTTTTCTCGTAAAGGCCAATAAAAGTTTTAAAAATATAAGATGGGTTTTCTTAGTTTGAGCTTCTCAAGCTCGGGACACGCGTTAGGTCCCGGGTTGGGGTGCTCACAGTTGGTATCAGAGCTTAGTTTAGAGGTCAAGGGTAGATGTCTAAACTAAGGGGGAATGTGTGGAAATTGACACCGAGTGTTTAATGCAGGAGTTCGTTCTAATGGCCGGAAGCAATAAGGATCAGCGAAAGGTTCTAGAAACTGAAGGAGATATGGGTATAGGTGGAATTCAGGATGAAGAGATGATGAAATTATTTAGGATGTTTGTACAGAATATGGAGACTAGAGGATCAGTTCCGAATCAACCTGAGGGATGTCTAAGTGATGGATGGGAAAGGTTTGTGAAGATGAATCCACCGAGTTTTAATGGATATCCGGGTCCGTTAAAGGCAGAAAAATGGTTAGAGAGAATGAACAAAATCTTTGAGGTTATGGAGAGTCGCAACGAAGAGAAAGTTAGGTATGCCGTTTTCAAACTTGAAGGTCCAGCTGATCAGTGGTGGCAGAATTTGAAGGGAAGTTGGGAGCGGGATCATACGCCCCAGACTTGGGATAATTTCACTCAACAGTTCGAGGACTATTTCATTTCAATGGTTACAAGGGATAAGAAGGAGATTGAATTCTTAGGACTAAAACAAGGGAACATGACGGTGGATCAGTATTCAGTCCGGTTTGAGGAATTAGCTAGGTGTTGCCCTCATTTGGTATCGCATGAAGTGAAAAGGGTTCAGAAGTTTGTAACAGGTTTGAGGAGTGAGTTTAGGAAGAAATTATGGATTGATAGTTTCACCGATTATCAGACAGTCATAGATAGAGCATATAAGGTCGAGAAGGACATTGAGGAAAATAGTGGAAGATCCGGAAGTGGGATTAGAAATAAACCAAAGTATCTAGGACAAGGATCCAAAATCACTAAAGGACAATCAAGGACTTCAACTTCAGGGAGTATGAGAGGAGAACTTGTTGTAGCTTCTTCGTCAAGGCCAATATCAAAACAGTATGGGATGATTTGTAAATTTTTCAAGAAGATGGGTCATTCTGAAGACAAGTGTTGGAGTAAGCAAGGGAAATGCTTGAAGTGTGGAGAAATGGGTCACTTTAGGAGGAATTGCCCACGAGTGCAGCGAGGACGAGCTTCAAGCAGCGGTCAGCCGGGTGGACAACAAAGAGGTGGTACCAAAAGAGATAACGAAGGGGAACCGAGAGAGAAGGTCTATGGTCAAGTATGTGTTTCGGGTCCAGGAGAGATAGATTCCTCAGAGGTCACTAGAGGTATATTCCCTGTCTCAGAAGTAGAAGGTCATATTTTATAGATCCTGTTTCATATCATTTATGTTTGGCATCACATGTTGCTTCTATGTAGCATACATTACTTGAGAATTTGTTTTATTGTTAGAGGATTCTGCTCTTATGAGAGAATACCTCGAATCTCCTTTGGTTTGCCACGGTGGTGATGTGGTTATGGCTGAGCATATATTGCCAGTTGATTTGATATGATTACCAATTTCTGATTGAGAGATATACTTGACCTAGATGGGTAAGTAGTTGTTGTGCATTGGTAGACTATCATAAGAAGTGAGTCTTCTATTCTGTGCCTAGAATTGCTTATATTGGTAATTGATACAGATGAACATTTATGTGGTATACTTGTTATATATGCGTTAAAGGCAGAAAATTTTGGTTAAAAGTGTGAAGGGTATTTGATATGTGCTAGACTCGAATAAGGAGTCCCTCTAAAATTTTTATGTACTTGTTGTGAGTAGATGGTATTGGTGCTTCCATCGAGGTATCTCATGTGTTGGTTATGGGTATGATAAGCAGAATTTTTAAGCCTTATTTTGATGGCTTTATGGTAATTAGAATTAATGGTCTCTTTGTTAATTAAAGTTTCGAGAGGAACATGAAAATCATTGGAGGATAGGGTTAATAATCCTTGGTGAGAAGTCCTTGTATGCAAAGTTTAGCTAGTGTGAGTTGGCTCGAGAAGTTTCCAAAATTTGGGATTCTATAGTCTTAAGCTTGGAAGTTATCATGGATCTTATGAGGATTGTGTCCGTAATCTTTGAGGTTGGCAAAGTGCTACCAAAGGAATTTTCAAGGAATTCTCGAGAATTATAAAATCGTTGGTTTAGATAACTCGAAAGGATATCAATGGTGTAAGATGTAATAAGAATGAATCATATTGGTAGAAATGGAGAATAGATTAACTATAGATCCGATCCTTACCTTACCTAGTGAATGTGAGAACTTTGTGAACTTTAAGTGCGTATTAAAGGAAGATTTGGTTGTGAGATTATGAGAATTGTGAAAGTGATAGCGTATGCTTTGAGGAAGTTAACTTAGATAAAGCGGAAATTTTCTTATTCCTTACTTGAGAGTGACTACAATTGTGTTGCGTTATCTAAGTAAGAATCTTATTTTTTTTTAAGTTTCCTTTTGGGATTTGTGACCGACCCTATGAGTTTGGAGAATTTAGTTATTCGAAGGGGAGAGATCTACAAGCCTAAGCGATGGTTGGAACTATTAAAAGATTTTAGTTGCGTCATTTTATATTATCCGGAAAATTTATTGTGATTTCGAATGCGATTAGCCGAAAGGCTTATGTGTCGTCAAGTGTATCCTTTGAGTCGTAAGGCGAGATATTGTTGCAAATAGTCAAGTTAGACCCATAGAATGTGGAGACTTTAAGGGAAGTTTAACGGTGATTCAGAATTTAATAGGATGAGAGGATAGTCTCAAGATGAGAAGATTATCTAGATTTTTGAAGAATAGATTGTGTGTTGGGTTCCCTTTCAACTGGAGAGGTTCTATTAATCTTAAGGGAGTTGAGCATAATAGCAGTTTTAGTTTAGCATTGAATGGGCATTGTATAAAGCTTGGTATGAGAAAATTTATTTCGTACGTACGGAATTCTTCATTTAAGGATGCTTAGACAGATTTGAATTATGTAGGGAAAAACGTTGAGAGTTATTAGGATTGCAATTCCGGGATTAAATTCTAGAGGTGGGTTGTGAGAATATACATAAGAATCATGACTTTGAGGAAACTATTTGAAGGTGGTAAATTGAAATGTTTGGGGAAGTACCCTTTGTTATGGATCATTAAGGTAATCAAGTTTAAAATTCGGGACGAATTTTCTTTAAGGAGGAGTGAATGTAATGACCCTAAACCTAGGCAGCTATTTTAGTATCATATTATATACCTTTTATATTAATTGTTGACTTTATGTGCTTTAAATAGTATTGTTAATATTATGTGTTCATTTTATATCTCTGATTCTTATATTAGGATAAAATGATTGGGAAATAAAATAATATTCTCGGGAGAAGTATGATAATAGGAATGGATAAAATAAATAAAATATGGGTAATTATTCTTCTTTGTGTAGGGGAAAAATAAAAATAGAAAAAGAAAGTAAGAGAGGAGGTTATTTGTGGGAGGGGGGGGGCATTTCCCTCATTTTCCTCCCATTCCTCCCCCTAAGTCAAGTAAGCCCATGCTCTCCCCATCTCTCTCCCATACTTCTTCCATACCCCATCCTCCTCCTCATCCTTCCCTCATAATTTTCTTCTTCTCTCTTCTTACTTCCTCCTACATTATCCATGGAAACTCTCTCTCACTAAATTCCTTCCAAAAATTCTATTAAATTCAATTCTTCTCCAATTGAAGATTTAATTGTACTTTCGTGTTCGGGGTGAAGAGGGGAGCACATTGAGCTAAGAAGATCCTTAATCCACTTCATAATTGCTAGGTAAGTTATTATAACTTCTTTCTAAATATTGCACATTTTATGTGTTAATAAATGTTTTGTGAAAAGAAAAAAGATGTTGTATTTTTTAAATAAGGTTATTTGAGTAAGTTGGGTTAATTGAGGATGAATTGATATTTAGTATGAAATGGGGGTTTAAATTGGAAGAAGGAGGGTATAAAGAAAATAAAAGGTTGATGACTTTAATGTTGTTCTTGTTATATTGATAATTGTTTCATGCTTTGGAAAAATTTATTATAGTTGAGTGATTTGGTAAATGAAATAGAATGAGGTTAATGTTCATGGAAGATGATTTAGAATATATGAAATGGGTGGAAGAATTAGTGATAGATAATCTAGATTTACATTATTTTGGGTTTACATGAATTTTGATGAACTTGGTAAGCTAAGAAATGTTTTTGGTGTTCATGGAAATTTACAAGGTTAAAAGGAAAAGAAGATAGGTAAAGAAGAGTTGAAATCTGGGAAGTTGCTGGAAGGGCACTTGGTCGATCGCCCAAGGGGGCATGAGCGGCCGCCCATGCTGCCAGAAATTAGTATGCCTTGGAAATCCTCTTGGGCGGCCGCCCAAGAGGTGCTGTGCGGTCGCCCAAGAGGGCAGTAGTTTGGGTCACTTGGAAATCCACTTGGGCGGTCGCCCAAGTGGTATGGGCGGTCGCCCAAGACCCCAGAAACTCACTTTAAATCTGAACCAGAAGTAGTTTAGCAATCTTATTTGGTCACTTATAAATTATGACTCCCACTTGGTAAATTGAGCTTGAACCCTCATAGAGGCTTTGTATTATTGTATAATGACTAGGTAGGAATGGGTTATGATGTATAGTGGCCCTACTTGCCCTATCCTTGGTGATTAGTTGGAAATAGTGTAGAAACCCTAGGTTTCACTATTGAGATAATTGGAGATGAGCATGTATCGCCTTGTGGTATTATTATCCCCAAATTGTTGAACTATTGGTTTTGTGGATACCTTAATATCCTAAGTATGGATTATTTGGCAAATGGTTGTATTGTATCCCAATTGTGAATTATATGGCATATTGATTATATTGTATCCCGGTGTGGATTATGTGGTTATATGGATACCTTACTTGAATTTATATTCGTTAATGGTATTATGCATAGTGTATTACATGAACTGTTGCACTATAGTATGGATGTAACATGAGTATATTTTACCATGTTGTTATATGATTATCCCTTTTGTGGATTATATTTCAAGTATCTATTATGTGCTTGAACGTGTTGATACTCGGGGGTATAATGGAATTCAATCAATTATTGATTTGTTCTATAAGTGATTGAAGGTCCATCATACCTGGGACCGTTCCCTCTGTGGCCACAGAGTGGGCTGTGCAAGCTACTGTATTGAGCAAGAAAAAGCCCTTACGGTTATGCTGCGATTTGGTGTACCGGTGGAATGCTCTGTATGAAGCCAAGCTTTACAGTAGCGCTGATAGTATATGATACTCTAAATTAGGGGTCATATATGTATCCTGTTTTCTTATATGGATCTCTGGGGTATGAGACCTATAAGCGGTGAATGTGCATGGGGGCAATTCACCAAAGAGTGGAGTTTTACTCCCACATTGTACGACTTATTGTTCAGACGGGAAAGGTAAAATGAGGTAACGTAAGGTGTTTACCGCTTTCATAATGTGTTACGTGCTACCATGCTATGTGTTGCATCTTGTTTGGCATCTTGCTGCATTCATAATAGCTTATTGAGATTTATTCTCACCCCTTCCCTTTTACTGCTTTAGATTGTGCTGAGACAGGTGACCTGAACCAGTGAGGCCGGGGAAAGAGTTGGACTCTTGCTTTTGGGACTTATCAGGATAGGTATATGAGAGGGTTGTTGGGAACA
Organism: Adenophora triphylla var. japonica; assembly: GCA_022495995.1. NCBI lineage: Eukaryota > Viridiplantae > Streptophyta > Magnoliopsida > Asterales > Campanulaceae > Adenophora > Adenophora triphylla. The sequence goes on along the minus strand of JAFEMH010001713.1, from coordinate 199,979 downwards.
TATTTAAGTATTACTCTTTTATAAGTTGTAGGGAAAACTCTTTTGTCAAACAATGTTAATTAGGATTTTCAATGTAATTAATCAAGTATGGTTATTAAAGTATTTGTTTAAATTCCTCCAAGTGGAGATATTATTATTTGATTTTGTTTATGGGAAAATTTAGAATTGGTTTTCTCGTAAAGGCAAATAAAAGTTTTAAAAATATAAGATGGATTTTCTTAGTTTGAGCTTCTCAAGCTCGGGACACGCGTTAGGTCCCGGGTTGGGGTGCTCACACACAACCTCCCCCATCTCCATCAATCAAATTCATGGGTGAAAAGTCCAAAATATCCCTGAAATTGAGTGTTAGGCCGGCCGGCCTGTTCTTCCTGAAAAATCGCCAGTCTCAGCAATCCTCAGCCAGTCCCCGCAATTTCCTAAATACCTCAATAGTCCCTCAAAATGAGGATAAGGTCGGACGGCCTGTTCTTCATTTTCACTCCATATAAATACAGCCCCTCCCCTTCAGTAAAAGGGGTAAAAAATATTAACTCTCATCAATACCCCACGGTTCCAGCAACCAAACACCCTCCCGAGCCCCGGAAATGCCTCGATTTGCGTGAAAACCACATTTTCCGACCAAACATGAGCCAAACACTTCCGAAACACCTTCCAAACACCAAATCGTATCCCGTATACGTCCTCTCGAGCCAAAGAGTCAATACCTAGCCATTGGTAACACTCTCACTTTCTAAACTCCGTTTTGTCTCGATTTACGCGTCATACGCTACTGTCGATCCGATCGAAGTTCTCAAAATGTAGACGAAATTCCGTCTACGATACTTGATACGTTTTAGTACCTAATCATCTTCTCTCCCGTAAGAGAAGTAATTTCGGGTTAAAACGGTGTTCAAGTCCCTTTTTTTACTTTTTTGTCATTTAATGTCCGGATCGTTCGATCCGTTGATTCACATTTTTATCGTCCGAACCGTTTGGTTCGTGATTGTCATTTACAAGTCCGGATCGTTTGATCCGTTGATATTTCTATTTACTTTACGCATCTTTACAAATCCAAGTCGTTTGGCTTGTCGATCGCATTTTTACCGTCCGAATCGTTCGATCCTTTGATACCACATTTCAATACTGTCATTTACAAGTTCAAGCCATTTGGTTTGTTGATAGTATTTACTTACAAATGTATGAGTCACAAAATGACTCGTTGATCGCATCTCATTTACCACCATTTTCAAAAAAATGGGTAACATCGTAATGTCGGATTCAAAACCGAAAGTTCGTCATTCGAACCCCTTTTCAAACCCCTCAAAATCGACGTTTGTCATTCAAACGCTCATTTCAAACTCATAATCGACGTTTATCATTCAAACGCTCATTTCAAACTCAAATTAAACGTTTGTCATTCAAACGCTCATTTCAAACTCAAAATCGACGTTTGTCATTCAAACGCTCATTTCCGACTCAAAATCGACGTTTGTCATTCAAACGCTCATTTCAAACTCAAAATCGACGTTTGTCATTCAAACGCTCATTTCCGACTCAAAATCGACGTTTGTCATTCAAATGCTCTTTTACCAAAATCAACGTTTGTCATTCAAACTAAAGATTCCAGTTCGTCATTCGAACTCCTTTTCAAACTCAAAACTGACGTTTGTCATTCAAACCCTCTTTTTACCAAAATCAACGTTTTTCATTCAAACCAAGATTAAAGCTTGTCATTCAAGCTCATTTTCAAAAGCAACATAAACACACACACACGCACACTTTTTTAGAATGGTAGAAAGACTCGTCATACGAGGCATTTCGGGTGATCTCAATATAGTCTTCCCGAAACGTAACGTGACCTCCGAACCTAACAATCTCTGTTCAAAAAAGCCTTTTCCCAAGTTTTGGCTACCAATCAAAACAACCTCTTTTTCAAAGCCTTTTCCCATGTTTTGGCTACCAATCAAAATGACCTCTTTTTCAAAGCCTTTTCCTAAGTTTTGGCTACCAATCAAAACGACCTCCTTTTTCAAACCAGTCTTTTTCAAAGTTTAGGCTCATAATACAAAACGGCGTGGCGACTCCTCTCTTTTCGGCGAGGTCCCAAGTGCGAAAGCCGCTCACCGAGTTCCGCGCGCGATCCGGGTAATTTCAGTAGCGCTTAAATCAGTACTAGTGAGAGGACAAACTCGTACGATTTTCACCAAACAAGTCAGACTCGTGCGAATCAGGCTAAATAAGCCCGACTCCCTCGAACCTGAACCTTCTGAAAACATAAATGCAGAAGAAAGATAAAATACTTAAAAATAGCAAGTTTAACCCACTAATTAATAAGTCCCATGTGGAGTCGCCGCTGTAGATATTTCGGGAAAGAGTGACATGCTTAGGGACGTCTGACTCATTTTATTTGGTTTAAGGAGTCCTCATCAATGTTTTCATTAGGGAAAATAAGAAAACCTATACGAATACATTTTAACTAGCATGAAACCAAAGATTCAATATGGGTTTGGGGGTTAAGTTACGTCGCGGGAAAGTGTTAGGCACCCGTTCCGCCTGATCTTAACGTCAGTCTTGCTACTTTAGATGTTCTGATTTAAATTGTCATCTCGATTATTCTTGTTATAACTAATAGCACATAAAGAGAGTTTTGGGGTAGTTAAAATGTAAGATATACTTTTTATGACTAACTTCATATGTGTGAAGTAGCCTTCAAAAGGTCTCTCTTTTGATGGTGATCGCATACATGGGGAAATAATAAATTAAGACAAAGATAGAGAAGGGGAAAAATGGAATACCTTTTTTAAAAGCAAATTCGGAAATGCCTTACGAATAAGGCTTATTTATTTCCAAAAGCTTGTTTATCTTAAAAGGGAGTGTGGGTGTGTGTGTATGTGTATGTGTGCATGAGAGAGAGTTGTTTAGAAATGTAGTTTTTGTTCTAAGATATTTAGACTTTTAGGGAAGTGGAAATTTTAGGATGTTGGAAGATACCCATTTCAATGAGGTTTAATCTTTCTTTTAGGAGGAGTTTTGGCTCTAAAGACAGCTTGCCTTTAATCAAGAAAGTGAGTAAAGGGGATGAGAGCTCAAATCACTAAATAGAGGAATATTTGGAGGGAAATCACCCACTAATTATGAAACTCGCGTGAGTCCCGTAAGGGGACTCAAATTCGCACGAATTTCACGGGGATAGCGTGACTCGTACGAGTTTGATGAGTAGAGAAAGGACATAAGTGACCATAAAGGTTAACTCTGTTATTAATTTTAGTCCAAAAGCTACAAAATCAGTAAAGAATTTAATATAATTAGACGAAAGTTAACGAAAACCAATAAAGAGAGGCAAAGAGGTATCTCATATGCAATCGGGGGTGAGAGGTCGAAGGCGGGGTGTGTTTTGGAGTTTGTCGGCCGGAGGTGGCCATGCTGCCGACAATTGGAAGGAAGGACCCTCCCCCTACGACGGGGAAGGATGGGGGTATGATTCTACAACGTGTGGGGGAAGATTTACGGAGCCAATCCTCAAAAATTAAGGAGACGACGTCGGCCCCTACACGTGGGAGTAATGTGGCACATGGGACTAGGGATTAGGGATGTACAAAAAATCTGTGGAACCGGACCGGACCAGTAGAACCGGATCAGACCAGCAAAAATCGGACCGAAAAAATAGTATTGGTCTGGTCCTGGTTCCAAATTTTTATGGAACCGATTATTTAGTCTGATCCTGATTTTGAAAAAAAATATACGCGATCCTGAACTGGAACTGGAATCAGACCGGACCGAATATATATATATATATATATATATATATATAAACCGCTCTTAAGCATTCTCACATTTAAACATTTGAGTTTTACTACTTCTGACCGATAGAAATTCTTGGAATAATTAATTTTCTTTGGCCAGTTTTATTGTCAAATAGCCCTTATGTTTCTTTTAGCTAGTTAAGTTTTTTAGTTGGACTCAAGTGGTTGAACATGAAATTCTTATTTCCTAACTGTTGATTTTGTTATTGTAATTTGGTTCTTAAATATACTTGCTTGTAGATTTTGTTATTGTAAAAAATTATATTGTATTGTAATTTGTAGAACCAGTGGAACCGGACCGATGGGACCGGTCCTATAATGTAATGGTCTGGTCCCGTCCTAAATTTTTACAGAACCGAAATATTTGATCCAGTCCTGATTTTCTAAAATTTTGACAAAAATCGGACCGATTCGAACCATGATTAATGAATATATTAATCATTATATAACAATATGATCAAAAAAATAACCAAGGTCAAACTACAACTCGAAGGGATCCCATCTCCTAGCAACGTTTTCTTTGAATTTTGGGGTTTTTTTCTCTAATATTATTGTACTCCCTCCATCCCACTTAAAGGTTCATATTTTCCTTTTTGATCCGTCTCACTTTAAGGTTCCCTTTCATAAATGGCAAATTTTGAATATATTTATATCCTTATGATTTAATATATTTACAAAAAAACCATTCATTATACCTTTATAAAGTTAACATATTTACAAAAAAACCAATCATTAACTTACTATTCCTCCCATTCATTCTCTCCTATTAAATATTTTTAACTTTTACATTCTCTCTCCTCTAATCTTCTACCCACTTTCAAAAAATCCAATCATTAACTACTATTCACTATCCCACATTTAACTTTTACATTATCTCTCCTCTAATTCTACCCACATTCAATTTTTTTTTTTAAGAAGCGTGAAATTCACACCAAAGAACCTTGGTGTGGGACGGAGGGAGTAATATATATATGCCTTTGTATTTTTTACAATTATCACTAAATTTTTACTGTAATTTTTTTTGTTGTTTTGCAATAATCTCAATCTCAAAAATTATTAACCTAATTCAAATGTTGTTTAGGGCATTAGGGTTTAATGAGTGTGTGTGTTTTCCTGGAGCTACAAATATGTGGGTTTAGGTGAATAGTGGGCTTCAGAAACCAAATTTTACAATATCGGCCCGTCCGTAGCCATTACAAATCCTTCTGGCAAACACTTTCAATTAGTTTAAAATTTCAGGATAACAAAAAAAAAAATAAAAAAATAAGTGGTTGAAATAGGATATGAGTATTATCTTGTGAAGCCTTATTGCTTATTGCAAGGTTGGAGGAACAAAAGTGTCAGAAAGGAGTAGTTCCAAAGGATAGGGAATAGTCGTTTTTTAATTAATGTTATATTGCTCAGTATTTGTTATATTGTATTATATTGTTCGAGAATTCAGTTGGCCATGTTCTTTGCCCCCAAGAGTTCATGTTCATAATTGGCCAAAAAAAAAAAAAAAAAAAAGATAAGCCAAATGAATATGAGAAGTGATGGACAGTTGCCCCCTCTCTCTCTCTCTCTCTCTCTCTCTCTATCTATTGCTTTTCACTTGCCGTTTGGATGGTCAGCTAATCTATAGTATAAATGAGGGAGGTATATTGAACAGTGGTATGAACAGTACCACGGGCCGACTTTATCATTTTGCCATCACTATTGAGTTCTTCTCCCATTTTGCCCTTAAAAAAAAAAAAATTAAGTATGTCATACGACATACTTGCCCTAAATTTTCAAAGATTACTTTTCCCTCCTAAAATTTGAATTTTTGTAAAAAGAGATCCACATTAAAAAAAAATTAGTATGTCGTGCGACATACTTTCCCTTAAAAAAAAAAAAAATTTAAAAAAAAACAAAAAAAAAAAAAACCAAAAACGTGGCCTTGGACACGGGTTTAGGCTAGTACATTAACAAATTCAAGTAACAATACAAAAAATCAGTTAAAATATGATGAGCTCGGACCAGCTAGATCGGGCCCAAGCTCGATCAGGTCCAAAGGCCCAGTATGATGTGGCACACCCTAGACCGCTGATGCTACCAAGCAAATCTGGTTGCACAGGAACGGTCTTGGTCAGAAAATGAGGATACTTCGGCTAATTCCTTTGGATGGTCTCCTACACACATGCACAAACATAAACTAGGCCGGGAGTGGCTCCGGCAAAATCCCTTCGGCGTGAGAGTAAGATTTCTTGTCACAAACAGGGAAACAACAATGTAGTTTAGAGAGAGAGAGAGAGAGAGCTTAGAGAGTAGAGAGAGAATGTACCCTGAACTTTGTCTCAAAGGTTTATATACTCCCATGCCCCCATGTGCCTTGCACATGGGGGACACTTGCCAATCATCAACATAGGGTGCACATGGGGGACACTTGCCAATCATCAACATAGGGTGCCAACCAACTTCAAAGTTAGTGGAAAAGCACTATTCACCTTGTCAAATCACCTCATATCTGACGGCTATAGTGGGTCCAGCTGACAGTCCAACCGCCATTCAAAGTCACCATTCATGTAAGCCGCCAGGCGACAATCAAAAGATCAAGCGGCAATACTCAGATTGCCGCCAATTCTAGCCTTCGTAATAGCGAGATTCTCGCCATTGGCCATATCACATTGAATTGTAATACCTCAAGGTGTGTATCTCGCTTTACCTTGCTCTCACGTGCCAGCCAACGGATGTCGTCTTATCACCCATGCCGCCTCATCACCCTGAGCCTATTTTAATACCCATTCCAAACGTATTTGGCCCATTATACCTGTTAGGCCTAATTTACTGTTCAGGCCCAAATCCATTTTTCATAATCACATCAGTAGCCCCCAAGTTCGAGACCTGGACTATTCATGGTCCAGGCAAGAAATTCCAGAGGTCGCCCAAGATTCTCGCTCTTAACCTTTAATTGGCGAGATAAGGACCCTACTTGACATCTAAGGGGCCACGTGTTGTCTCAAGGTTGAGGAGTCAGGACGGTTTGACAGCGTCGTATTTCCCCTAGGTCTTCGTGTACCATAATAAATGATCCTTAATAAAGGGGGGGATTTCAAAATTCGAACATCATTTAAAGTTTTTAGAAAACTCCCCAACACCCCTTCGTCTCCTCAACGCTAAGGTCAGTCCTCAGTCCCTCATTTTTCACTTTTCAGTTACTCAGACCTTCAAATTCTCTCTGGCACTCCGGCGAACTGACTCTAAAGAAAACCCTTTTCTCAGCGTAATTTCACCTGCTCTTACCATCCATTTTCACCATTTCTTTGCTCTCTTCATTTCTACGGTTACGAATCTGCAATTTTGGACTTCCCAGGCGTACTTCTGAAGATTTTTGCCTTCCTCTTGAAGTTTCCGGCCATTTTCCGGCCAAACTTTCCGTCTTCATCCTTTTTCGTTAATTTCCCAGGTAAACCTTTGAATTCTCGCACTTTCTTTATCTTCTGTCATTATTTAAAATTTTCTATCTCGCCTAATGGCCAGAACGAAATCGTGTAGTAGGACCATTAGATTTGGACAAAGTTTGAAAACTGGGGGAAATTATAGGGTTGACATGGGGGTATGGGCAAGAATCCCGCGGGAAGACCTTAACTCCATGCTTATGCGACATGATGCTGATGTCGCAATCTTAGATGCCTTAGAGATTAGAGGTCCCCCCTTTCTACATAAGTCTGCACCCATGAAAACCTTTTATAATTCTTGGGAGTTATGCTCGCACATTTGCGACTTTTATCATTCTCGCTTTAATTCTAATTTTTCTGACACTGACTATCCCGCAGCCCCCAATTTACGTAGTCGTCGCTTCTATAAACAGGTTCTTTCCAGCTCCAGCGATCGGAGCGACATGTCTTCCACCAATTCTACTTCCAGCCACGATGTCTCGGACACTTTAGCCGCGGAGACAACATCCCATAATCAGGTTCCATCTGACCACCACCTTCTTACTAATGTCGTAGAAGCCAGTACTTCTTCCTCTGACTTCCAAACTCCCGTACACATTAAATATGGGATAAATCATCATACTTACCACATTGAGCCGTTTACCGACGACATGTCCCTGGCCGTCATGCGGCAACTGACAAATGGAGTTTTCGCGTACCAATCCCAATTAGACGCAGGCCTTAGGTTCCCTTTAGATCCCTTCGTCTGTGCCTTCCTGCACAAAGCTCAAGCCGCAATTGTGGACCTCCACCCTAACGCTTTTCTCATTTTGACTAGTTACATAATTATCTGTAGGGCTCTTAAGCACGAACCCACTATTTCTCTTTTTGTCCATCTGCTTGAGGGTTACACCGCTGTTTCCCAACGGGATGGTATAGTCGGAAAACGCTGAAACCTAAGATCCTCACTCCTCTTCCTGGAAAAGTCCATAATTGGCAATCTAAGCTGCTTTTCATTACTTCTCGCATTGGGTGGACACACTCAGGCGACTTGAGGGAAATCATTCCCAAAGTTGAGACCAAAAAAGCTCTAGTGTCTGGCGATACTCGCCTCAAAGATCGCATCCTACAAGTCCTTGCCAATGCCTCTGACACTGGCCTAGCCTTATTCTCATGGAGAGAGATCCTTTCCAGCCCTTCCCTTTTGTGAGAATTTGTATTTCCTGATTTCACCTGCCCTACTGATGAATCCCGCATAACCATTGTTCATACCGCCCCATATCCTGGATGGGAAATCCATACCAAAGACTGTTTTGGGTCAGAATGCGAACCTTGCAAGCGAGAAGGCCATTGCTGCAAGTCCATGTATGACGTATACAGTATGCATTCTCGCCTCAAACTCTACTTCGTTTACTTTGCTTATTTCCTTTAAATAACTTTTCTTTCTTTTTCTTTTCGCAGAATTCAGGTCAATGTCGCTCTCCCAACGACGAGATGCTTTCTCGAATATGGATGGCCGCCGCAAACGGCTCGCCGATGCCCGCCAGGCCGCTCATTCCCAGACTGATGGAAAAGAGATTCCGATTTCTCTGCATGGCGATGATGCTGAGGCCATTGCACGCGAAAAAGTCAACGCCGCCTTAGAAAAGGCCACCGAGAAAGATGTGGCTGAGCCTTCCCACAAACGCAGGAAATCCAAGACCCCAACATGGGAAACTGGGCTTAACCTCGTGGATGAGGAAGAGGATGTTGAAATAATTCAAGAACAGGAGGAAGAGCCCCCAGCAACCGATTTCGCTCCAACGACTGAATCTACTGAACCTCTGCAAAGTCCCAACTCTCGCCCTCACAAACGATCCCGACCCGTTGAAGGCACTACTTCTAAACAAACCGAAGGGAAAGTTTACGCTTACACTGAACCTTCTGAACCCAATATCGCGAGCTGGCTCAAGGCGGGCTCTCAAATGCCCTCAGACGAAGCTAGCCTCCTGGAGCTCAGCCGCGAGATTGGTGACGTTCCTGATCTTCCCAACTTGGATCTCCGCTCTGCCAACCAAGACTAAAACATGCCTGGGGGCGGCATCATCCAGCGCTCTTACGTGCCGCAGCGGGTTAGAGAATATGAAGACATCAATGAGGATTATGTCGCGAATGATGCGGTCCTTTATCTCATCGGCATAAGTCACTCTTTTGTCACCATATCTTTATTTTGCTTCTCGATTTTCCTAATCAAATCTTATTTTATTTTCAATAGATTTCAAGTGTTCTTTATGGCCTAAAAACAGATGCCGCCATGTAACCACTGAATGGGAAAACTGCGAGAAAGCCCTTAAGCGGGCTCGCAATGAAAAGGAGAGGTACAAGAAAAAAATTCCAGGAATGGGAACTAGATGTCGCTGCTCTTCAACCTGAAAAAACCAAATTTGAACAGACTAAAAAGGAGCTCCAAGGCGAGATGGAGGCCCAAAAACTGAAACTGGAGGAACAAAACAAACTTTTAGCCGTCGAACTTGGTGCGACCAAAGAGAGCAAACTCAAAAGTCAAGCCCTAATTTCCCAACTCAAGGATGATCTCATTGCCGCCAAAGCCAAAGCTGAAATAGAATCCATGGAATTGTATGACAAAGCCCTTATTTATTACATGCGGGCGGCAGCGGCAAGCGCCAGCGACATACCCGCCATTACTCATAATCTGCTCTCCAAGTAGGGATCTAAACCCATTTACAACGACTTTTGTCGCATGGGTCATAGTCTAGTTCCGTATGAAGAAGATGAACCGGAAGAACTCGCGGACGAGGATCAACTTCTAGAGAAGCCTGTCTGGGAGGTTCCCGCCATGGCTGAGCCAGATACCCTAACTCTCTGGGCCGAACTTATAAGCGCTAAGGGCAAGGCGTACAAGAAAGCCAAGGATGATGCTCAAGCCGCACTAGATGCCCGGGCCACCCCCAGCGACAACCAAGATGCTCTCGCTTCTTGAACATTTGATACGCTTTCAAAAACACTCTTTTATTTTAATCTGGGTCTGTATTAAACAATTTACATTTATGCCTTTTGACTTTGGTTTATCGCTTTTGGATGTCGCGGTTTGCGACATGACTTTTACTCTGTCACATTTTGGTAAGTCGCAGTTTGCGACCTTTTGACTTCGATCTTTCCTTTATGACTATTTCTTCAACTATTTGTTCTTACTGTATCTTGAATTTCGCCCTTTGCGACTTTGCTTTGTTTTTAATTCTCACCTTAATGATTGGTTTCTATCATTGCTATTTGTTCTCTTTTATTATGAATGTCGCATTTTGCGACTTCGACTCTAGACTTTGTCTTGAATGTCATTACTTTGCTTCCTGTAACTTTGCTTCCTGTAACTTTGCTTTAATTTCTACCTTTGGCATGCCGCCTACTTGGCTTTGATTTTGCTTTGATAGTTTATCAAAGATTCAATTTATATAATTTATCTATATACATACTACTCCCTTCAAAAGAGTGAGGCTTGTCTTTAGGCAGCCTTACTCCTTAGCTATGGTTCACGCCTTACAGCTTTACTTAGCTTCGTGGCTGTTGGGTATGCATTATTTTAACCCTCCTAGATTAGCTCAAAATTTGATTGATACCATAACCTCTTCTCTATTTTAAGGACTTTAGGACCATATGTAATGAAACTTAGACTTCAATTTTTTAGCTAAGTCCATTTCATAGAATAGGTTAAATTAGGCTTGAAGACTGGCAAAAGACTCATTGGATATGAGGTTGCAGTTCAAGAGGTTCAGACCACTTCATCAAACCGCACTAAGCAAACCGCTCCTAGCAACTGCTTTGTTGAATTCCTTTATCTGAAACCGCTCTTTGACAATCTCAGTGCAACTGCCTTGATGTGAACCACATTTGTAATGCAGTTCCAACCGCACTGATGAAACCTTTTCTGGTGTAACCGCACTTGTCACAACCGCTTCACACCAGACCGCATCCAATGATTGAAGACTTAAAGTGAACCACTTTTGACCATTGGAATCCACGTCAGCAATATAAAATATCAACCACCAAATCTTGTCACGTGATTCAATGTCAAAGAAGATCTGCAAGGATCTTGAAAAGGTGGCAGGTGTCCTAACTACCTTAACTGCAGCTGAGGCCTGATCAGCTTTACCTGCAACTGCTGTACCAAAGGACAAAAGTGGATATTGTGGACCAATGGGAAACCACCAGTACAGTCCTTGCACAGTTGTGTCCAACGGCTATATCCTTGGTGATTAGGTATAAATTCCCCTAATCTTCATTATTTGAAGATTGCTTGAGAAATTGATTTGCTGTGAGTTCATAAGAAGCTGAAGCTCTACCCAGAAATTCTTAGTCCTTTGAATCTTCATCTTATAGTTCAAGAAATATTTCCCAGCCCAGAAATCAAGCCTTAACACATCAAGAATCATTGTGCTCTCCATCTCATAGATTTAAAGAGCCTTGATCTTGGATACATACACACACCTCACTTGTTTAATCACATAGATTATTCATTTCAGAAACACCGGTTATAGTTTAGAATTTGTTCTTCATAGAAAAGATTTTAGATCTGAGTATTACTCATTGTAATTTGTAATCTCTCATACTCAATATAAAATCTCTCTTAGAAAATCCAAGACTAACAATCTTGGTAGTGGACGTAGATCGTTTATCGATTGAACCACTCCAAATAATGTGTTCTTACATTTCTGCATTTATTATTTCTTGTGCTTACTAATTATCTATCTTTATCTCTGTTTGATCTTATTTATAGTTATCCATTACTGTGAATTGTGTTTGGAGTTAACTTTGTCAAACCTCACTTTCAGTTTTATAACTACTCACAAAACCGCACTATAAACCGCTTTGTAACTCAAATATTCCGCTGTGCATTTTACAACTCTACTTGAAGTTTCTAACACACTGCAAGCGGTTTTGTAAGCTAAGAGGTTTAGTTTTATAAGAGGGTGAAAAATTTGTAACAGCTATTCACCCCCCTTCTAGCTGTTTTTCACCCTTGTTGCCACCTTTGGGACCAACAAGTGGTATCAGAGCAAACACATTTATAAAACCACTATTTTTCAAGCTTAATAGCTTGTGTGCCGATTCGATATGGCAAACTCAAAAACAATGACAACGGTTAACTATTCACACATTCCAATTTTGGACGAAGACCACTTCGATTTCTGGAAAGTCTGAATGCTGATCCATTTGGAAACTATTGATGAGATGCTGGTGGAATGCGTGACAAATGGCCCGTTCGTTCCCATGAAGGCCAACACCAATCCAAATACCAGTGCAGAAACTCCAGAGATCCTAAAGCCAAAAGGCGAGTGGTCGTCTTAGCCTGACGGTTAGAGTTCATGACTTCCAACCTGGAGGTCATGGGTTCGATTCCCCCACCAGTGGTTAGAGGGAATGACATTGCCCTCCCTAGCATAGCTAGGCGCCTCTGTGAAGTGCATCAAGGGGGGAGCGGTGAAATGTGTTGATCCCCTTAAAAAAAAAAAAGGCGAGTGGTCCGATGAAGAGAAAAGATTAGCTGCCTTAGATAGTAAAGCAAGGCACATCATTTCTGGAATCCTTCCCATTTCAACTCTTCAAAAGGTGATATACTTAAAGACCGCAAAGCAGATGTGGGATGCCATAGAGAGCTACCTCGAAGGTGATGATGAGTGCAAGGAGAACAAATTATATGGTGTTGAAAGATCCTACAACAACTTCAACAGAAAATCCAACGAGACCTTGCGCCAGACCTATGACCGCTATGTTGAGGTAGTTAATGCATGTAGATCTCTTGGCAAAACTTTAACCGATAAAAAAATCAAAATGACTTTCCTAGCTGCTTTAGGTTCGAGATGGGTCAATAAAGCCACATCTCTAGAGGATTCTAAAGTTTTGAATACTTGATCGTTAAGTAACTTGTATGCAAACCTTAGATTCTATGAGCTTAAATTAAATCACATTGAAGAGATTGAAGGGAAAACCAAATCGCTTTCCATGTCCGTCGTAGAACATGAGGAGAAACCAACCACATCTAACCAAACCGCTGATCCTTCCATATCAACCTCATCACTCATCGAAATGGATGATGATGATTTTGCCATGTTTGTGAAAAGATTTAAAAAATTTAGAAAATCCTCAAAACCTTTCAAAAAATCATTTTCTAAAGGCAAACCTCCAGCAACATTTTCAAGGGCTGCAGATACAAAGAAAAATGGTGATCTAGTTTGCTACAACTGTAGGAAACCTGGTCACTTTGCATCTGAGTGTCCACAGCCTAAATATGAATACATGGAAAAGAAAACCTCCCCTGCAAAATTCACGTCATCAAATTGCTTTATCAAAGATAGCATTTCCAGAGAATTGTTCGTATTCACGTCCTATTTTTCCTCCTACAAATGCTCCACCTTCAAAAACAATTCCAAAGAAGAAAATTTTGAAAAAGGTGGTGGATGAAGTTTCTCCCATGGAACATGAGAGGATGTTCAAAGAAGCAGAAATGATGATCCAAAAATTCTCTAATGTTAAGAAAGCTTTAGCATTAGCTCATGATGAACTTTCTCAGTTCAAGATGGAGAAAACTGTGATGAGGTCTGAAATTTCAAATCTTAAGGACCACATCAAAAGTATGTCTCCTCTTGCTGATCAAAACCGCATCCTTGAAACTAAGGTTGCTGCACTTCAACTTAGGAACGATGATCTGGTTACACAAAATCAAGATCTCCAAAGGATCATTGATGAGTGGACCAAGTCTCGTGTCACCTTGGATCAAATACTAGAATCCCAAACGACCAGTGGAATTAAAGAAGGTTTGGGATTTCAAACAGGTGAAAAGGAAAAGTTTGCATCCTACTGTGAAAAGGATGAGGAAATTTCTAAACCAACCAAAGAAATTCCTAAGGAGAAGCGTGCTGGTTGTAAGGGTAAAGGACAGGAACAAAAGGCTCCACTTAACTTCCATTATGTCTACCCAAAGAAACAGTTTAGGAAAAACTCTCAGATGAAAGGAAAAGATTCTGAGAGTGAAGATGCAGAGGAGGTTTCTTATGCAGCTGACCGCACCTCTACTCCAGCCGCTCCCGGTAGAATAGGTGGTGCTGTCAACTGCAAGGCTGACCGCCCTTCTTCTTCGACCGCACCTCCTGCCTTCAAAAGCAAGGGGAGCGTTCCTAGAAAAATCACAGTCAAACCAAAGATACCTACCTTTGTTAAAGCCAAAACCGCTGTTCCCAAACCGCATGCAACTCCTAAGAAAAGTAAGGAGTTAGTAAAACCTCATGTTGCTTATAGCTTTCATAAATGTTCTGTGTGTGATGGTTTAGGTCACAAGGCTGCAGAATGCCTTTTACAGTTCACACCCAATTCCAGTAAGAGTATACCTCCTTCTGTTAAACAAGTGTGGGTCGTCAAATGTTGCTAACCTCGGGACCCAAAGAATAATGGGGACCTCGTTTTAAATATTTAACTTTCAAGTCCTCTGCTTAATGGCTGGTTATTCCAATGATAATGAATGGTATCTTGATACTGGCTGCTCAAGACATATGACTGGAGATAGATCATTACTAAAAGATGTCATTGAAGCAAGTGGTCCATCTGTAACCTTTGGTGACAACAACAAATGGAAAACCATTGTGTATGGTGTGATAAGGAGAGAAAACCTAACTATTGAGAAGGTTTCTCTTGTTGAAGGACTCAAGCACAACCTCCTTTCAATTTCTTAATTCAGCGACAAAGGAATGCTTTGCAACTTCACGTCATCAAATTGCTTTATCAAAGATAGCATTTCCAGAGTCACCCTACTCACAGGGATTAGTAAGAGTAATATTTACATTATTGATCTAGATTCTGCATGTAGTATTACTAATCTCTGTTTTGTAGCTAAAATGTGAGCGAGATTAGTTGGCTATGGCACAAGCGGTTGAGCCACCTGAACTTCAATTATCTAGCAAAGATTGGAAGGGAAAACCTCGTTCGTGGTTTACCCAAAGTGGCTGACCACCATCCAGAAAAATGCAGTGCATGTCAACTTGGTAAACAAACCACATCGTCTTTCACCAGCAATACCGCACCCTCAACTGCAAGATGTTTACAACTGCTTCACATAAATTTGTTTGGACCCGTTACCACTGCCAGCATTGGAGGAAGTAGATATACCTTAGTGGTGGTGGATGATTATTCAAGATATACGTGGGTTGAGATGATGATAACCAAGGATGATTGCTATGAGATTCTAACCGCACTATTTAGACGGCTCCAAACTCAAAAAGAAGACGACATTGTTAGTGTTCGATCAGATAATGGAACATAATTTAAGAATAACTGTGTTGCTCAATATTGTGATGACCATGGGATTGATCACAATTTCTCGACTGCTGGTGTTCCACAACAAAATGGGGCTGTGGAAAGAAATAACAGGAAGTTGATTGAGGCTGGAAAGACAATGATATTTGAAGCGAAGCTCCCTCAGTATTTCTGGGCTGAAGCAATCAACACAGCATGAGTCACTCAGAACCGCTCCCTCATCAACAAGACCTACAACAAAACACCATATGAGCTTTGGAGAGGAAGAACCCCCAACATTGCATTCTTCAAGATCTTTTGCTGCAAATGCTTTATCCTCTAAAACGGAAGAGAAAATAGAGGTGAATTCGGAGCCAAGGTCGATGAAGGTATTTTTTTGGGTATGCTAAACATTCAAAAGCTTTTCGTGTTTTTAATAAAACTAGTTTAAAGATAGTTGAGTCTGTCCATGTTACTTTTGATGATCATTCTCTCCTTGAGCCACATTTGGCTCCAAATGTTGCTGATGATTTTGCTGAGCATAATGAAACAGGTGAATTCTCTAGAACCGCACCTGAACCTCAATAGCAAAATCTAGCACCCAGAACTGAAATTCCCTCAAACTGCACCTTTTAAACCGCATCTGAAGTTTCCACTCCAGATGCAACTCCAAGGGAAGAAGATGTTGAGAATTCCCCCATCCAGCTTATTGAACCTCTTCATCAACTTACCTTCCATGACTTCACTGAAGGATCTAACGATGTTCCAATTGAAGATCTTCAGCAAACCTCAGTCCAACCAGACTTACCCCCAGAGGTTCGTGAAGTCAGCAGTCACCCTCTCTCTAATGTGATTGGTGATCTGTTTTCCGGTGGTCAAACAAGGAGATCAAATTATGATGAACATACCTCCCTGTTATCTCAAATTGAACCCAAGAAGATTGATGAAGCACTCCAAGAATCCAGTTGGGTCGTTGCTATGCAAGAAGAACTCAATCAGTTTGAAAGATACAAGGTCTGGACATTGGTGCCTAGTGTAAGTGTCCCAATCTGAACCGCCAATGTTCCTTCAGCGCAATTTAACGACTTCCACGTCAAATAAACAGTTAAGGGCATTTTCGTCATTTCCTAAGGTAATTTAAACAAGAAAGGGCCTTAAAGGAATATCAAAAATAGGTCAAAAATTTGTTGGAAAGAGTCATTTCCAAGGAATTGACTAACTTTTCATTAAATGCAAACAGCCAAAACTGCTTTCTGCAAAATCAGGCACGCTTACATTTCCATCCGCGCGGACAGGAATGAGACTCAGTCTCGTCTGCGCGGACACATTTGAAACCTAAAATCTGCCTATAAATTAAATCATTCTCTCTCAGTTTAGAGGATCCAGAGTTCAAACCCTTACTGTTACTGTAAGTACCCAAATCCGGATCGTCCAAATCCGTCAGAAAGTTAACCGAAATCCGTTAACTGGCCCGCTCCAGGTTAACCGGAACTCGTTAAACTCCCCGTTGCTGTGCCAACGAGACGTCCCGGGACTGCCCCGTGCATCCCGACGTCAAACCGTACTTAACACGTGTCATCTCACGTAAAAGTATGGCTTTCTCTGAAAAACACATTTTCTGGCACTTTCCGGGGGCGTTTCGGACATTTTCCGGACTGTTATTTTAAAAAACGGACAAAACCGGGACCGGGGGACAAAATCCCACATGGCTGGTGACTCAGAGGGACACTTGGCACGCATGCCACCTCCCTCTAGTCACCCTTCAATCAAATTCAAAAGGAAAAGACTAAAATACGCCTGGTATACAGTCAAAGTCCCACGGACTCCTGTGCACTTTTCTGAAATTGCCAAGTTCCCAGTTTCCAAAATACCCAAAAACCCCCTGGATTCAGTCCAAGTCCATCCGGACTCCTATTGCAATTTTCACCCTATAAATAGAAGTTGCTGTCAAAGGCAAGAAAAAGTAGGTTTTTTAACACCAAAAATTCACCACCCCCTCGGCCCAAACTGATTTCACCCCTTCCGAGCCTCCGTTCTGTCTCGATTCGCGTGAAACCTTCGTATTTCGATCAAATACGCACCTTACTACTTCGAAACAACCTTTCGAATCACTTTCCGTGTCCCGTACACACCTCCCGAGCCAAAGGAGTCAACCCTAGCCATAGGTATAACTCCCTCTCTCTAAATCTCTCGTTCCGTCTCGGTTTACGCGCCAGTCGCTACAACCGTTTCGAACGTCGTTATCGAAATGTAGACGCCTGCGTCTAACGGGGTCCGATACGTTTTAGCCCCTCGATCCTCTTCTCTTTCCGTAAGAGAAGTAATCACGGGTTAAAACGGCGTTCCGACCCCGTTCCGTTTACTTTTATGTCATTTACCAATTCCGGATCGATCGATCCGTTGATTGTTATTTAATTTCTGTCATTTACAAATCCGAGCCGTTTGGTCTCGTTGATCGTCATTTACAAATCCGAGCCGTTTGGCCTCATTGATCGTCATTTACGAATCCGGATCGTTTGATTCCGTTGATACCGCACTTTAAATACTGTCATTTACAAAGTCCGACCCGTTTGGATCGTGATAGTATTTACTTTTCAAAGTCCGAGTCGCAACCCGATTCGTTGATCGCATATCATTTAAAACGCATTTTTCCCGTAAAAATCGTTAACAATGTAATGCCCGGTTCAAAATCGGAGTTCGTCCGTCGAACTCTCTTTCAAAACGCGCGAAATGACGTTTGGCCTCCGAATGCTCATCTTCAAACTAAAAGCCGCCATTTGACATTCAAAATCATTTAATACGCATTTTTCCCGTAAAAATCGTTAACAATGACAAGCCCGGTTCAAAAAACCGGAGTTCGACCTTCGAACTCCTTTTCAAACTCAAAATCGACGTTTGCCACGCAAACGCTCATTTCGAACTCCTTTTCAAACTCAAAATCGACGTTTGCCACGCAAACGCTCATTTCAAACTCAAAGTCGACGTTTGCCATGCAAACGCTCATTTCAAACTTAAAACCGACGTTTTTCATTCAAACGCTCGTCTTTTCAAACAAAGTCACCTAATCAACGTTTGTCACTCAAACCAAGATTAAGCTTGTCATTCAAGCCCCCATTTCAAAAGACACACACACACACACACGATTTCGAGAAAGGTAGAAAGACTCGTCATGCGAGGCGTTTCGGGCGATCTCGTCATACTCTACCCGAAACGTAACTTGACCTCCGAACCTAACAATCTCTGGTACAAAAAGCTTTTTACTCGTTTTTGCTGCCAATAAAAATGATCCCCGTTTTCAAAGCCTTTTCCTAAGTTTTTGGTACCAATAAAAATGACACCTTTTCACAATAGCCGTTTCTCAACGTTTGGGCTCAAAATACAAAAACCGCGTGGCGATTCCTCATTTTCCTTCCCATGAAGCGAGGTCTCAGACACCAACACCCTCCGCGAAAGACAACCGCGTTTCGCGTCCGCGCGAAATCCCGGGTAATTTCAGTTGGCGACTCCGCTGGGGAAAAGATACTTTTTTTCAAAACTACCGTTGTTTTCTAAAAAGCCTTCCGTGGGTCAAACTTTCATTTACCTTTCCTCGTTTTCGTGTGTGTGAGTTCCTTTAAACCTCGAACGGTTTTTGTTTCAAAGGCATTACATTGTCAACTTTTCAAAATCTTACCATGTTTGTGCATCCCCATTCATGTTTGATTTTCATGCTATATTTTGAACTGCGCATCATAATGCTTTAAGACACATTCTGAAAAAAATCTCTGTTTTACTCAGAAAAAGAATTTTAGTGACCGCACACTACGCGCACTTCTTTGCCTCGGAACACCGCACTTCACGTGCACTTGCGCCTCGGTACCTGCACACTACAACCCTAACCCGGGATGGCCTTATCGGTTGCACCCCGATTGGTGCCGAGACACCTTTCGGGCGCACGGGGTCGTCCCAAACATCCCATCCTAGCCCGTGTAAGCCATGCACCCTTTGTGTCACACTTTGTCCAAGACCCCGGTTGGTTTATGGCTTAGCTCGTGTCATAAAGCCTAGTGTATGTTTTTTTACGCCGGGCTCCGCTCCGAGTCAAGCTCGAGAGTTTGAGACTAAAGGTCGTTCTCGACCCAAAGTCTTGAGCTCTTCAGCCTTGACTTTGACGCGGAGCTCTGCCGAAAAATATGCAGAAGGTTGATGTGACGCCGTGTCACCAAACCTCGCCGTATGTATCGTGCCGGCCACAACTTGGACAACGCTAAAAGCTAAGGTCTCTCGCACAAGCGAGTCGGGAGAGGTCATGCCCAAATTTTGGCACGATCCCCGCCTTAACTTAAGGACGTTGACTTCGTTGTGGCCCGTACGTCACACACGTTGAAAGTTTGCGTGATCAGCTAGCCTTAAGTTCACTTTTTCCTTTGTCGGTGGAACTCGCTTGCCTTATCGGACCTCGCTCGGGATAGTCCGTCTGAGAAAGATGATCTACAATGGAAAAGAGGGGCTTATAAGCGTAAAGACGAGATCAAGCGATTAGAGCTCTAGGATTAGTTGCGAAAAAGAAGACCCGCTCTTTTCCAACCGTTTAGGACTCTGAGAAAACATGCTTTAAGTAAACATTAATCAGAAGCTGTACATTGCACAAGCCCGAAACCTTGAGCCAAATCCCCTTTTCCGAAGCCTAAACCCTTCCTTTCGTTCCCTGCAGCGAGCAGAAAGTGGTTCAGATTTCCGGGTCAGCGCCTTGCCAGGATCATAGTAACGGCGGCGTCGGACGGTTCTTCGGTTCCCTCGGTTCCCTCGGCGAATTTCCGACATGTCTAGCTCACCGAGAAATCGTGACGGGGAAGGACCCCGCCACCGGTAACGAGATATGACATTGGAAGAAGCCATCCGGGCTTGCGAGGTTCACAAGAGGCGAAGAAGATCGGCGAGAATTTCGTGGTACGGCTTACGAATGAGCGTGGTATAGCGGCTATCCCCAGTCGAGACGGTACTTTTGTCTGGTCGAGGATGACGATTCCCCGAAACCAGTTCACCAAACCTTCAATCGGGTTCCTCCCCGCCAACTTACGGGATTCCTTCCAACCAAGGAAACGGCCGACCTAGGCTCCATGTTGCCACCTCTCAAATGGCAACCTTTGTCATTTTTGGCTGCACTCAGTGCTACTCCTATCACTCAATACCACCAGCGCACCGGTTGGACCATCTCGAGATGCCAATATTCCTCAATACCCTCCCGGGTTCGTCCCGTTGCCTATACACGAATCCCTAAACACCGGGGACAAACCCGATACGATTCGAAAAAAGGCCCCCGTATATTCTCATATACCAAGCCTTCCACCTCCAATCACTACCGCTCACGTGGTAGCACCGGCGCCGAGCCTCACAGTCCACCACTGGACCCAACCTTAGCCTGGATGGTCGAGCGGATGAAAGACACAGAAAGCCACCATGAGCGGCTCAAAGCGGAAATGCTCAAATCCACGAGATCCGGGAATGGTCACGCCTCTCCCTGCCAAGTTCGAGAATGCGGGAGATGGACCGATTCGACGGAACCGAATGTCCTCAAACGCACGTCGACACCTACGTTCTCGGCATGAGAGCAAAAGGAGCAACCCTCCGGCCAAATGGCCGACCACTTCCAGCATACGCTCAAAAGTTCGGCGTTACGATGGTTTCGAGGTCAAGCTGCGGATTGCCACACACAGGAGCAGATCGGTAACATCTTCTGGAGCAGTACAGATCCAACTTAGAGTGGGAAACAAGTCGCGAGGACTTAATCACCACCGAGCGTAAAGCGGATGAAAGTGTTGGGGAATTCTACAAAAGATGGAGTTGGAAACTCTCCGAGATCATGGAGCCACTCTCCAAAGACGAACGGATGCGGATCTTCAAGTCTGCTTAAGACCGTCCATCGGAACTCTCATCGGTCACAATTTCTTCCCGGATCTCGGGCCATGGTCAATGCCGGCTCACGGTTCGAGAAGGATATCAAGGAAAAGTTGGCTCTTGCACGCCCATACGAATACCGCTCGGCGGTTGCATTCAATCCCGTATCGGCCCCGGCAAAGGGAAAGATACGTCTGTCAACTACGTCCATCGGGGAAAACGGTCGGGTAACGAAACCCGGTCCCACAAAGCAACAATTCTACTCGAAGCGGCTGCCGTACACTTCGACAAGTTAGACATGCCCGAGCAAGATCTTTGGAAGGGTTAATCAAGGAGGGTCTCCTTAAGCCCGTTGCCAATTACAAACCCAAAATTCCCGTAGCCAATGCGGACAAGAGCAAATCTGCGCCTTCCATCGGTATCACGGCCATACCATGACAAGCTGTTTGGGGTTACGATACGAAATCCGAACTTGATAGAAGAAGGCAAGTTGGAGCGCCCCCGTGGGCCCAATACGATCGGGAACCCTTTCCCGAACAATAATAGCGTGAATTCCATTGAGTGGGTGCCCAAGAAGAGTGCCACGAACCGGTTTCTCCGCCTCTTTCGGCGGATCCTCCTCTAATGTCCACATCGGCTACGATGTTTGCGATCGCTCCGCCCGCTCGGGAGTACGAGTCCCGAGAAAGCTGTCAGGAGCAATCCTCAGAAAACAAAAGAAGAAATCCTCTCAACGGCAGGCGAGAGAAAGATACGAAGGCTGGGGACACCGGTGTAGGTACACTCGGAGAACCTTCGGGAGGTTCGACTACTACGTCTTGTACTCCGGCCGAGTCCTCTTTGCCTCCAGGCCATGCGGCTTTAGAGCAAACGGGGGTGGGAAAGCCGAAAAGTCCCGCCGAAACAACTCGGACCACTGGGATACCGAAATACCTCGGATCTTGGTAATCTTGCGCCGGTCGAAGCCTAACCCTCCGCGGGATCGGCCAAGATTCAATTTGTCCGGCTTAGAGCTCGGACCGGTAAAGGAAGATCAAGGTCGGCTTGGCAATCGCACTCGATCAATGTGCTAACCAAGGGCGGCAACCGCCACAAGCGGCCTCAACACACTCACGAGGTTCCAAGATAGGCTTTACCTCGCAAGGGGAAGACAAGAAACAGATGGCTTGATGACTCTCCTTCTACGGACAGAGACGAGATCTACGACTCCCGTTTGTATGGCAGTATGATCACGTTCTGTGATGAAGACCTATCGAGAGATGCCTCGGGGCACAACGAAGCTCTGTACATCACTCTCAAACTCAACACCATATCACTCCCGGAGTATTGGTAGATAACGGGTAAGCGTTAATGTTCTCCCACCTCTCGGCATGATGCGAGCCCTCCGTATCAATGAAAGCCACCCGATTCCGTTAGCTCGGACTATCAAGGCCTACGACAGCTCGTCTCGTCCCATCACAGGGACGGTGACTCTGGAACTACGGTTCGAAACCCCAAATGGTGCCAAGAAAATTCCACGTGATGGACATTCCATCCGAGTTCACAGCTCTTTTGGGATGCCCTTGGCTACACCACATGAAAGCCATAGCTTCCACTCTCCATCGGTGTGTTAAGTTCATTAACCGGCGGGGAGATCTCGAAGTCATCCGAGGATAGTTTCCTCATAGGAAACGAAGCCGAGACAAGAGCCAAGCATGTTCGCACTCGGGCGGGGGTTACCTCCTTCGAATCAACGAAGGGGACTATCGGGGCAAATCTCATCGAATCCCTCGAGTGGGAGATGCTAATTATGTAAACGTACTCGAGCGGGCGGACCACAAGCGGTCCGATACATCAAGTTCAACTGTCGTTTCCAACATTTGGAGGCAGATTGGAAGGAAACGCTGAACATCGCCATGATGCGGGCACATAAATCCCCTGTCTCTGCTCAGAGATTTGTCAGCATTCTCCAAACCAACTCTCTGGCCCCGCCAGGCGAAGAGATCTTTGTGATAAAAGTCAACAAGCACCGTCATTCTCGGGATGAATGCATGGAAGTCGTATGGGATGTCCTCCACGAGGAACTACCCGCTGCACCCCTCTTCTCCAACGAAGAGCACGATGTTTTCCTAGCTGCTCCAACAACGCAACCGGACGCAATACGTCCCTACGTTTGGATTGAACCGTCAGATGATGATGAATCTGGACTCTCCGGAGTCGAGGACGCGGCAGACCCGCGGGCAGACCTCTGCATTCACATGCTCAGTTTTGAGGACGGAACTCCTTCCGATCAGGTCACCTACGACCAAGGTTCCAATACCATGGAAATTGTCAAGCTCAACGTCCAGTACAAGCAGCTATCCGACAATTGGAAGCAATTGGTTGACACGACGAAGAATCCCTCTGATCAAGTGGTTGACGACGACTTCGTCAACATCATCTATTCCAGATATCCCGATGATACCAAGGATCCGGTCCTTATCGTCAGATTCTGCAATACCAAGGTCACCCTCGACGACTGCCTGCTCATGGTAAACGAGGCCCTGGCCAAGCGAGCTCAGAGCTCATCACTACTTCCAAGTACCAGCCCCAGTGGCAACCGACCCGTGCCGTCAGTCAAGCTTATACCCTCAAGCGCCGCGAAGGCGAGGGCAACGGCGAAGGAGACCAAGCTCCTCACCTGCTACGAGTCGAGATCAACCTCGGGAACGCTTTCGGCGGCCACCGAAAACATGCGCGAAAGTCTTCCCCGCAAGGCGAGTCGGCTTCCGACATAGGAAATGACCACCTTAGCATCAACATGCTCCGGTTCGATTCTACTCCCGGCCGTCACGGCCCGGATTCGAACATCACGCGATCATTGCTAGCTCTGATAGACTTGGCGATCGAGCGAGATCACGAGACTGTCAACATTGCAGAATTCAACACCCCCGTGGGGTCAATCAAGCAGATATGGGCGAACTTCTTGGTAACCGAGATCAAGGAAGGCCGCATGGAATGTCCCAGTCCGACTTCCTTCGTCAACGTAATCCAAGTGTTCCCGCCATTCGGCGATTTGAACGTAATCACGGTTCTGGACACTAGCCAAACGGTGCGCACCTACGGAGACTGCTTAGCTCTCGCGAGGAAAGCCCTCATGGAACTAGCCGCTCAAGAAAGTCGTCTTTGGGACGAAGACCAAGCT
Organism: Adenophora triphylla var. japonica; assembly: GCA_022495995.1. Classification (NCBI taxonomy): domain Eukaryota; kingdom Viridiplantae; phylum Streptophyta; class Magnoliopsida; order Asterales; family Campanulaceae; genus Adenophora; species Adenophora triphylla. The sequence continues at coordinate 175,482 of JAFEMH010001713.1, read as the reverse complement.
CGAAAGACCTACAGGGACCAAGCCCTTAAAGTGTCACAGGCAGCTTCAGACAGAAAGCTAGAGGCCACTCTAGACCAGTTCGACCTCAAGAGTTTTGCTCATGGCAACTTCCCGGACTACCGTCTGTTCTCATCCAACCCCCTCTGCCAGGCAAGGGTGGTCAACGGTCCCGATGACCTAGGAGATGGAACGACACGGCAGAACGAATCCCAGCGCTTACCTTCCCGGGGAAAGCAAGTTCTCTGTGAAAGCAACGACGAAGACGATGAAACCATTCTCTTCCAAGCTGGGCATGAAGTCAACAAAACCGGACTCCCAAGGGTCCTGGGAGGATGGGAACGGATCATTTCCGCACTCAAATTGAAAGGCCAACTCAGGGAGGAAGGTCTATTTAAAAACAAGAGGAAGATGGAAATTCGTCTCGAGCAACTACTCAGGGAAATTCCACGATCTACGGCATTCGTTTACGAAGCGATCAAGCGGGCGACAACCGGTCACATGGGCGAGATGTTCGGGAAGCCGTATACTCACCTTACGACATACCCGCCACTCGAGATAAAGCAAAGGAGAAAACTCTCCCCGATGGAGGTTTACCTAGGCGCCGCACGCGGTTCAAAGAAGCACTTGGCCATTCTCACATGGGAAGAAACGCAGGCGCTCACTCTCGACGCGAGGCTCGGCTGCAAGAAGGTTGATACAGGCCCGTGAGCGGAGGAAAACTAGCAAACCACGAGTATCGCCGGACCCAACTCCGAATGCCTGAGTATGCTCGGCAAGAAGGAAAGGAACGCGATATACCGTGAAGAGATCAAGGAGGCCGTTCGCTTGAGCCGAGAACTCTCCAACCTCCCGGAGGGTCGAGCCTTGATTCGATTCGAGCGGCCTTTGTTGTGCAGCGACATTCGAACAAGCTGCGTCAAGCGTAGGCTACCTCCCGCGAGAGGCATCCAAGCCGGTATCACGGGACGAGAATCCGTCAAGCTGCCGAAGCACCCGGAATTCATCCACAATCAATGAGTTGAGGGAAGACATATGGCCCTATGCTACGAGGAATCCTCCTCCAACTATGGCTCAACTCGGAGCGGCTGTTCATAAGGGACCAAACACGATGTCGGCGTCCTAACCCGATCGGGTCAAATCCATGCATTACCACCTAAGGCCACCAAAAAGCCGACGGAGCCGAGTGCAATCCGGCCGGCCCGAAGACGTAAATTCCTTGAAAGAGGACCCGATCCTCACTCGGCTCAAGCGGACTCGGGCGAACATTTCTCTTTGGTCTCTGCTCACCTCCTCTTATCCTCACAAGCTCAAGCTAGAGGAAAGCTGACCCGTACCATGGTCCCCGTGGACGCAACCCCGAGATGAAGTCATTCGGATGATCGGTAACATCCACTATGGCAACATTATCACCTTCACGAGATTTGGACCTTCCAAAATTTGGGGGCGATCACAATGAGCCGCTCTACATCACGATCCAGTTTGGACGGCGTCGCCTTCCGCGTGTTGGTAGACGGAGGTTCCGGAATGAATGTCTTGCCCGCCAAGATGATGGACTGCTTGACATCAAGCCCACGAGATCTTAAGCCTTGATCCACACCTTTGTCGAGGCCTATGACTCTACTTCCCGTACGGTTCTCGGGGTTGCTACTCTTAATATACGGTTCGGAAAGGGGGTGTTCCCCACCGAATTTCAAGTGTTGGACATTCCTATCACTTTCACAGCCATCTGGGCGTCCACAGGCGCATCAAATCAATGGCGTGGCATCCACCCTTCATCGGTGCCTCAAGTTCATGCAAGGCAGAGCTAACCACGATCTACGGCGACGGCGTCACCGCAGGGGACCGGCACCAACGACATTCCGGTGTTAGAAATCAAGCATAATGATGACATGCCATTACTTGGATTCACTGCGGAGACCTCCAAGATCCAAATATGCAACGTGGACCTTCCTTTGTCTCACGATCAGATTCCTCTGCCATGAGGACGATGAAACTTATGAACTTCATCCCGGGGTGGGGCTCGGCAAAAGGCTGCAAGGCCAACACCAAGTTATTGAAGTCAAGGACCACACCACGGTCCGGGGGCTTGGCTACGTGCCAACACCGGGCGATATCAAGGAAGACAAAAGGCTCGCCCGCACCAAGGCGCAAGCAGCCCGTAAAGGGAAACCTCCGACGGCACACCCAATCTCAGACCTTACGGCTTTGACCTCGCTCATTACTTCACCAAGCGGAACCACGAGCGAGCGGGGACCGACAAGGGAACCGACGGCGGGCGGGGGGACCGGGCGAGGCGGCGGAGCAGGCGAGCGGGGACCGGCGGAACCGATGAAGATGAGAAAGAAGCCGAGGGATAGTCGGTACGGAGACTACGGGAAGAATGGAACGGCTAGCACGGGACCTCAAGCGTTTGAGAGGACTCAAAGCTAATCCGATAAGGAGCGTTCCTCGACATCACGGCTCTACCTGGACCAGCGCCACCACAGTCCGGCATGAGTACACATTCAAGGGAATCCCAGAGACTTGGAGGAGCAACTCAGGGTACTCTCCATGGGAAAGCAGATTGTTCGGATCGGCCGCCGAGGCCACATTCGAGACGGTAACTCCAAAGCGAAGGAACCGGGAATTCATAGAAGACGCTCTAAGTGGACCCGGCTCTGAGTGCTGTTTGAAGAAGTCATGGAGGCCCTTGACTTGATCGGCGGGGCTCCGACAACGGCATGATCGCCATGATTGGGACGGCGAAGCCAAGCCTCTCGATCCCGCACCCTCATCAAGCATCCAAGAATGCCTTTGAAGAATTGGGTAACTTTCACCGGACAAGGGCAAGCCGGGCGGGAGTGGAAGACAAGGCTGGGCCCGCACCCACATCTCCCTAAACTCGGTCTCAAACCCTCGAGTCGGTCCTTGTCGAGTCCGGTCCTTTGAGTCATCCAACGGCCTTACAGCCGGAGGACTATAATGTTGTAGCCAATCATGTATTCCCGTTCTTGTTTAATGAAAAGTCTGACCTTTCGGAGTATCCTCTCATTGCCACTTTAACAACTGATAAGTTAACAAACAACTTAAAAGACGTTAATAATTCAATTGATAAAGAAGCAGACACATTAAACGAACAATACATTAAAGAGGTTCTCGAGCGTGTAGTTGACCAAGAGGACAACAGGGCCCAAGCTGCCGAAGAGGTTATGACCAAAGTGAATCTGGGGTCAGTGCAAGAGCCTAAAGAGACACAAGTGGGCAGTTTCTTTGCCGATGCAGAAAAGGAAGCCCTGATAAACCTCCTCCGGGAGTATGTTGACGTGTTCGCCTGGTCATACCAAGACATGCCAGGACTCGATCCCTCAATTGTGGAGCACAGAATTCCCCTGGATCCCGAATCCAAGCACATCAAGCGAAGTTGCGCAAGATCAAGCCAGAGTGGTCCTTGCAAGTAAAAGAAGAAATTGAGAAAATGCTCCGAGTTGGTTTCATCAGAGTGATTGAGTACCCGACTTGGCTCTCCAACATCGTAACGGTCACCAAGGCCAACGGAAAGGTCAGATGCTGTGTGGATTTCCGGGATCTCAACAAGGCCAGCCCTAAAGATGATTTCCCACTGCCTAACATCGACATGCTAGTCGACACCACGACAAATTTCGAAGTAAAGTCCTTCGTGGACGGGTTCGCTGGATACAACCAGATCAAAATGTCCGAGGAGGATCAAGCCAAGACTGCCTTCACCACTCCATGAATGCAAGGGACATACATTTTGTTTTTTCAGTCTTTCTTCACTTACAGAAGCACACTGTTTTGGTAAATTTCAGTCCAGTCAAGTCAAAACTTTATTTTCAGAAAATTCCTCTTGCAAAACACACACACACAGACACAAATGGTTTTAAATTAGGAAGACTCATTTTACGAGGCATTCCGGGTGAACCCTAACGTTCTTCCCGAAATGTAACGTGACCTCCGAACCCATTTTTCTCTATTTTTGGGCATTTTTTCAAAGTTTTGGCCCTTAAACTAAAAACGGCGTGGCGACTCCGTTTGATTTTTTCAAAAATATAATTGGGTACATCACAGTGGCGACTCCGCTGGGGACTAAAAAAATAAGCTTTATCTTTTTTAAAAAATAAAGCTTCCGTCCCGTCATTTGAAACCATTTGTACTATGTGTGTGTTGGTTTTGCACATTTCGTGTTGTTTTGACCGTCCCGGAAGAATCAATATCTTGACTGTCGGACTCATTTCCTTAACTGTTTGACTTTTGTGCTTATGTGTTTATGTGTTTATCTGTTTCAAAAAAAAAATTTCAAAAAAATTTTCAAAAAAAAAAAAAAATTCATTTTCAAAATTTTTGCATGCATCATACTCTTTAAGACACATGTGAAAATTTCTATTTTACTCAGAAAAAGAAGATAGACTGCCGCACACTACGCGCACTTGGCCTTACACTGCACACTACGTCCTTAACCCGGGGAATCCCAGTAGCAGCCCGTTTGGCCTTATTACGCCTCTCGGTGTGAGCACGGGACTACCCAAACATCCCTTGGAGCCTCGTGTCGACCATGCACTTGTCCGTGACACACTTTGTTCGAAACCCGGTTGGTTTTTAGTTTGGTCTGTGTCGTGCCCTGTCTGTCTATACACCTTGCCAGTCAAACCTTAGTCGACATGCCAAGTCAATATCTTTCGGAGACCCTAATCAGTCGAAGTTATGCCGGTTTTCCGTCACGGACTTTGACCAGATCTTGACTGGCGCCTTGACTTTGACCTTGACTTGCACAACTTATGCACCGACCCCCAGCATGACACTGAGTCATCAATGATTAACGATTATTCCATGTCTAATTACGACTTAACTGACGACGGGTCAAGATCAGTTATGGAAGTTTATCAGTCAAAACCATGCCGACTTTTCGTCGAGCCCTCGGACACGATCTTGACCTTTGACGTCAGCTTTGTCCGTAATTTACATCGAATGCTCGTTAAGACTAGATTACCCGCCAGACTTTAGGATCGTTTTTCTTTTCGGTCGATGGGACCTGCTTGCCCTACAGAACCCTTGTTCGGGGTTACAGGTTGAGGGTCCGTAGGCATAGTGATGGGTCCCACTGATCCAGGAATCAGAGTAGTTTGCGAAAAAAAAGAGCAATCTTTTCCAACCGCTTAGGTTTAATAAAACACGTTTTAAGTAAACAAGAACAAATAACTGCATGTTGCATGAGCCCTAAGCCCAAACACCTACCCTCCTTCACTCCCAAATATCTGAACCCTCGTGTCTTTCCCCTGTAGCTCCTCACAAAGCTTGGTTTCGGGTGCCGGGCCACCGTTTGAGCAGTTGGGAAGAGTCAAGCGCATCATCAGCTTCACCATTTATTTCGACTCCGGGTTTCAGAATGTCTGCATCAGCCGGTAATGATGGGGACAACATCACTCCGCCTCCCGGGACTCCCCTAACAGAACAGAAGTGGAATCAGTTAGCAGAACAGATAAGATTGCGACAGGAAGCACAGATGAATAGCCTTCTGGAGGCTATTAGGAGCCATGGTCTGGCCGCCAGTCTCAACCCCGATGGCACCTTCACCATGGAAGAAGAGGAGGATCCCAATCCCACTCTTGGTCGCCCTGACTACTCCAGAATTCCACCACCAACCTCCTATGGTACTACTACCAGAACCCATGCTCCTCGGTCTTTAGGTCAGCCAGCTCCCCAGCTACAGACTACTGGACCCATGCAATCTGACGTGACCAATCAGTTCCCAGTTCCTCAGTGGGGGCAAAATCAGCACGGAATGTCTTCTCATGGTTGGGGGTACCTTGGAAAGCCACAACCGTTTGGGATGCCACCACAGTTTGGTCTGGAGCAACAGTCAGGAGCCCCTCCTCAGAATGATGCTAGTTCAGCTGCTCCTAACACAGCTTCCACGAACCCATTTCTCACTCAGGGTTCAATGGGCCACCAAGCCCCTATCCCAGTTTCATCAGAATCACCAGGACCGCAGTACCCTCCATGTTATACACCCTCGCCACAGCCAGGCATGCAGTTCAACAACCAGGGACCGCAGCCCGCATTTAAGCCTACTTATGAGTCTCACCCCGGGAACCCAAGCTACCCGGCCACCTCAGGTCTACCACTACCCTCTCTGCCCATTGGAAGCCAACAGCAAGCCCCTGGGTTCTATCCCTTTGCCCAGGCTCCTACCTACACTCCCCAGGGTAATTTGGGTCAAGGGTATGCTTACACCTATGCTCCGGGATATGGTATTCCTTCTACCAGTGCGCCACCGATAGCTAGTCCTCTCCCTAGTTCTGCTATGGGCTCAGGCATTCCCGCTCCACCTTTGGATCCCCATTTGGCCTGGTTTATGGAGCAACACAAGGAAATGAAAGCGCAGCTTGCTGAATTAATTGTAAAAAAGAACACTGCTCTTCGGCCTACAGATCCCGACTCGATTGTACCCCTGCCTCACAAGTTCGTGATGCCCAATCTCGACTTGTTTGATGGGAGTGCGTGCCCTAAAACTCACTTGGACACCTATACTTTGGCAATGAAAGCTAAGGGATGCATAAACCAGCAGTTGGCCAACTACTTCAGTCTCTCTTTGAAGTCAGGAGCTTTGAAATGGTTCTTTCGATTGAAGCCTGAAGCTAGGGCTACTTAGGAACAGATTACCAGTACTTTCACAGATAAGTATAAAGCCAACTTGGAATGGGAGACGAACAAAGTTGACCTGCAGACAACGATGCAGCGCCCTGATGAGAATATCGGGGATTTTTATAAAAGGTGGAACTTGAAGCTCAGTGAAATGGCCATCCCTCCCTCTGACGAAGAGCAGTTAGACATCTTCTAGTCATGCTTGAAGCCGCATTTAAAAACCTCATTTAGCAATTTCCCCTATCCGGATCTGCGGGCAATGGTCAACTCCGGGGCTAAATTTGAAAAGGCTTATAATCAACAGCAGGCTGCTGCACCTACCTATAGATACAGGGTTGTTTCCTCTAACACTGCTCCTGCCCAGCCCAAAGGTAAAGAAGTAATTAGCTATGCGGGACAGGACTGTAGCAATGCCACTTCCTTTGTTCCCAAGAAACCTGATGCATCCAGATCCCGGCTCCAAGGCTTGGGAAACTTTGGGATGCCTTTGAGTGATATCTTTAGAGGTTTGGTAAAAGAAGGTTTGCTCCGGCCTTTAGATAATTATCAGCCTAGAGACCCCAATGCTCCTTTGGATACCTCCAAGCATTGTGCCTTTCATCAGCACCATGGGCACCTGACAGATGATTGCGTCCCCTTGAAAAAGGCCGTCCAAAGGTTGATTGAGCAAGGGAGGTTAGAGGTGCCTGAAGGGCCTAATACTTTCAATAACCCGTTCCCTAGAAATAACAACATGAGTGTCAACATGGTCGAGTTTGGTGATTCAAGCCTTGTGGGCATAATGGAATTTGACTCGCCCCTTGGTGAGGTCGATGAACCAGACATCGCAGGCGATGAAAATGGCTGGATTGAGCAAGAGATTGCCAAAGAAATCCTGATGGAAAGATCTGCAATAGCTCCTATCTCCAGCGTCGAAGAGTAGATGCATGGTCCAACAGCAAAGAGCGGCTAGACTAGGGGCTACCTATCTTTAAATTAAATTGAAATGTTAAATTAGTCTTTTAGTCAACCTTTGTAGGCTCTAGTATTTTTCTCTTTCACCTAAGTCCTTCCTGGACATTTGTCGTTTTAGTCCGTTTTGGACATAATAGTTAAATGTCTAACTTTTATATAAGTCTTTTTTCTTTTCTTGCTAGACTCGAGACATCACTTGCACACCCACGTTACACTTAATTGAAATGGTTTTATCCTAAATGATCACTTGTGCTGCTCAACCACTAATTCTTTGAAATGATTAATATTTAAATTAATCGGAGTGAGAAAATCAATTGATATCCTTCTCAAATTGGGGCTTACCAACTCCCCATCTTGCACCTCATATGCTCATATCTCTTTCATCATCCTCGTCATTTCGTTGATCAAGAATTTTCATGAATCTTCCTCAAATAAGCTTAAGTAAGCAAGGAGGACTCAATTTCGTTTAGGTCATCTGGTAGGGATTGCGGTTGAAGCCTTTCACTCTAGGGAAGCCATTACCTCACCCTCACTAAACAATACCCTTTCATTTCAAGATCGGCATGTTTTGAAACCCTGTTTAGCCATCACCTTTGCTCCTTACTGAGAGAAGTCCAAGCAAGGCCAAGAAGTTAACTTCGAGAGTCGGCGATGCGCAAAATATCTCAAGCCATGAAGGAAGGACAAAGATAATCCTCAACTCCCCAGGAGGCTTTCCAAGTCAAAAAAAAAAAAAGGATTTTAAATCCTCACAATTCAGCAAGAATCCTCAATGTCCCAGGAGGCCTTTAAAAAAAAAGAGAAGGACTGTCGATCCTCACGATTCAGCAAAAGTCTCCGACTTCTCAAGAAGCTCTCCAATGATCAAAAAGGAGCCCGAATTCTCGCAAGATTCGCAAAAGTTCTCGATAGCTTGGGCTTCCTCTCACCATTACCTTAATCAATCCCAAGCCATCCTATCGATTTTAGAGGATATTTCCATTACCTTAACCAATCCCAAGCCATCCTCTGGATTTTAGAGGATATTCCCATTTCCTTAACCTCTCGCTTTTAGAGGATATTCCTGTTACCATTACCCTTGCCTTTGGCCAAAGTCAAAATCTGACCTCTCATTCTTAGAGGCAAATCAGTTTCCTTACCTTAGAAATCCTAAACACATCCCTGCAAGCCAACCTCTCATCTTTAGAGGCTTAGTCAGTAAAAAGCTCAGCCGACCTCTCATCTTAAGAGGTCATGATATCCTAAATCACCCGATGGCCGATCGAAGCCCGGAAACCCAGCTACAGTCCCTACCAGATAGTAATTTCATTCTAATATCTTCGAGAGCTAAATCAAATTAACGCTTCATTGCTTGCTTAAATTGGAATCTAATCCATCTTGGCTCAAAGTCATCAATCTAAGATTGTGCAAATTCAATCCATTCATTTGGCACTTCATGTGAGCACATTTCATTTCTCTTCCGCAAACACTTGCCGTGGATGTCCCACTGGGGCTTCGCATCCGTGTCTTTCATAGACACTCCAGGAGGACATGTTTCTCGAATCCTCAAAGGTCCTCAGATCCGCAAATTTCAACATTCGTTCTCTCTTCAACCGGGACAAGCCCGAACTACGGCGACCTGAGCTCCTCACAAGGAGGGGAACATAGGCAACTATAACTGGTCCGGTCGAAATCACAAACAAATCTCAGGAAATCTGGTCTCATCAAGGATCGTCCCTATACGCAGATCCTTCTCTCCATCTTTCCGAGTTTGATTCTCGATATCAGTTGGTTTTCTCCTCGTGAGTAATCAAAATATTTGTTCATATCAGATTTAGTGTTTGAATAACCCGAACATCAATAAAGGGTTTTAAGCAGCCTTGTGATCATCATGAATAAGACAAGTTTTCAAGTGTCTCGACAAGTCTTCTCTTTCTAGATCATAGGAAGATAGAGCCAAACACTGTCTTTCTGTCAGCAGGGGCTTCCATACACCTTTCCACACCTTGTGATGCTTATACTCTCCCAAAAGAGTTAAACTCAAAAGCGAGAGTGTCATACACAAATTCGGGACACATTCCCACTTTTCGAAAGATGTGCCCCTTCACGTAAACATTTCCGAGTCTTATCCAGTGACTAATTGACTAAGGTCTGAAAAAGATGGGTGCCTCCTTGACCACATGATAACTTTGTCTGCAATAAGACTGCTTTGAATTTCTTCAAGCCAGCTTCGCTAAGCGGTTCTCTCAGGTTCTCCTGTATCAGCTCTTCAAGCTGGGGCTTCACCAAGTCACCTTGGTCCACGTTGGGTTCCTCCCTCTGTTATATGATGGATTTGCCCCTTACCAGATTCCCTCCAGGTTTGCTTTGCATCATCAACTGGGGCTTCGCCAAGCCGGGATCATTCTCTGCACGTTCTCTGCTGCTTGCCGTCTCGGATGCACGACACACTTTGTTCTCATCAGCAACGAATCAATCTGCTGCAACCTACACTCTCAGAGTATGCCCCCACTTGCTCAAAATCTGTCTCAAACAGTTTCCAGACACATACATCCCAATACATCCCCTCTCATCACCATGCATCCCCACAAAAATCTCCCCAGGGCTCATGTAGCATGCACAAAACTTGAATCAATAGGAACAACCCTAAGTGATTGAAGATCATAAATCATAATTTCCCTGCCAAAAGCTTGGGCTAAGTGCATCTCCAAAAGCAAGTGAATGCATCATCTCGCGAACATATGCAGTGATACTTTCATACATTGTCTCATAATCATTTTGGTTCTATGCATGCATCTGTCATCATGAATGCCATATATGCATCCTCCTCTCTACTAACAAATGCAGCAATTCAAACATGAAAGACCAGTTTTCCGTTACGACCTGAAGCCTCTTCGCAGCAAGGATGGTCTCCATCGAAGCGTAATGACAATGACTTCAACAGTATGGCCCAAATAACTGGCAAGACCCTCAAGTCAAAAATCATCGGGTCCACCCCTCAGAGTCAAAAAAAATATATATAAAAAAAATTCCTTGGGTCCACCCCTCTTGTCAAAGAATCCTCGGGTGACTCCCAAATACAGTCAAACCTCGGGTGACTCCCAAATACAGTCAAACCTCGGGTGACTCCCAAATACAGTCAAACTTCGGGTGACTCCCAAATACAGTCAAACCTCGGGTGACTCCCAAATACAGTCAAATCTCGGGTGACTCCCAGATAATAGTCAATCCTCGGGTGACTCCCAGATAATAGTCAATCCTCGGGTGACTCCCAGATAACAGTCAAACCTTGGGTGACTCCCAGATAACAGTCAAATTCTCAGGTGACTCCCAAATACAGTCAAATCCTCAGGTGACTCCCAAATACAGTCAATCCACGGGTGACTCCCAGATAACAGTCAAATCCTCGGGTGACTCCCAAATACAGTCAAACTTCGGGTGACTCCCAGATAACAGTCAAATCCTCGGGTGACTCCCAAATACAGTCAAATCCTCGGGTGACTCCCAAATACAGTCAATCCTCGGGTGACTCCCAGATAACAGTCAAATCTTCGGGTGACTCCCAAATACAGTCAAATCCTCGGGTGACTCCTAAATACAGTCAATCCTCGGGTGACTCCTAAATACAGTCAATCCTCGGGTGACTCCCAGATAACAGTCAAATCCTCGGGTGACTCCCAAATACAGTCAAATCCTCGGGTGACTCCCAAATAAAGTCAAACCTCGGGTGACTCCCAAATACAGTCAAACCTCGGGTGACTCCCAAATACAGTCAAACCTCGGGTGACTCCCAGATAATAGTCAATCCTCGGGTGACTCCCAGATAATAGTCAATCCTTGGGTGACTCCCAGATAACAGTCAATCCTCGGGTGACTCCCATATAATAGTCAATCCTCGGGTGACTCCCAGATAATAGTCAAACCTCGGGTGACTCCTAAATACAGTCAATCCTCGGGTGACTCCCAGATAATAGTCAATCCTCGGGTGACTCCCAAATACAGTCAAACCTCGGGTGACTCCCAAATACAGTCAAATTTCGGGTGACTCCCAAATACAGTCAAACCTGGGGTGACTCCCAAATACAGTCAAAACTCGGGTGACTCCCAGATAATAGTCAATCCTCGGGTGACTCCCAGATAATAGTCAATCCTCGGGTGACTCCCAGATATTAGTCAATCCTCGGGTGACTCCCAGATAACAGTCAAATCCTCGGGTGACTCCCAAATACAGTCAAATCCTCGGATGACTCCCAAATACAGTCAATCCTCGGGTGACTCCCAGATAACAGTCAAATCCTCGGGTGACTCCCAAATACAGTCAAACCTCGGGTGACTCCCAAATACAGTCAAACCTCGGGTGACTCCCAGATAATAGTCAATCCTCGGGTGACTCCCAGATAATAGTCAATCCTCGGGTGACTCCCAGATAACAGTCAATCCTCGGGTGACTCCCATATAATAGTCAATCCTCAGGTGACTCCCAGATAATAGTCAAACCTCGGGTGACTCCAAATACAGTCAATCCTCGGGTGACTCCCAGATAATAGTCAATCCTCGGGTGACTCCCAAATACAGTCAAACCTCGGGTGACTCCCAAATACAGTCAAACCTCGGGTGACTCTCAAATACAGTCAAACCTCGGGTGACTCCCAAATACAGTCAAACTTCGGGTGACTCCCAAATACAGTCAAACCTCGGGTGACTCCCAAATACAGTCAAAACTCGGGTGACTCCCAGATAACAGTCAAATCCTCGGCTGACTCCCAAAGAAACAATCAAACTCGAGGTGACTCCCCTAAAAAACAGTCACTCTTGGGTACAAAGCCCGTGGCCTCTTGTTATCGCCAACTCTTTGACGAACTATGATTCGGCTTGATTCCTTCATGTGATACGTAGGAATCCCTTTCATAAAGGTCCAGCCGCATGACCATTATGGTCGCTTTCCCGGGACACAAGCGTCCGTCTCTTCGAACTACGTCCAGGCTTGATTCCCATTCGGGATACGTAGGTAGCCTACCATAGGTCCAGCCACTTGATCAACATGGTCACCCTTTTCCCCGGTAGTTATTGTAAGCTCGAATCTTCCCCAGCGAGAACGCCTTCAAATAGTCTCCCTCGGGTACCAAACCTCAACTTAGGTTCATACTCCTGAACTAAGTCTCCATTTAGGTTCATACTCCAGAACCAAACCTCAACTTAGGTTCATACTCCTGAACTAAGTCTCCATTTAGGTTAATACTCCTGAAACCAAACCTCAACTTAGGTTCATACTCCTGAACTAAGTCTCCATTTAGGTTCATACTCCTGAACCAAACCTCAACTTAGGTTCATACTCCTGAACTAAGTCTCCATTTAGGTTCATACTCCTGAACCACACCTCTACTTAGGTTCATACTCCTGAACTAAGTCTCCATTTAGGTTCATACTCCTGAACCAAACCTCAACTTAGGTTCATACTCCTGAACTAAGTCCCCATTTAGGTTCATACTCCTGAACCAAACCTCAACTTAGGTTCATACTCCTGAACTAAGTCTCCATTTAGGTTCATACTCCTGAACCAAACCTCAACTTAGGTTCATACTCCTGAACTAAGTCTCCATTTAGGTTCATACTCCTGAACCAAACCTCAACTTAGGTTCATACTCCTGAACTAAGTCTCGATTTAGGTTCATACTCTTGAACCAAACCTCAACTTAGGTTCATACTCCTGAACTAAGTCTCCATTTATGTTCATACTCCTGAACCAAACCTCAACTTAGGTTCATACTCCTGAACTAAGTCTCCATTTAGGTTCATACTCCTGAACTAAACCTCAACTTAGGTTCATCCCCGACGAAAGCTAACGGAATCCCATTTCTTTCCTCGTTTCCATCCACGGCAGTAAAACGTAAGCCCGATTTCTCCGACGAAAGTTAACGGAATTCCGTTTCTTTCCTCGTTTCCATCCCCAGCAGCTTTCGAACTATGTATAGGCTTGATTCCCATCCGGGATACGTAGGTAGCCTACCATAGGTCCAGCCACTTGACCAACATGGTCATCCTTTTCCCCGGCAGTAAAACGTAAGTCCGATTTCCCCGACGAAAGCTAACGGAATCCCGTTTCTTTCCTCGTTTCCACCTCCGACAGTAAAACGTAAGTCCGATTTCCCCGACGAAAGCTAACGAAATATCGGCAGTAAAACGTAAGTCCGATTTCTCCGACGAAAGTTAACGGAATCCCGTTTCTTTCCTCATTTTCTTCCCCGACAGTAAAATGTAAGTCCGATTTCTCCGACGAAAGTTAACGGAATTCCGTTTCTTTCCTCATTTTCATCCCCGGCAGTAAAACGTAAGTCCGATTTCTCCGAAGAAAGTTAACGGAATCCCGTTTCCGTCCTCATTTTCATCCCCGACAGTAAAACGTAAGTCCGATTTCTCCGACGAAAGTTAACGGAATCCCGTTTCTTTCCTCATTTTCATCCCCAGCGGTAAAACGTAAGCCTGTTTCCTTCATCGAAAGCTAACGAAACCCCGTTTCTTTTCTCGATTCCATCCCCAGCAGCTTTTGAACTACATATAGGCTTGATTCCCATTCGGGATACGTAGGTAGCCTACCACAGGTCCAGCCACTCGACCAATACGGTCATCCTTTTCCTCGGCAGCAAACGTAAGACCTATCCCTTCAAATGAAGTCCACCAAAGGACTATCTATCCCCTCGATTCCATCCCCAACAAAAGGATGCGAACCATCGAAGGAAATCGCTTCAAAACAAGCTGATATCTCCAGATCGCCATCTTTAAGGTTTGAGGCACCTAAGACGCCATCTTTAAGGTCCAAGGCACCTAAAACGTCATCTTTAAGGTCCGAGGCACCTAAAACGCCATCTTCATGGTCCGAGGCACCTAAAACGCCATCTTTAAGGTTCGAGGCACCTAAAATGCCATCATCAAGGTTTGAGGCACCTAAAACGCCATCTTTAAGGTTTGAGGCACCTAAAACGCCATCTTTAAGGTCCGAGGCACCTAAAACGCCATCATCAAGGTTTGAGGCACCTAAAATGCCATCTTTAAGGTCTGAGGCACCTAAAACGCCATCTTTAAGGTTCAAGGCACCTAAAACGCCATCTTTAAGGTTTGAGGCACTTAAAACACCATCTTTAAGGTTTGAGGCACCTAAAATGCCATCTTTAAGGTCCAAGGCACCTAAAACGCCATCATCAATGTTTGAGGCACCTAAAACGCCATCTTTAAGGTCTGAGGCACCTAAAATGCCATCTTTAAGGTCCGAGGCACCTAAAACACCATCTTTAAGGTTTGAGGCACCTAAAACGTCATCTTTAAGGTTTGAGGCACCTAAAATGCCATCTTTAAGGTCCAAGGCACCTAAAATGCCATCATCAAGGTTTGAGGCACCTAAAATGCCATCTTTAAGGTTTGAGGCACCTAAAACGCCATCTTTAAGGTTTGAGGCACCTAAAACGCCATCTTCAAGGTTCAAGGCACCTAAAACGCCATCATCAAGGTTCGAGGCACCTAAAGCGCCATCACTACTAGGATGACATCCTAAAGCAGTCACTTTAGGGTCGACGTCTGAAGATAGTCGAAAGACCCGAACTACGACTGGCTTGATTCCTCTTAAGGATACGTAGGTAGCCTATCATTAGGTTCAATCATCAGACCAAAATGGTCATTCCTTTCCCGAGCGGTCCGACCAAGATGGTCACCCTCTTCTCCCCAGCAGATTGGGACCTCACTTTTATCAACGACCCCACTTCCTTCGAAAGTGCCATCGCCGAGGGGCTGCTGTAAGTGTCCCAATCTGATCCGCCAATGTTCCTTCAGCCCAATTTAACGACTTCCACGTCAAATAAACAGTTAAGGGCATTTTGGTCATTTCCTAAGGCAATTTAAACAAGAAAGGGCCTTAAAGGAATATCAAAAATAGGTCAAAAATTAGTTGGGATGAGTCATTTCCAAGAAATTGACTAACTTTTATTAAATGCAAACAACCAAAATTGCTTTTTGCAAAATCAGGCACGCTTACATTCCCATCCGCGCGGACAGGAATGAGACTCAGTCTCGTCTGCGCGGACACATTTGAAACCTAAAATCTGCCTATAAATTAAATCATTCTCTCTCAGTTTAGAGGATCCAAAGTTCAAACCCTTACTGTTACATTCGTAAAATACCCAGAAAATAGCCTATACACCAAGCAAAAACACAAAATCCCAACACAAATCTTGATCAAATTCAAACCCCAAACACAAATCCAAGGAAGATAGGGTACAACCATTGGTAAACCCTCCTTCACCTTACCTTAATCTCCCTCATCCATGCATACATCTCACATTTTAAAGATGTAACTTGTTCATATAATTGTTCTTCATCTCTTGTCCTAGATCCAAGAGGATCTCTATGGATTTCATTTCCATGGATGATTCTCTACAAGGATCAATATTTCTTTTAATTTGTTGTCTCTCTTCTTATATTAACTAGTTGTTACTTGATCTCTTGACCTAAAGTGTGGTCACCTTGGAGTTCATCTCCATGGATGATCACACTAAATGGTCCATATTCTTACTTTCACTTTCTTTTTGTGTTATTGGTGCTTGTTTGACCTAAAATGTAGTCATCTTGGAATAAATTTCCATGGATGACCATTTTAAAAGGTCTAAATTGTTTTTACTTCCTTGTAAGTGTTTTCCTAACCTAAGATCTTCACCTTGGAACAATTTCCATGGATGAAGATCATTAAGGTTCCTAGGTTACAAAAGAGGTGAAGTTGATACATTGAGTTCAAAGATCTCAAGGATGGTCATCTTAATGACCACCTTAGAAATCCACTCTAAAGTTGATACACACTTAACCTAAATTCAATTTTCATACATTAATCTTTGTTTTATGTTAAATCTCCCCATCCTAAGCAAATGAAATGCTTTCAAGTCCTAATGTACCCTAAGGATGGCTTTATATAGTAGATCACCACTTATCATGTTTAGTGATCACTAATCAAAGCCTAAGGAAAGTGGGGACAAGCATGAATGCAAATCCCAAAATTGTTTTTATTTAACACTTTTAGTTGCAAAGTCCAGTTCTGATTCTGTAACTCCAGTTTACATTCTTGAATTTACAGAATCAGACTGGAAAGCTGCGGAAAAGGAATATTACTGTCCCATCCGCGCGGACAGGAATGAAAATCGGCCTGATCCGCGCGGACATGAATGCAAGGGACAGATATTTTGTTTTTTCAGTCTTTCTTCACTCACAGAAGCACACTGTTTTGGTAATTTCAGTCCAGTCAAGTCAAAACTTTATTTCCAGAAAATTCCTCTTGCAAAACACACACACACACACACAAATGGTTTTAAATTAGGAAGACTCATTTTACGAGGCATTCCAGGTGAACCCTAACATTCTTCCCGGAATGTAACGTGACCTCCGAACCCATTTTTCTCTAATTTTGGGCATTTTTCAAATTTTTGGCCCTTAAAATAAAAATGGCGTGGCGACTCCGTTTGATTTTTTAAAAATATAAAAATCGGGTACATCACACATAGACCTCAGAATCAAGGAGTAATAGGAACTAAGTGGGTATTTAGGAATAAGATGGATGAGAATGGAAGCATCACAAGGAACAAAGCAAGGTTGGTTGCACAAGGATATATGCAAGAAGAAGGAATTGATTATGATGAAACCTTTGCTCCAGTTGCAAGATTGGAAGCTATCAGAATCTTCTTAGCCTACGCCTCTTTCAAGCGTTTCAAGTTATATCAAATGGACGTGAAGAGTGCTTTCCTCAACGGTGAACTACAAGAGACTGTGTATGTTGCCCAACCGCCTGGATTTGATGACTCCAAATTTCCCAATCATGTCTACAAACTCCAGAAAGCTTTGTATGGACTTAAGCAAGCTCCAAGGGCATGGTATGAGACTCTATCTAAATTTTTACTAGAAAAAGGATTTAAATGCGGTAAAATTGATACACCTCTTTTTATTGCCAAATACAATGATCATTCCTTACTTGTTCAAATATATGTTGATGATATCATTTTTGGTTCTAATGAGTTGCTTTGTAAGCGTTTTGAGAAGCTAATGAAAAGAAAGTTTGAGATGAGCATGTTGGGAGAATTAATATTCTTCCTCGGGCTTCAAATCAAGCAATGCGAATAAGGTATTTTCCTCAGCCAAGCCAAATACACAAGGAGTTGATAAAGAAGTTTGGACTAGAAAATGCCAAAGCATATGATACTGCTATGGCTACTGGCAATAAGCTAGATAAGGATCTAAAAGGTAAGAGGGTTGATCAAACCTTATATTGAGGTATGATTGGCTCATTACTTTATTTAACTGCTAGTAGGCCAGATATCATGTTTAGTGTCTGTGTATGTGCACGCTATCAAGCTGATCCTAGAGAGGCACATTTGATTGCAGTCAAGCATATAATACGCTATCTATCTGGAACCACTAACCTTGGACTTTGGTATTCCAAAGATTCGAATTTCGATCTTGTAGGTTATTCAGATGCAGATTATGCAGCTTGCACTATTGACAGGAAAAGCACTAGTGAGACTTGTCACTTCCTCGGGAATAGACTAGTTGCTTGGGCCAGCAAGAAGCAAGCATCAGTTTCAGTGTCAACCACAGAGACTGAGTATATTGCTGCTGGAAGTTGTTGCTGTCAAATCCCTTGAATGAAGCAGCAGTTGGTGGACTATGGAATTGAAGAAGGAAATTGCCCTATTATGTGTGACAACACTTCAACAATTTCAGTCTCAAACAACCCTGTCATGCATTCCAAGACCAAGCATATAGATATTAAGTATCATTTCCTCAAAGACCATGTGGAAAAGAGAAATATTCATCTAGAGTATGTGGGGACAGACAACTAGATTGCTGATATCCTCACCAAAGCTCATGACTCCAAGAGGTTTTTTTTTCTCAGAGGAGAAATGGGTATGCTTGAACTTAAATAAGTCCATAATTTTTATTTAATAACTTGTGTGTTAAGATGGTTGAATTTAGATTGAAACCGCGTGTATCAAACCGCATGTAGTCAACCGCTTGCAGCCAACTGCCAATGCCAAACCGCTTGCTGCAGCCTGACCGCATGGATCTCAACCGCGTTTCAACTTAGAGTATTTTTTTATTTATTTTTTACCCTTTAAAAAAAAACTGTTCTAATTCTTTTATTTATTTTTTGGTCCTTATTTTTGGCATAAGGGTTTATTTGCAAATGTTTTCCCACGAAATTTTAAAATTTAAATGCATTTAATGCAAAGGGAACATTGGCATTTAATAGCCTTCATGTTAGCCGTCATTGGCTGATGCGTGGAAGCTGAAAGGGTGTAACAAATGTAATGATTCACTATGTGGGATAGTGGAACCGTCCCTTCAGCAGCCTTAACCCTAAAACCTTGCCTATAAATAGAAGACATCCTCTACAATTTCAACTCTTTCTACTGTCTTCTCTGATACTTGTACCCTCAAGTGTCAGTTTTCACCAAACTCATTCTCTCTCTCTCTCTCTCTCTCTCTCTCTCTCTCTTCAAAACCTTATTCATAATCATTAAATATTTTCAAAACTTTCAATGGCACCCAAGAAGCCTTTCACATATATGGTATGGTTTCTAAACTTCATCTCTTTACTTTTCTGTAAATCATTATTCATTAAAACTGCCATTGATGAACCTTGAAAGCTTCGAATAAGCTTGACTGATTTTTGCTCTTATATGCTTCATTTCTCAATCATTTTGCTTAAAATTTGTTAGGTTTTGTTCGGATTCCTGTCTTGATTAAGATTTTGTACTTTATTTTATGATCAATGCTTGTATTGGGTTCTAATTTTGAATTTTTAGGTTTTTCATTTTCGAAAACCCATTTCATGTTCTTACTGATTTCTTCATGATTCTGTTGAAAAGTTGTAATTTTGTTGTTATATTGTTAATCAACTTATCAATGTGATCATTTTGACATGTTATTTGTTGATTTTAGTTAACTGTTGATAAATCTCTGTTCTTGGTGTTCTTCATACCTTCAAAACGACTGTTCATATACTTTTCAGAAATTTCTTATGTTTTGGATCTCTTGATTCTTGTTTCTTGTTTTTCATACTTACCAAATTTTTGAAAATTTTGGATTTGTTATTTGCATGTGAACCGCATCATTTCTCAACCGCATGCTACTTTTTGAAACCGCAAGCTTTCAACTGCTTATCTTTCACGTTTCAAACCGCATTTTATTTTTGATATTAAACCGCATGTTGGTAATCGCACATATTCACCTTTTGTAACCGCATGCTGCTTTACACTGTAGTTTGAATTTACTTAAGTATTACTTAGTATATAGGCTGGAAACCAAGAACTTCCCCAACTGGCACTTCTTGGAAGTGTGGGATAACTTTGGATTACTATGCCACGTACTAGTAAATATACTTTTATACTTTCTTATTTGTTTCCCTGCCTTGTATTCACAGTTTCCTTGGGGTTTGAAATTTTCCATTTTTCAAACCGCACTATTGCTAACCGCATGAGTGCTCAAACCGCTTGTAAACTGTGAATCTAAATAATAGACCTAACTTGAGTGTTTTCCTTTGTAGGATGCTCAATATTTTCTTCCAGGCTAGGAAATCAACGAACCAGAGTTGAGATCTGATGCTCTAGGCAGAGAGCTGATTAGGAAGATGGATGCTTCTGGAATCCTTCCACTCTTTAACAAGAAGTAGTCTTATACAATTCCCTTGTTCGTGGATCAGTTCTATGCAAATGCCAAGCCTGGTCAACGATTACTTGAAGATGGATGTAAGATCAACTGCTTGACTGCAGCTGTTGAAGGCTTTGATGTCACCATAGATTATCTGGACATCCGAAGTACTTTCGGGTTCAATGTTTCTGGTGCTCCTCTTGAAGTTACTCAAGCGGTTATGGATGCCACTTGCTCTACAACAACTGGTGATCTTTCCTCTTTGACTGGGTATTACAAGAAGAAACCCAGAAGAGCTTTTGGGGAGCTAATGAGCCACTTGTGCTACCTAGTAGGGAAGTCTGTTTGTGGGAAGACTGGAAACCACAACAACTTCACCTCCCATCAGTGGATGTACTGCAGTGCCATTTATAATGGAATCAAACTCCATTGGCCCAAGATCCTTCTGAGAGAGCTTGCCAACAGTATTGACACCTACCAATCCAAGACAAAGGATCATGAGGTAAGATGGAGACCTTTTTGTAGGCTTTTGACTGCCATCTTTGGCAACTACCAGCATCTGGAAGACTTGAGGATCTCAACTCTAGAACTGTCTATCCATGGGGTACAGAAGAATCCCTAGGTCTAAGGGCTTGTCACAACTTTAGATTCTCTTTTGGCAATGATGAATATAAATTGCTTTATAATGCTGACACCCATCATCCCATGGAGCACTATGCTGAAATGACCCCTGAAACCGCAGTCAAGGGTCTGGGCAAAGCAATCACAAAGGTTTCAAGGCAGAGAAAGCCTGCTGCTGAACCGCCTCTCAAAAGAGCTAGAACCGCACCACCAAAACCGTGTGCTGCTAATGATGGTGCTGGGCCAAGCAAGAAGGGAAAAGAGAAGATGAATCTAGTTGATGAAGCTGAGGATGAAGAAGAGGAAGCTGAAGATGAAAATATTCCTAATCTAGTTACCAAGGCTAGGAAGGCCAAGCAAACTAAGGTGGTTCTTGACAAATTGTCTGATGAAGATTTGGCTACCTTCTATAAGGCTGAGATTGCAAGAATTGAGAAGGAAGCAGCTGAGAAAATGGCTGCAAAAGGAAAGACAATAGAACCTGAACCCCAACCGCAACCACCTCCTTCCCAACCGCAGCCTGCTAACCAACCGTATCTAACCTAAACACTTATCCAAACACCACCTCAATCACCTATTCAAGACCAACCGCTTTCCCCTATTCAATCCCCCATTCAATCTCACCATTCTTCACCTGCCAAATCTCCTTCACCAAAACCGCCTTCCCCCCTTCAACCGCAAAGAGATGCAGTCGCTCAGGGGGAGAACCCTAGGAAAAGTAGGCTTAAACAGATAGCCAAGAAGAAAACCCCAACCAAAGGTTCCAAAAGATTTCTACATTGTGTTGCCCGTCAACCTCCTTCTCCACCTCATTCTCCATCACCCTCTCCTTCCCATTCACTTTCACCCTCACTTTCTGACTACCAAACTCCTTTCAACCATGAATACTCCACAGGCCCTGCCTTCTCTTAATGAACTCAGAAACCCTCTGTGGGACAAGCCATCTCTATGTCCCAAAATAGAACCCCAACTCCTTCACCTCAACATTCAACCGCTCCCAATCCCCTCCTCTTTCAAACCGCAATCCAGCTCAAACCATCTCCAACCGCAACAGAACTCCTACACCCTCTCTTATTCGTAACCAAACTCCTCCTCCTACCAAAACTCCTACCCCTCCTACTTCACCCCAACAAAATAAAACCCCTTCTATTGAAGTCCACACCTCTTACACCAGCTCCTCCTCAAATTAAAATCCCAACACTTCAAATATTCCAACTTCCAATATTCCTCCTTCTCCAACCGCTCCTATTTCAACCGCACCCATACCAACCGCCCCTAATACCTGTAGCGTTGTGAGAAGAATTTTATCTTTTTGAGTCGCCACCTATATTATTCGTTTGGAGAACATAGAAAAACCATTTTGAAAGAGATTTGGGTTCGGGGCTTAGGTTATGGAATGGGTAGGTCAAGGAGCATCCATTCCACCCAATCCAGAGATCGGTCTTGCTAAAGAAAAGAGAGGTTTTCAAAAAAGGAAGAAGAAAAGGATTTTAAACAATAAAAGATCCATTTAACGGGGTTAAACGGAATGTAGGATCGATTGCTTCGAGACCGTCTCCATGATTAGGAGAGGCTCTAGGCCGATCCTAGATTCAATAGATTTATACCACTCTAACAATCAATTAGAAAGGGATTTAGGGGTTACCTTGCGTGAGGTGATTTGGGCAGAGTTTCGACTCAAGTTTAGAATCGAGTCTCGATACGGACAGAGCTTCGCCTCCGTCTTTGACTTGGATCTTGATGTTTGTTTATCAACAAGGTTGACAAACAAACTTTGAGGTGATTTTTAGGGTGATTTCGTAGGATTCTTTCAGGGAAAGAAACCAACAAAATATGTGTGTGTTGTGAAATTCTGGACTTTGTCCTCCTCCTCCTTTTTCAACCTTGGAAGTCACCAGGTATTTATAGGGGTTGGGGAAGTGTTGAAGATGAGATCAAACACTTCAAGATGGTTCCAGACTCCAAATTCTATTGGTTGGCCGGATGGATGAAGTTTTATCCCGAAAAGAGGTTGAAATCGACGAGGAAACTGCCTTCTGCATGCTGCAGAGGGAGGATATCTCGCGCGAGACACGCCATCTCGCGGCGAGATATTGCTTCTGTTGGACAATTCCGTCCTCTCCTCGTTAACTCGTATGCAGTTTAGTCCCAAACTAACGGTGGTTAGTCAAAACTTAACGAAACACGACGAAATGGTGGATTTCTACTTCTTGACTCAAAGCAAGACTTAGAGTGGTATAAATATGATCCGATGTGTTCAGAATGGGGTGTCTACAGAGCCCCTCGGCGACAAGACTTATGGAGGAAGTCATGTCATCGATAGAAAAGACATCATTCTGAACATCGGGATGGTCGGACCGCACGGCTTTCTATGTATCTCTATCGGAGAATCAGACCATGAAGTAGTTCGACTCCAAAACACGAAAAGGCTGCTTTAGGTATTTTGAAAATCATTTGAAAATCGAGGAGATTTTGTTTTGAAAGATAAATTCATACTGAGGAATCAAATCAAGACCCAATTCTGAATATACCTGTATGTTTGAAGATTAGCCTGTCTGGGCTCCGAACCTGCGGGAAATATGTTAGAAAACAAAGGCTTACCTGTCCGGTCCTCTGAGTCCTGTCGGTTTTGTGACGATTCGCCTTTCTGGGTTCCAAATTGGGCTTTTTTTTGTTTGAGGATGACGATTCACCTGTTTGGGCGTTGAATCGGGCTTTTTGTTTTGATGATCCACCTGTTTGGGCATTGGACCGGGCTTTTTGATGATGACGATCCACCTGTTTGGGCGTTGGACCGAGCTTTTGGTTCGACGATCCACCTGTTTGGGTGCTGGACCGGGCTTTTTGCTGATGACGATCCACCTATTTGGGTGTTGGACTGAGCTTTTGGTTCAACGATCCACCTGTTTGGGCATTGAACCGGGCTTTTATGATGACGATCCACCTGTTTGGGCGTTGGACCGAGCTTTTATGATGACGATCCACCTGTTTGGGCGTTGGACCGAGCTTTTATGATGACGATCCACCTGTTTGGGCGCTGGACCAAGCTTTTAATTTGATGATTCACCTTTCTGGGCTCTGAATCATGTGGATCGAGTTGATCTTTGGACCACTCGGTTTTCGGGCGACTGGTGCGTACTGGGCGATCGTGCGGGCGTCACGTTTGGCTCGTTCCGTGACTTGCGGTGCCGATTTTTCCACGTTTCCTTGCTAATTTGTCATTTCCAAGGGTAAATGTGTCAAAATTTTGAACTTTGACGTTGCGTAGACGCTTATTGTCGAGGACAATTTCGTAACATTCCAGAAGGTATATCTCGCGCGAGATAAGGTATACCGCGCGGGACTTTTACTGTCGGGCATATAAATCAGCAGCTCCTCTTTGAATTTGAAAACATCCTTTTCAAAGTTCCCTCCCTAGCTCGAGCCAAGGTCGTTTTCCTTGCAATTTTTTCGTGGATTTGCTTGGTGATTCTCCTCCTAATCCATTCTCAATCCCTCCTCCCTCCATAATCAATGGCTCAAGAACAAAGGAATCCTATCTTGGGGAGTTATTTACTAGGGAAGGATTATCCCCGCGATGATCTCACCTTCGATAGGCACGCGCATATCTCCACTGCTGTTCGGGAGGGCTTGGTAAGAGTTTCTTTCTCAATTCTTGATTCTTGTATTGCATTGAGCTTGAACTCACTTTTTCTTGAATTCAAATTCCATCAATGGCTTTTCTTTTCTTGTTCATGCTTAGAACTAGGTTCCTTCTTGCATGCGTTGATTTTGTGCGTTTCTTTGGATGATTGTTGTTGCATTGTGTGCGTATGGGCCTCCTACACATCATGGATTGTAGGAGAGGTTGATTCGGATCATGAATGGCATCCTTGGGCAAGCTTTTCTTGTACGCACGCCAAGTGTTTGATGAAATGCCCCAATGAAAATTTTCTTCTATTTCATTGATTTCTTGACATGGAATGATTTCTAACATTGCCCTTTTTGTCTTTCCTCTGTTTTGCAGTCATATAGGCCAACGAAGAATTGCTGAGGAAGCCCGAAAATGGCTAAAGCGGTGTGGGACAAGATCAAGGATCTTGATGGCGTTCCAAACAGGGTTATTGACCTTTATTGATAAACTTCGGGGAATAAGGCGGACTCCCCAAGTTCTTCAGGTGATCCGAGAGAGGTGGTGGGATACTACCCACACCGTTCATTTGCGCTTCAGGGAAGCGACTATGACTCCGACTGATTTCCTTGCCATCACGGGGTTAGAGTTCATTGGTGATCCCCTGCCGAAGACTTCGGGTTATAAGCCCGCGGGTCCAGCCGTGTGGAGACAGCTTGATTGGTTTCTCCCTAACAAGGTTAAGGGGTTTGCCGCTGAGCCGACACCCTCCGGCCGATTGAGGACTACGCGGAGAAGCCAAATGCGGTTATCGATCGGTTGGTGAGGGGTGCCTCCGGGTATATCCTTTCGAGACCATCTTTGCGAACCATTCTTCTACGGCTCATCTTTCTCTCGCTATGTTTGTTGGTGAATCCGGGATGAGGTGAGCGGATATGATTGGGGCTCACGGGCCGGCCTTCGCTACCACGCCATGGATGAGGCGTGTAGGAATACCAAGGATTCCCCGTCAGGGTATTCTTATGCCTCGGGAGGTATGCTCTTTGATTCTGTTTCGCTCTCCGTCCGTATGCTCGTCTCGTGTTTCATACCGAATTCGCTCCGTTTTCTTTGTGCAGATATGGGGCTATACCGTCCTTAGATTGTACAGTGCTGAGTTGGAGAGCCGGACCCCTTGTTCCTGGATATCGAGGTGGAGCCACCCTAATCTGAGCGTTGATGAGGAGGAGAACCAGGAGTGGACCCCGACGGTGGCAGAGGCGAGGACCATGCCGGACACCTTGAGTACGAGAGGCCGGGCCTATATCCCCGGACCTTGTTGGAGCGGGAGGTGCATCGTGCTTGGGATGCTACCGGATGCAGAGAATGCCGGCATCTTTGGAGGGAGATACCATGTATCTTGGTGAGCGGGTCTTCCCACGATGGCCTGGGGTAGCTCGCCATATAGCGTGCCGGCGGATCCGCCGAGGGCGATGTATCCCACCTACTCCATTCCGTATGATGACTATGCAGTCTTTTGGTGGGTGATGTGGCAACGGCTTGTGTTATCCCCGGGCCTCTTATGCGGAGTTCCCGCCTCGCTTGACGGGTCCCCTCCCGGTGGGGGATAGGCGATCACATGCTCGTGGCTCCGCCTCTCGCTTCGCTTCAGTTCCTCGCCCCTAGTACTTCTTCCTGTGCTATCGGTTCTCTCGCCCTTCGTGCCGACTTCGGCCCTTTGAGCTACACGTACATGATGGGGAGTATGCCGATGATGGGCCACATCCCGACTCGGATCATATTCCCGAGGGTTACCGCCTTCCGCCGGACGTCTCCTCGGTATGTTTCGTTTGTATTATCTCTCGTATTCGTCCATATAAGTGTATATGTCCGACTTCATCTCGAGCATTCCTTTTCTTTGGTTGTCGTCACCATGTCCGCGACCGATTATAACCGTGGAGCGACCAAGATGGCGGGACCGATGGCTTCGTGTCGGACTCCGTCCGAGAGGCCGTTCCATAAGGCTTTTGGCGGCCTCGACAATGGCCTCGCGGTGACCCCTACTTGTGGAGCCAAGAGGTCGAGGAGGGATGGTAGCCCCCACGGTGGTGATGGCGGAGGTGCCGGTAGCTCGGGCGATCCGATGGCGTGATCCTCCCTTTCTCTTTATCTCGATTTCGATGATCTCGTATATATTAGCCAAGGGCCTGCATAATTTTTCTTTTTCTTTGGTACCGTTAGGAACAAGTAGGTAGCACAAAACAATGGTTTTTCTTAACCCCTAATCCTAGGTTTAATTAGTTAGTTAATTAACTTTCTCGACTTTCCATGTTTTTTTTTTTTTTGAAAATGGAATGGAATGGCCGTTAGCCACAATTTTGAGCTCGAATCTTGGTGTTTTGCCGCATGTTATGAACCGTACACGCAGTTTTTCGAGACTTGCTTCGTCAAGCCTGGGGCTAGATTGCCGTTTGAGCGTAAATATTGCCGTTTTGCCGTAGCAATATCTCGCGCGAGATAAGGTGTCTCGCACGAGACACGCTTCCCAGGCAGAGATCTCTTCCTTTTCCGAACAGGATTTTGTCAGTTTTCCCTATAAAATCACCCTGTAGTCCGGCCAGATAACTCATTCTAGCCTTTCAAACTCTAGAGAGATTCTGTTAGGGTTAAACTCTTGGCTTCTTTTCCAACCCTGCGATCCATGGCTTCCAAGGAGATTGCCCCAACGTCCATGATTGTCCATGATTTTTCTCTGTTATCCGAAGTGATTGAATCTTTCAAGTAAGCATCCAGAGATTTGGTGAGGTCGTTTCGCAGCCGATCTCGCAATAGGTTTATTGTAGAATTCAGATTCAGAATTCTCTTCACCTTGAAGAATCTCCAACCGGATTGGAATCTCTTGCAAGGTGCTGCTCGATTTTGGGATCCCTCTATTCACCTTTTCAATTTTTCTTTGAATGAGATGGTGCCTACTGTGGAGGAATTTGCAATTATCTTGGATATGCCTTTGACTGGTGAGATTGCTGTTCCTAAGTACCATAGGAATCATTCGGAGGCTTTGAATGAATTGCTAGGGATCCCCTTTGATACTTGCTACGAGTTGGTTCACCGCAAGTGGGTTGATTGCTCTTCTTTTCCGGACGCTTCGCCGGTGATTCGTATGATGACGCTTTTCATGTCTACAAACGGAACTTTCTCGCCCTTTCTCTTTCGGAGATGTTCTGCTTTACATGCAGGGATGGTTTGGTAGACTCCCAACCGGTGGAAATTGTTCTGTTGTGCTAGAAAACGTTCTAGGAACATTATTCCGCTAATCTTGGGTGAGACCCTGCATGGTCTTGATGAGCTGCATAGGACCGGTGCCATGACTCAAGGGAGTCCTCTTCTGTTGACCATTTGGCTTAGGGAGCATCTCAAGTTGGTAGGTCCCCCATTGGAATATTCCCCTTTCACATATCATACGCGCAAGTTATTGATCAAGGATCTTTCAAATGATGAATGGGCCGAGTTGATTGCGAAGACCGAAACCGCCGACATTCTTCGTGTCCGCCTTATCGGAGGTTGAACAAGTATGTTGCCAATACCAAGGGTTTTGACAGGTGGTTCTTCCGGTTTGCGAGATTCCTCTTTTTATTTTCCCAAGCGGGTGCTCCGTCAGCTTGGTCAGCAGCAGGACACTTATCTTTTCGAAGGAGCTTCTCGTGAAGTGTCTTACATTGGTGTACAGTTTGCGCAGGCGCTAGCTCAAGCATGGGGCGAAGGAACTAGTCGGGACCGCCGGTCGAACCTTCTGACCTTTAATGCAAGCATCTTCTTATCTCGATAAGTATTTGGATTGGTTCCTTCATACCGGTCACCCTAGTGCGGAGAAGATTGATGATCTCGCGGCTTTCACCGCTAGGGGATTCTTTTGTGGCTAGTAGTATTTTGCGAAGGAGCGAGGCTCGCCCGATCCTCGCTAATGTACGAACCGATCCAACTCAAGATTTTCTCGATGGGGATTGGTACGAGAGGCGAGGCAAAGGGATGCTCGGAAAGACGCAAGCTCTAGATAGGCCCAATGTCTTTAAGAGGCTATCGGAATCCGTCTTTGATCGTCTCGAGGGATGCTCGCTGAGGAGCTCAAAGCGCAAGAAGGATCGCGAAGACAGTGGTGACCATGTCCGCCGGCCTACCAAGTCAATGAAAGGCTAGATCTTAAGGAGTACCAAGAGATTGCTTTGATAGATCAATAGTTTTTATTCTATTAGTATTTTTTCAAGGTTGTTAGCTTAGCAAATTAGTCGTTGTGGTTAGGATTTCCTTTGTCATTAATAAAAATGCATTCGATTAATAAAAGGACAAAAGTAGATTTATTTATTTGATTAGACCGAACCCGAAGGCCGCCACGTTCCTCTTTACAAAGAATTAAATAAGAGGCTCAGTGTCTAACGTAGTTCATTTTTGAGAGAAAAAGGACAAAATACGGCTCCATGCCGAGGGGTAATCTCGCGCGAGATAAGGCCCCCTTTTTTTTTTTTTTTTTTATGCACACCCTTTCTTCTCGCTCTAGACCGCCCTTCGGGTTTTCAATCTAGCGGGCTTCTTTTCTTGTGCGAGCTCTAATTTTTGCCTAGGCCGTCCTTTTCGGGATTTTCAACCTAGCGAGCGATTTCTTTTAGGAGGGCAAGTCACGCGAAGTACTTCTTGAGCTTGTCCATGTTGACCGGCTTCGGTAGTTGATCTCCGTCTAAGTCCACCACCAAGGGCTCCCCGCAGAATATCTTCTTCACAATGTAGGGTCCTACCCATCTTGGTCCCCACTTGCCTAGCGGGTTGAAAGGTCCAGATCGTGCTCACTGAGAACCAGGTCACCTACTCGATGTTCCTTGTCTTGACCTTTTTGTTGAAAGCTCTTGCCATTCTTCTTTGGTAAGCTTGAGTGTGTTCGGCCGCTTTCAACCTTCTTTCGTCCAACAGGGCCAACTCTTCGTATCCGCTTCCTAGCCGCCGACCTCGTTCACTTGGTTTTCTAGGAGAACCCTAAGTGATGGTATTTCCAATTTATTGGTAAGACAAACCCTCCATTCCGAATGTGAGGGCGTAGGAGTCTCTCCCGTAGCCGTTCGGACCGAAGTGCGGTATCCCCACAAAGGCGAAAGGTAACTTGTCGGGCCGCCTTTTCCAAAGGACTCGCCATTTTTCTCGATGATAGTCTCGATTGTTTTGTTTGCGGCTTCAATGCCTCCATTTGTCTCTGGGGCTCGTAAGGAGACGACTTATGTCTTGTGATTTTGTACTTGGTTAGGAGGCGATCGGTTTCCTTCTCGAAGTGTGACCCATTATCGGATATCATCTCGCGGAACCCCATATCGGCAGATGATGTTGTGCTTGATGAATTCGCAACCTTTCTCGGCATTCGTAACTTTGTAGGAGGCGGCCTCAACCCATTTAGTGAAATAGTCGATGGCTACTAGGACGAAGCAAAGGTCCGTTAGCTCCTACGGGTGTGACCTTTCCAATCACGTCTATCCCCCACGTAGAGAACGGCCAAGGAGAAGTCATAGGGTACAACAAGGAAGGCGGTGCATGCCGGAGATTGGCGTGTATCTCGACACTTATGGCACTTCTTGACCATTTTGGTACAAATGGCTTCCATGGTTAGCCAAAAGTACCCTTGTCTGATGATCTTTTTGGCGAGCATGTTTCCGCTCATGTGGGTTCCACATATGCCTTGATGAACATGGTCCATTATTTCTTGGGCCTCTTCCTTAGTGGCACAAAGGAGGTTTCCTTGGGAATGTTTCTTGAATAGACGGCCAGCAATGATGACGTAATTAGCGGCCAACCTCTTAAGGGCGATCTCGAGTCTTTGGGTCCTGTCTCTGTGGGATGGTTCCATCTAGGATGAAATGCCAAATGTCATAGTACCACGGTTTCTCTTCGGAGTTCCCAACAATGGCACAATCGGATAACCATTTGTCTTTGCAAATATGGAGATCTATAACGGCGCAAGATGCAGTGGGTTGCACGTCGTGTTATTTTGAAGGGTTTGACTGCTTTTCCTTTAGGGATTTCGACCAAAGAAGCAAGTGTGGCTAATGCGTCCGCAAACCGATTTTTGTCTCTGGGGAGGTAATGGAATGAGACATCTTGAAATTGTTGCGCCAACTCTTGGAGGTGGGCACTGTATCTTTGAAGGGTTGGATCTTGGACCCTCCACTTCTTCAATGTCTGATTGATGATTAATCGGGAATCCCCGAATACCTCGAGTTCAGTCACGTTGCGTTCTAGGGCTGCCTCAAGCCCCGCTATGCAAGCTTTGTATTCTGCGGTGTTGTTGGTGGCGTCAAAGTCAAGACGTACTGCCAGTGGAGTATAGATGTCGTTAGGGTCTACCAACAACATTCCGATGATGAACCCTCTCTTATTGGCTGCACCATCGAAAAATAATTGCCACTTATTTTCTTCTTCTATACTCATGATATGATGTCCTCATCAGGGAATCGCGGGTCTTCCCCCTTCACTTCGTCACAAGGAAATTCGGCCAATTGATCTGCGAATACACTCCCCGACGGATTTCTCGAGTGACGTAAGTGATATCATACCCCGCGAGCATGAAGTACCATTTGGCCAGCCTCGAAGACAAATTTGATTTGTCTAGGATATATTTCAAAGGGATCCATTTTTGCAATGAGACGAACAGGGAAGGCTTCCATATAGTGCTTTAGCCTTTGTGATACCCAAACAAGGGCAAAGACAGATTTGTCGAGTGGAGAGTAGTTGATTTCGCCGCCTTGGAATCTGCCGGCCGACGAAATAGATGGCATTCTCTCGTGTGCGAGGCAAATGTTCTTGAGCGAGCATAGCCCCTAATGCATTGTCTGTAATCGTGAGGTACAATTTCAAGGGCTTCTCCTTGTGTGGTGGAACCAGGATGGGTGGGGAAGTTAAGTAGTGCTTAACTTCCTCGAATGCTTCTTGACATTCTTCGGTCCACTCTTGAGGTGCATTTTTCTTAAGTAGCTTGAAGATGGGATCGCACATTGTAGCCGCTGATTGATGAATCGACCGATATATTGAAGTCCGCCCATGAATCCCTTTACTTCTTTCGTGTTCGGGTGGAGGCATGTCAATGATAGCCCTTATCTTGGCGGGGTCTCGCTTCTATGCCACGCCCGTGACCATGTACCCTAAGACTTTTCCTTTGACCACTCCGAATGAGCATTTGGCGGGCCGAGCCTCATCCCGTGCCGTCTCGCCGATTGAAGAATTTTCTCGAGATCTCTCAAGTGCCGACCATCCGTCCCCTTTGAGTGAATAATCATGTCGTCCACGTATACCTCTATTTCTTTGTGGATCATGTCGTGGAATAGTGTCATAACTGCCCGTTGATAAGTAGCCCCTGCGTTCTGAGACCAAACGGCATGACCGTGTAGCGTAATGTTCCCCAAGGTGTGGTGAATGCCGTTTTGTGGTGATCCTCCTCTACCATGAGGATTTGGTTATACCCTTCAAAACCGTCGACGAATGAGCGAACCTCGTATGCGGCTGTGGCGTCGACCAACATGTCTATGTTTGGTAGCAGGAAGTCACTTTGGGGGATGCCTTATTCAAGTCTCTGAAATCGACATTGACTCGTATTTTTCCGTTCGACTTGGCTACCTGTACCGTGTTTGCTAGCCATTCCGGATATTCAATCACTTTGATAAACCCTACCTTCAAGAGTTTCATGATTTCCTCTTTCACTTGCATTGACCATTCCGACTTGATTCTCGCGTAGTTTCGTTTGACCGGCTTGGCATTGGGTAGCAATGTATCTTGTGTTCTACAACCGACCGATTCAACCTGTGCATATCCTTGTAGGACCAAGCGAAGACGTCGACATATTCTCTCGAGGAGCCGCGTCAAGGTTTCTCTCGTCTTCCCTCAAGAAGCCGCCGATCTTTGTTTCTCCGGGGTCTTCCGTTGTCCCAAGATTAACCGTTTGCATTTCCTCGTCGTCAACAGTGGCCATTCTTTCCACAACGACCTACTTGCTTAGCTAATTCTTTTAAGATTTGTTCGTTTTCTTGATCTATCTCATCGTATGATTCATTATTAACGTGTTCGTTATATTGATTTTTATTAGTTAATTCATCATTCACGATGTTAGCAATCTCGTGGTACTCGGAAAGATCAAAGTTTTCATTAAGGAAGTAAGGGAATACATGTTCGGCCACCGCCTCGATTTCCTCTTGAGTGAGTTCATCGGAGGTGGAGCCTCGCTTCTAATGTGAAAGTTACAGGCCTATCTTCCCGCGGGGATGGGGAGTGCAACCAAGCTCTTTGATCATGAAGTCTTCATCAACAATCGGTCCTCCGGTGACGTGCCGCTTTAGAATTGGCTCATCACATTTCGTATTAGTCTTGTGTAATCGCAGTTGGAGCGTCCCCTCGAGATTGCATGGATCCGGCCGTCTTCTAACCTAAGACAGTCTTGGAACTGTCGCAGCATGTCTTCTCCCAACACAAAGTCCCATTCACTCATCATTTCTGCCTTTGTGCCCCACAAATCATTAGGGATTAGTGGGACGGGTTCTGTTTCATTTGGAGAAGCATCGCAGTCGCTGAAGATTTCAAAGCCCGGTTGGCGCTTTCCTTTATCATCAGTCCATGGTTCTGAAAAGATAAAGTAGGGAATACTTTCCCCTTCTCGAACGAAGTAGCCATTGAGTGTCTTTCGATATGGCTCGAGGTTGTAATTCTTGGCCTTTGGGTCATCGTAGCCTTTGTATGTGGTTCCTTCCCACTTGATTTGAGTGAAGCCCCACTCTTCTTCGTCATCCCCATCGTGGATGGAAGTGACGTATCCTAGGCCATGCTTTGTGTGAAGTGGGGGAACCGGTGGTGGTTCCGTTATCCCTTGTAAGTGCTTTCCGAGCCCCAAGCCAGGGAAGTATCCTTTTGCTAGCATCATTCTCCAGACAGGAAGGCTTCCAGAAAACCGAAGTGCCTTGGAGTAGTCATTTTCGTTGCAAGTTTCTATGACATTCACAGTGCTTTCTTTCTCGATCTCAAAGAAGTAATCAGAATTGAAAAGGGAAATACTGACTAACTATTATTGAAAAGCAAACTTGATACTCTTGCCCACAAATGAAGTCTTTAGGCAAGTAGTACCCGACTAAGCTAAACTAACTACTAATTGTTTCTTTTGCAACTAAAAATAAATGACTGAAAAAGAAAGAGATCCCTCATTTGCTTGAATTCATCCAAACTATTCCACCGCTTGGGCAAATTCTGATGTCATCGTTGTCAATTAGGTCTTGGACTTCAGATTGAAACAATTATTGGTGTGGTGGCCA
The DNA here is from genome assembly GCA_022495995.1 of Adenophora triphylla var. japonica. NCBI lineage: Eukaryota > Viridiplantae > Streptophyta > Magnoliopsida > Asterales > Campanulaceae > Adenophora > Adenophora triphylla. The sequence goes on along the minus strand of JAFEMH010001713.1, from coordinate 141,699 downwards.
TGGCATTGATGGTAATAGCAGTAGAGATGTGGAGCTCGACCTTCCCTCTTAGGTACGTATCCTTCTATTGGTTTCAACTTTCCATTGTTGTGAAGACTTCTGAAGAGATGACCGAGAGTGATATTTCCGATGTCGGAGAAAATCCTCCCCTTCCTCCGCTTGGCCATTTGATTGTGGAGGTCTCGGATATGGTTCTCGTAGTGTTGCACAAAGACGTCGTGGCGAGCCTGATATTCTTCTTCCATTTGTTCTTTGAGGTCATGGTAGAGAGTATTGAGGCAATACTTGACTCTTTCATCAATGTCATCTTCAATGTGGGCTTCAAGGTTGATACACTTTTGGGTCATGGTCTCGAGTTCGCTCTTGACTTCCTCGAGCTCTTCAATTAGTATCTTTGTCTTTTCAGCTTGGATGGATTCTTCCATGTGATGCCACGAGTCATTGTCGTTAATTTGCTGCAGGGCTTTGGCAAGTTGAGTTTTGATGTCACTTAGCTCTTCTTGTACAGATGATCGCCCGCTGTCGGAGTCACTCTCCATCTTTCGGAAATCCCTAGCAATGCGGGTGGAAGGTAAATCAAAGGCTTCTCTCCAACCCTCAACATGCTCCATTTCAGCAACAAGAGACTTGGTCATCTTTCGCAAATCTTCTTCTTCGAGATCTTTCTTAGTGACGAAGTGCTTTTCCGTAGACATTGTGTTGGGAGTCTTGAAGTTGAGTAGCTTCGGAAAACTGACAGAATAGATGCAGAGACGATATCAGGATCAAATCTAGCCCCAACGTGTCGGAAGCAAGCTTAAATGGCTCAGGCTCAGTTTCAGCAAACAGAAGCATTATCCCGCGCGAGATATGTAATCCCGCGCGAGATAATCACACGGAAAGTCGATTTTTATTTAGACCTAAATTTTGGTCGGAACGGAAAGTCCGTTTTGAGGGGTTTCTAAGGCCTTTATCAGAACCTAACGACTAAGTAATCAATCCGATTTTTGTAAAACAAAGCCATGTAAGATCGTTTTTTCGAAGGATTATATGTATATGTATTTTTTTTTGAAGGGACATCCGAAAGGGTCATTCCGAAGGGACTTTTTCCGAAGGGACTTTTCCGAGTCCTTCTTCATTGTCAATTTTACATGGCTTTGTTTTGGTCAAAAACAAGTAAAGATCACCAAGTCAAAACCGACCGGTCACGGAGTGATCCTAAAAAGTCAATCTACATGAAAATGTGGCGATGCAGGGCTGGAAGGCTAGGCTCCCCGCGATATGACAATCTAAGTGGATTGAATACGCGGAGTGGGATTGTCCAACTTTGGAAAGATCGGCGACTAGGTGGTTACCGTCATCCGTCCTTAGTGTGGGTCCCGGGTTTATAGAGGGTATGCAGTGCAATGACAGTTATAATATGAGTGCGCGTGTGTGATAGTCAATCTAGGTGATAGATAAAATAGAGATTTTTTTTTGAAAAAAACAAAAGAAAAACAGATAGTGGCCGCACCAAGTGGTTGCCTACGTTTCTCCCAATTTAGGAAGACTCAGGCCGTCGTAGTTCCACATAAAGAGAGATAAAGAGAGATAAATAAATTAATTTACAACTCCCGAATCCCCAATGGACCGGACTTTAATTAAATAAAACCCAATCGCACGCAGTTTATAAATAATAATCAATTATTTAAATGACATAGAGATTCGAGTTCTACATCTTAAGGGAGGCCTTAAGATGCGGGAACTCTGCAGATAATGAATTCTGGGATCCCCCTTGCATGTTCGGCTCTCGTCTTGGACTATGAGATAAACGGGAGAAACCAGAAAACAACCAGATTGCCGAGGCCATATCTCGCGCGAGATATGATATCTCGTGCGAGATATGCCTCATCTGAGAGCAGAAAATCGAATTTACAATATTTTTTTTTGAAAACCTCTCTTTTAATTTTGATGCAAGTTTAAGCCTCTTAATTTTAAGTCCCCAGCGGATTCGCCACTGTAGCGTTGTGAGAAGAATTTTATCTTTTTGAGTCGCCACCTATATTATTCGTTTGGAGAACATAGAAAAACTATTTTGAAAGAGATTTGGGTTCGGGGCTTAGGTTATGGAATGGGTAGGTCAAGGAGCATCCATTCCACCCAATCCGGAGATCGGTCTTGCTAAAGAAAAGAGAGGTTTTCAAAAAAGGAAGAAGAAAATGATTTTAAACAATAAAAGATCCATTTAACGGGGTTAAACGGAAAGTAGGATCGATTGCTTCGAGACCGTCTCCATGATTAGGAGAGGCTCTTGGCCGATCCTATATTCAATAGATTTATACCACTCTAACAATCAATTAGAAAGGGATTTAGGGGTTACCTTGCGTGAGGTGATTTGGGCAGAGTTTCGACTCAAGTTTAGAATCGAGTCTCGATACGGACAGAGCTTCGTCTCCGTCTTTGACTTGGATCTTGATGTTTGTTTATCAACAAGGTTGACAAACAAACTTTGAGGTGATTTTTAGGGTGATTTCGTAGGATTCTTTCAGGGAAAGAAACCAACAAAATATGTGTGTGTTGTGAAATTCTGGACTTTGTCCTCCTCCTCCTTTTTCAACCTTGGAAGTCACCAGGTATTTATAGGGGTTGGGGAAGTGTTGAAGATGAGATCAAACACTTCAAGATGGTTCCAGACTCCAAATTCTATTGGTTGGCCGGATGGATGAAGTTTTATCCCGAAAAGAGGTTGAAATCGACGAGGAAACTGCCTTCTGCATGCTGCAGAGGGAGGATATCTCGCGCGAGACACGCCATCTCGCGGCGAGATATTGCTTCTGTTGGACAATTCTGTCCTCTCCTCGTTATCTCGTATGCAGTTTAGTCCCAAACTAACGGTGGTTAGTCAAAACTTAACGAAACATGACGAAATGGTGGATTTCTACTTCTTGACTCAAAGCGAGACTTAGAGTGGTATAAATATGATCCGATGTGTTCAGAATGGGGTGTCTACAATACCTTACCCCAAACACTTCCCATTCCACCTCCAACTACCCAATCTCACAAAATTCCAACCACCCACATATTCCAAACCCTCAATACCCAACTACCCCAAACTACACTACCCACCCAAACCCTACCCATTATCCAAACCACTCCTTCCACTTCGACCACCCCTCCTTCAGACTACTGCCAAATTCTTTCAACTCTTTAACTCATCCACAGCTCCTTCTCAATCAAGGCCACATGCTCAAGGTCACTGAATCCAACTGCCTTCTGGCTGATTCAAACTGTGCTCTTCAAGAAAGGGTTGACTCTCAAACCCAGGAAATGGCCATTATGAAATCCCAGTTGATAGATGCCATTAAAGGGGAGAGAAGACAATCAACCGCGGATGCCAAAACCGCAAACATTGTTAAAGCCACTGTTGAATCTACTTTATCCAATTTCAAATAGCAGTTGGCTGACAATGTAATTGAGTACATTGGTGCTTCTGCCTCCAGTGAAGATGTCAAAAATATGCTTGCAATTTGTGGAGTCTTAATCTGTGACACCATTGAGAAACACTTGGAGAAAATGAAGACTGAGTTAATTGAAGCTTTCAATTCCAGATCTCAACCGCATTAGCCAACTTCAACCTCATCTACTTCCATTCAAACCGCTCTGGACTCAATGCAAGTAAGTATCCTAGGAGAGTTGGATACACTTAAAGGAGAGATGGAAGTCAAGATGAACACTGTGGGAGATATGCTCAAGGCAAAGCTCAATGAGGTCAATGATGAAGTTAATGATCGTGTTGGGTATGCATATTTTAACCCTCCTATTTTGTATTAGATTTGATTGATACCATAACCTCCTGTCTATTTTAAGGAATTTAGGACCCTATGTAATGAAGCTTAAACTTCAATTTTTTAGCTAAGTCCATTTTATAGAATAGGTTAAATTTAGGCTTGAAGACTGGCACAAGACTCATTGGATTTGAGAGTTGCAGTTCAAAAGTTTCAAACCGCACTTCCAACCGCCCTAGCAAAACCGCTTGCAGCAATTGCTTGGTGGAACTCCTTATTTGAAACTACCTTTGAACAAGCTGCAGTGCAACTACACTTGTGAACCGCACCAGTGCAGTTCAACATCAACCGCACTCTGCAACCTCACTGGAGTTACCAACCGCACTTATCAAACCGCATGTACTCCAGAACCACCCCAATGATTGAAGACTTGAAGTGAACCACCTTTTACCATTGTAATCCACATCAGCAATATCTAAAGTCAACCACCATATCTTGTCACGTGATTCAATGTCAGAGAAGATCTGCAAGGATCTTGAAATAGTGACAGGTGTCCAAACCTCATTGCTTGCAGTGAGCACGATCGGCTTTATACGCAATCGCCGTACCAAAGGATAAATGTGGTTGCTGTGGACCAATGGGAATGCATCAAGTACTGTCCTTACAACAGCTGTGTCCAATGGCTATATTTGAGATGCTTGGGTATAAATACCCCCAATCTTCACCATTTGAAGATTGCTTGAAAAATTGAGAAGTGCTGTGTTCATAGAAGCTGAAGCTCTGCCCAGAAATTATTCAACCCTTTGAATCTTCATCTTCTACCTTCAAGAAATATTCCCCAGCCCATAAATCAAGCCTTAACACATTCAAGAATCATTGTGCTCTACATCTCAAATATTTAAAGAGCCTTGATCTTGTTCTCACACACACACCTCACTTGCTTAATCACATAGATTATTCATTTGAGATACACTGGTTATAGTCTAGGATTTGATCTTCATAGAATAGATTTTAGATTTGAGTATCAATCTTTGTAACTTGTAATCTCTCTCATACTCAATATAAAATCTAACTCTTAGAAAATCCAAGACTAACCATCTTGGTAGTAGACGTAGATCGTTTATCGATTGAACCACTCCAAATCACGTGTTCTTATATTTCTGCATTTATATTTCTTGTGCTTACTAATTACTTATCTCTGTCTCTGTTTGATCTTTATTTAGATATCCATTATTGTGAAATAGTGTTTGGAGTTAACATTGTCTAAAATACACTTGTTTGTAAACCGCACATACCAACTGCTCTATCAAAACCGCTTCATAAACCGTCTCTATCAAAACCGCTTTGTAACTCAAGTATTCCGCTGTGCATTTTACAATTCAACTTGCAGTGTATTATTAACTGCAAGAGGTTTTGTAAGCAAGAGGTTTAGTTTTCAAAAGAGGGCGAAAAATTTGTAACAGCTATTCACCCCCCTCTAGCTGTATTTTCCCCCTTGTTGCCACCTTTGGGACCAACAAGTGGTATCAGAGCTAACACATTTTAAAACCACTGTTTTTCAAGCTTAACAGCTTGTGTGCCGATTCAATATGGCAAACTCAAAAACGATGACAACTGTTAACTATTCACACATTCCAATCTTGGACGAAGACCACTTCGACATCTGGAAGTGCAGAATGCTCATTCATTTGGAAACTGTTGGTCCCAAAGGTGGCAACAAGGGTGAAAATACAGCTAGAGGGGGGGGGGGTGAATAGCTGTTTAAAATTTTTCGCCCTCTTTTAAAAACTAAACCTCTTGCTTACAAAATCCTCTTGCAGTTGATAATAGACTGCAAGTGATAGTGTAAAATGCACAGCGGAATTATAGAGTATAAAGCGGTTTTAGAGGCGGTTTGTAAAATGCGGTTTTGATATGCGGTTTTGGGAAGTGCAGTTTTACAAACACGTGTGGTTTTGACTTTGTTAACTCCAAACACTATTTCACAATAATGGATAACTAAATAAAGATCAAACAGAGACAAAGATAAATAATTAGTAAGCACAAGAAATATAAATGCAGAAAGTAAGAACACGCTATTTGGAGTGGTTCAATCGATAAACGATCTACGTCCACTACCAAGATGGTCGGTCTTGGATTTCTAAGAGAGATTTTATATTAAGTATTGAGAGATTACAAAGTACAATAAAATCTTTTCTATGAAGAACAAATCCAAAACTATAACCGGTGTATCTCAAATGTATAATCTATGTGATTAAACAAGTGAGGTGTGTGTGTGAGAACAAGATCAAGGCTCTTTAAATGCATGAGATGTAGAGCACAATGATTCTTGAATGTGTTAAGGCTTGATTTACGGGCTAGGAATATTTCGAAGAAAGAAGATGAAGATTCAAAGGGTTGAATAATTTACACGTAGCTTCAGCTTCTATGAACACAACACTTCTCAATTTTTCAAGCAATCTTCAAATGGTGAAGATTAGGAGTATTTATACCCAAGCATCAAGAAACTAGCCGTTGGATACAGCTGTTGTAAGGACAAGATTTGATGCAATCCTATTGGTCCACAAAGCAACCACTTTTGTCCTTTGGTACAACCTGCGCAGATAAAGCCGATCGTGCTCCACCGCAAGCAATGAGGTTAGGACACTGTCACCTTTTCAAGATCCTTGCAGATCTTCTCTGACATTGAATCACATGACAAGATTTGGTGGTTGACTTTTGGTATTGCTGACGTGGATTCCAACGGATAAAAAGTGGCTCACTTCAAGTAGCCAATCATTGGATGCGGTTGATGAGATGCGGTTAGGGACATGCGGTTTTGCTACACCAGGAGGTTGCATGGATGCGGTTGCACATGAACTGCACAGGTGCGGTTCAAAGGCGGTTTCATGCGGTTGGTTCAATAAGCAGATTCAAGGTAGAACTACACTTGCGGTTTACAAGTGCGGTTTATAGGGCGGTTTTGAATACTGCTGGAACTGCAACTTTGCTTCCAATGAGTCTTGTGCCAGTCTTCAAGCCTAAATTTAACCTATTCTATAAAATGGACTTAGCTAAAAAATTGAAGTCTAAGCTTCATTACACAGGGTCCTAAAGTCCTTAAAATAGACAGGAGGTTATGGTATCAATCAAATCTAATTCAAAATAGGAGGGTTAAAACATGCATACCCAACAATCTCCCCCTATTTGATTGATGCCATTACCTACTATAACTAAAGCAAACATTGTACTTGGTAAGAACATGTCCATAAGAATTAACATGGTAATTCATGTCCCAAGTCAATGCACACACTTAGCTTAAGCTATAGATTTCTATACTTTCTAAAAGATAAAACTTACAATATGGAAAGTAGAGAAATGCATTCAGTGCACTTAAAAATTGTGAGTTTAAGTTCAAAGTGCGGTTTAAACTGAATGTTTAAACATCAATTCAAAATAGTGATTTTAAGTTGGAAAATATTTGAATGAAGTTTAAGACCATAAGCAGTTTCATTGTTCTACAAACGAGCGGTTTGATATGAACAAGGTTTTGGAACCAATGATGCATTTTTCATTACTACCAATGCGATTACACTTACAATGGTAGAGAAGCAAAATACAAAGGTTTCAAAAACAAAAGAAAGTTGGACAAAAATACATGGAGTGCGGTCCAACAAAACAAAAAGGAGTTCAGCAAAAAGAGGATAAAGGAATTACAAAAGAGAAGTCCTAATGCTGACGCGGTCGGTGATGAGGCGGTTGATGTTGATGGCGCGCTTGCTCTCTTGGTTGATTGACTTCTTCTTTGGGGTAGCTGCGGTTACGAAGGTACGAAGGCCGAGCTTTCACCTCGATATTTCTTCCGAGGGCTCGAGATCTTCACTGTCCGGCAAGAGTAGTCTCAACGGTTCGAAGTGCGGTTACAGATTCAACAGCGGTTCCAACAAAGATCAACCGATCTAGAGTTTGCATCAACACTCTCCTTGATGCGAGTAGTGAATCCTTCAATGCAGCCTTCAAAGAATTGTAGAAAGTGAAAATCTCATTCCGAATGGCCACGGTTTGAGTAGATAGGGCATCTCTCAATGGGTCCCGAGATCAAGCTGTTACATCCAGATTGGACTTCAATTCTTTGATGGAGTTGTCAAGCTTGAGATTGAAGCCTGCCTTGAGGTTCTCAAATCTGAAGGAAATGTCACCATCAAAAGTGGTTACCTGCTCCTTGATACTGTCTCCCACTATGTTGAGGTCAACATTTATTACCGTCTTTTAGGGAGTCCAGTTCAGTGAAGATCTTCAGCTGCAGGTCATCTAAGGCGGTTTGGATAGGAGCGGCTGAGGTAGAGGCTTGCTGCGGTTGAAGGTTAAGGCTCGTTTTGTCTCCCAACAGCTCAGTCTTGAATTTTCCAATTGTGTGATCAATGTAATCACAAAAGGCATTTGTCAATTGTTGCATAAAGTCCTTGAGTGATCTTTGTTGACGAGAGTCCCCAAGGAAAGCGAGAGCTGCGGCCTTGAAGTTCAACTTTAAATTTGAAGAGGGAGGACTCTGCTGCGGTTTTGAGTACGGCTTCAATGTTTGCCACATCAGAAGGTGATCTCTCCCCCTTAATGGCATCAAGCAATTGGGATTTCATGATAGCCATTTCAGCGGTTTGAGCATCAACCTTGGCATGCAAAGAGCGGTTGGAGGCTTCAAGGGTGCGGTTGGAGGCGGTCAGGGCAAGGTTTGATTCAGTCAGTTTAAGCATATGGCCTTGGTTTACAATCAACTGTGATTGAATCAGTTGAAGGGTGGAAAAATTTGAAGGTAGTCAGAAGGGGCGGTTGAGGTAGAGGGAATTTGGGTAATTGAGGGAGGCGGTTGAGATTGTGTAGGAGGAGCGGTTTGAGGTAGGGGGTTTAAAAGGGTTTGAAAGAGGCGGCTGGCAGGTATGGTGAAAGGTGAAGCGGTTGAGGGAGGTATGGGTAAGGTAGTGGGTGCGGTCGAAAGTGGAATGGAGGGAATAGGAGTGGTTGAGATAGGTGCGGTTGAGGGTGGAATGTTGGTGGTTGGAATTCCAGAAGTTATAGGATTAGAGTCAGAGGAGGAACTTTTAGTGTGAACTTCAACAGAGGGTGTTTTCTGTTGAATAGGTGAAGTTTGTGGAATGGGAGAGGTTTGAAGAGGTGGAGTAGGAAGGCGGTTTGGAGAATTTTCAGGTGGAGGAGGAGGTATATTGACGTGGTTAGGAGATGGGGTTTTATCACGGTTAAGGTTTGAAATAGAGATGGCTGGGGTATGGTGAGAATATGGATTCGAGTGAACGCGGTTTAAAGGATGAGGGGAATGTGATTGGTTGGAATGTTGAGGTGAGGGAGTTGGTGATTCGGATTGGTAGGAGGAAGAATGAGATTTAGAAGTGGATTTGGATGGTGTATGAGAAGTGGAATTAGAAGAAGATTTAGATGAAGATGGAGAAGGGGAAGGTTGATTGCGAAATCGTTGAAGAAATTGCTTGGGGCCTTTGGTTGGGGTCCTCTTTTGGGCCAAGTGTTTGACCCTCTTCGGTTTCTCCCCCTGAGCGGTTGCAGCTCTTTGCGGTTGAGGAGGGAGATGCGGTTCAGGAGTTGGGGCTTTGGCAGGGGATTTTACTGGGGATGGATGATGGGAGTGGATAGGAGATTGAGGAGGGGTTTGGGTAAGCGGTTTGGTTTGTTGCGGTTGAGAAGGAGGCGGTTGGGGAATGGGTTCCTTGGTTTTTCCAGAGGCAGCACCCTTCTCAGCCTGTTTCTTCTTTATCTTCTCAATCTCAGCTGCATAGTAAGCAGCTAACTCTTCATCAGTCAATTTTGCCAGATCAATCTGAGTCTGCTTGGCCTTCTTAGCCCTGGACACTAATGGAGGAATAGTGTTATCTTCTTCCTCATCTTCATCCTCATCAATAAGAGCCATCTTCTCTTTCTTTTTCTCTTTCCTTGGCTTCTTCTGGCTTGGGCATGCACCAGCTGAACCACGCGGTTGAGAGGGCGCGGTTGAGACTGACTTAGGGAGCGGTTCTGCAGGAGCCTTCCTCTTCCTTGAGGCCTTCTTTATTGCTTTTCCCAGTGCGGTTGAAGCAGTAGAAGGGTTCATTTCAACATACATCTCCTTATTTTGAGAAGTATCAGCATCATAAATGGCTTTATAATCAACATTGCCAAAGGATCTTCTGAAGGAGTGCATAGCTTTTAGGCCAAAGGATTCTTCATCACCCCAATTGACACAATATTCAGGGGTGGCAATCCTAAACTCCTCCAAATGCTGAAAGTTTGCAAATATTGCGGTCAGCATTCTCCCAAAAGGTCTCCATCTGATCTTCTCATTCTTGACCTTCGCGATACGAATCAATGCTGCTAGCAAGTTCTCTCATCAGAATTTTGGGCCAATGGAGCTTCATCTCGTTGAAGATGGCACAGCAATATTGCCATTGAGAAGAGGTGAAGTTGTTGTGGTTTCCTGTCTTGCCACACACAGACTTCCCTACGAGATAACATAAATGGCTCATAATCTCACCAAAATCTCTCCTTGCCGTAGTTTTGTAATGGCCAGAGAGAGATGACAGCCTTCCTGTTAGAGTTGAACATGTAGCATCTTGAACTTCTTGAGAAACTTCAACAGGGGCACCAGATACTTGAAAACCGAAGGTGTTTCTGATGTCCATATAGTCTATGGAGACTCTGAGTCCTTCAACAATTCCCACCAAACTTGGAATTGTGGATCCATCAGTAAGCTCAGTCTCCCCCTTCTCAGCGGTTTCATAGAACTGGTCAATGAAGATAGGAATGGTATAGGTTTGCTTCTTGTTGAATAGGGGAAGGATTCCAGAGGCTTGCATCTTTCTGATCATCTCCCTTCCCAGAGCATCGGACCGCATCTCAGGTTCATTTATCTCCCAACCTGGTAGGAAGTACTTGATGTTCTACAAATAAAACACACAAGTTAGAACACTTTAGGAAAATCACAGTTCTCAAGCGGTTGGTGCACCTATGCGGTTGGCAATAGTGCGGTTTTGGAAATGAGAATTTCCAACCTCAAGGAAACTGTGAATACAAGTAGGAAATCGAATAAGAAAAATACAAAAGTATATTTACTTAGTACGTGGCATTGTAATCCAAGGTTATCCCACACTGCAAGCGGTGCTTAGAGAGGAAGGTTATGGTGTCCAGCCTATATACTTAGTAATACTTAAGTAATTTCTAAGCATGCGGTTCAAAAGAATATGCGGTTTTCAGCATGCGGTTTCCAAGAGAGAATATGCGGTTTTGAAATTATAAATTAGTAACTGTAAGTGCGGTTTCAAAACGAATTTCATGCGGTTCTAAAGCATGCGGTTCAAACATGCAACACATAGTTAAAATTTTCAGAAATTTTCTAAGTATGGAAAAAACAAGTTTGAGAATTAGGTTAAACCAAAACATATGAAATTTCTGAAAACGAAGATGAACAGTTACATGAGTGCATGAAGAACACGAAGAACACCAAGAACAGAGATTTGAAAAATGTTAACCAAAATGAACAAATAACATGTCAAAATGATCACATTGAGCAGTAGATTAACAATATAACAATAAAAATCTCTACTTTACTCAGAATCACCCAGAAAATGAAAAAAATCATAAAGTGGGTTTCGAAACAATAAGTTTCAAAAAATTCAAAATCAGTGTCCTGGATGTTCATTGATCAAGAAATAAAGTTTAGAAACTTAATCTATGCATGATTCCGAACAAAACCTCACAGATTTCATCAAAAATAAACAAGAAATGAAACATATATGAACAAAAGTAGGTTAGGGTTGTTCGAAGCTTTTACTTTGTTCAACAATGGCGAAACGATAGAACAAGAATGATTTGCAGAAGATTAAAGAGTTTAGGTTTACGAAATCATACCATGTCTTCAATGGGTTTGGGTGCCATTGATGAAGAAAGACTTAGAAACTTATGAAGTTTTGAAGGTTAGAGAGAAAGCGAGTTGGTAAACTGACAGAAGGTACGGACAGAGAGAGAAGACAGTGAAAAGTTCTAAAAAGTGATTTGAGTCTTCTATAAACAGGAAAAGATTAGGGTTTTGGCAGTTGAAAGGACACATTGGTTTACCAACTCAGTGAATCATTGCGAAAACAAACACCCTTTCAGCTTCACACATCAACCAATGACGGCTGATATGAAGGCCATTTAATGCTAATGTTCCCTTTGCATTGAATGCTCTCAGAATTTAAATTTTCGTGGGAAAACATTTGCAAATCAACCCTTAAAGAAAAAATAAGGACTGAAAATAAATAAAAGAATTTGAACAGTTTTTTTTTTTTTTTAAATAAATAAATGTAAGTAAAGATAGAAAATACTCCAAGTTGAAACGCGGTTAAGATCTAAGCGGTTGAGCTGCAGCATGCGGTTTTGAGTGAAGCGGTTGGCTGCAGTGTGGTTGGATGTGTTTGCGGTTTGATGCATGCGGTTTCAACATGGACTTGAAACTATACTCAACACACAAGTTAGCTAATAAAAGTATGGAATTTATTTAAGTTCAAGCATACCCATTTCTCCTCTGAGGAAAGAAAACCTCTTGGAGTCAAGAGCCTTTGTGAGGATATCAGCAATCTGGTTGTCTGTCCCTACGTACTCTAAATGGATATTCCTCTTCTCCACATGGTCTTTGAGGAAATGATACTTGATATCTATATGCTTGGTCTTGGAATGCATGACAGGGTTGTTGGAGACTGAAATTGTGGAAGTATTGTCGCACATGATCGGGCAATTTCCTTCTTCAATTCCATAGTCCACCAACGCTTCATCCAAAGGATTTGGCAATAACTACCGTGACAATGTACTCGGCCTCCGTGGTTGACACCAAAACGAAGCTTGCTTCTTGCTGGCCCAAGCAACTAGTCTATTCCCAAGGAAATGACAAGTACCACTAGTGCTTTTCTGTCAATAGTACAAGCATAATCTGCATCTCGAATAACCTACAAGATCGAAGTTCGAATCTTTGGAATACCAAAGTCCAAGGTTAGTGGTTCCAGATAAACAGCGGATTATACGCTTGACTGCAATAAGATGTGCTTCTCTAGGATCTGCTTGGTAGCGAGCACATACACAGACACTAAACATAATATCGGGCCTACTAGCAGTTAAGTAAAGTAATGAGCCGATCATACCTCGATATAAAGTACTCGATCAACTTTCTTACCTTTGAGATCTTTATCTAGCTTATTGCCGGTGGCCATAGGAGTATCATATGCTTTAGCATTTTCTAATCCAAACTTCTTTATTAACTCCTTGGTGTATTTAGCTTGGCTGAGGAAAATACCTTCTTCGCATTGCTTGATTTGAAGCCCGAGGAAGAATGTTAATTCTCCCATCATGCTCATCTCAAACTTGCTTTTTATTAGCTTTTCGAGACGCTTGCAAAGTAACTCATTAGTAGAACCAAAAATAATATCATCGACATAAATTTGAACAAGTAAAGTATGCTCATTATATTTGGCAATAAAAAGAGTTGTATCGATTTTACCACGTTTAAATCCTTTTTCTAGTAAAAATTTAGAAAGAGTCTCATACCATGCCCTTGGAGCTTGCTTTAGTCCATACAAAGCTTTCTGGAGTTTGTAGACATGATTGAGAAATTTGGAGTCTTCAAATCCAGGTGGTTGGGCAACATACACGGTCTCTTGCAGTTCGCCGTTGAGGAAAGCACTCTTCATGTCCATTTGATATAACTTGAAACGCTTGAAAGAGGCGTAGGCTAAGAAGATTCTTATAGCTTCCAATCTTGCAACTGGAGCAAAAGTTTCATCATAATCGATTCCTTCTTCTTGCCTATATCCTTGTGCAACCAACCTTGCTTTATTCCTAGTGATGCTTCCATTCTCATCCATCTTATTTCTAAATACCCACTTAGTTCCTATCACTCCTTGATCCTGAGGTCTAGGCACCAAAGTCCAGACCTTGCACCTTTCAAACTGGTTGAGTTCTTCTTGCATAGCAACGACCCAACTGGAATCTTGGAGTGCTTCATCAATTTTCTTGGGTTCAACTTGAGATAAAAGAGAAGTATGTTCATCATAATTTGATCTCCTTGTTTGAACACCGGAAAACAGATCACCAATCACATTTGTGAGGGGGTGACTGCTGACTTCACGAACCTCCGGGGGTAAGTCTGGTTGAGCCGAGGTTTCTTTGAAGATCTTCAATTGGAACACCGTTAGATCCTTCAGTGAAGTCATGGAAGGTAAGTTGACGAAGAGGTTCTATAAGCTGGATAGGGGAATTTTCAACTTCTTCTTCCCTTGCAGTTGCATCTGGAGTAGGAACTTCAGGTGCGGTTTCAAAATTGCGGTTTTGGGGAATTTCAGTTGAGGGTGCTGAATTTTGCGGTTTTGGTTCAGGTGCGGTTTGAGATGGTTCACCTGCTTCATTATGCTCAACAAAATCATCAGCAACATTTGGAGCCAAATGTGGCTCAAGGAGAGAATGCTCATCAAAAGTAACATGGACAGACTCAACTATTTTTAAACTAGTTTTATTGAAAACACGAAAAGCTTTAGAGTGTTTAGCATACCCAACAAAAATACCTTCGTCGGCCTTGGCTCCGAATTTACCTCTATTTTCTCTTCCATTGTAGAGGACAAAACATTTGTAGCCAAAGATCTTGAAGAATGCAATGTTGGGGGTTCTTCCTCGCCAAAGCTCATAGGGAGTCTTGTTATAGGTTTTGTTGATGAGGGAGCGGTTCTGAGTGAAGCATGCGGTATTGATTGCTTCAGCCCAAAAATGCGAGGTAGCTTCGCTTCAGATATCATTGTCTTTCCGGCCTTCAATCAACGTCCTATTCTTTCTTTCCACAACCCCATTTTGTTGTGGAACACCGGTTGAGAAATTGTGATCAATCCCATGGTCATCACAATGCGAGCAACACCGTTGTTCTTAAATTCTCGTTCCATTATACTCGATCGAACACTAACGATGTCGTCTTCTTTTTGAGTTTGGAGCCGTCTAAAAAGTGCGGTGAGAATCTCATAGCAGTCATCTTTGGAAATCATCATCTCAACCCACGTATATCTTGAGTAATCATCCACCACCACTAAAGTATATCTATTTCCTCCAATGGCGGTGGTCACGAGTCCAAACAAATCTATGTGAAGCAGTTGTAAGCATCTTGAAGTTGATGGAGCGGTCTTGCTGGTGAAAGACGATGCGGACTGCTTACCAAGCTGGCATGCACTGCATTTCTCTGGATGGTGGTCAGCCACTTTGGGTACACCACGAACGAGGTTTTCCCTACCAATCTTTGCAAGATACTTGAAGTTCAAGTGGCTCAACCTCTTGTGCCATAGCCAACTATTTTCGCTCACATTCTTGGCTACAAAGCAGAGATTAGTAATACTACATGCAGAATTTAGATCAATAGTGTAAATATTGCACGCGGGGTCTTAGCCTGATGGTTAGAGTTCATGGCTTTCAACCTGGAGGTCATGGGTTCGATTCCCCCACCAGTGGTTAGAGGGAATGACATTGCCCTCCCTAGCATAGCTAGGCGCCTCTGTGAAGTGCATCAAGGGGGGAGCGGTGAAATGTGTTGATCCCCTTCTTTTTAAGAAGAAAAAAAAAGAAAAAAATAAAATAAAAATAGTGTAAATATTACTCTTACGAATCCCTGTGAGTAGGGTGACGCCGGAAATGCTATCTTTAATAAAGCAGTTTGATGACGTGAAGTTGCAAAGCATTCCTTTGTCGCAAAATTGAGAAATTGAAAGGAGGTTGTGCTTGAGTCCTTCAACAAGTGAAACCTTCTCAATGGTTAGGTTTCCTCTCCTTATAACACCATATCCAATGGTCTTGCCTTTGTTGTTGTCACCAAAGGTTACAGACGGACCACTTGCTTCAATGACATCTTCAAGTAATGATCTATCTCCAGTCATATGTCTTGAGCGACCCTTTGTCAAGATACCATTCATTATCCTTGGAGTGACCAGCCATGAAGCAGAGGACCTGAAATGTAAACATTAAGAACGAGGTCCCCCTTTATTCCTTGGGTCCTGAAGTTAGCAACCCTTTACGACCCACACCTGTTTGACAGAAGGAGGTTTGCTCTTCCTAGCATTGGGTGTGAACCGCAAAAGGCATTCTGCAGCCTTGTGACCTAAACCATCACACACAGAACATTTATAAAAGCTACAAGCATCATGAGGTTTTACTAACTCCTTACTCTTCTTAGGAGTTTCATGCGGTTTGGGACAAGGAAGCGGTTTGGGAGGTGCAGTTCCAGCTAACATTCCAGCTGATATAAAGGGAACAGGCTTTGGTTTGACCATGTATTTCCTGGGAACGCTATTCTTCCTTTTGAAGGCAGGAGGAGCGGTCGAAGAAGAGACGCGGTCAGACCTAGAGTTAGCAGAACCGCCTTTTCCACCAGAAGCGGTTGGAGCAGGGATTCTACCAATTCCATAAGCCATTTCCTCTTCAGGTGCTTCCACATAATTCTTAGGTTTTAACACAGAATTCTTCCCATATTGCTTTCCTTTAGGGTAGACATAATTTACTTGTCTTGCTTTACCCTTACCCTTAGCATGCTTCTCCTTGGGAATTTCTTTAGTTAGTTCTGGAAATTCCTCATCCTTTTCACTCGAGGATGCACACTTCTCCTTTTCCTCAGATCCAAACCCTAGACCATCCTTAGTTCCAGGAGGAACTTGGAAGTCCATGATTTTATCCTTGGTGGATTGAGACTTGAGCCACAAATCAATAATCTTTTGGCGATCGTCGATTTGGGTTACTAAGTCATCATTCTTGAGTTGAAGTGCAGCAACCTTAGTTTCAAGGATGCGGTTACGATCGCAAGAGGAGACATACTCGATTTGGTCCTTAAGATTTGAAATTTCAGACCTCATCACAGTTTTCTCCGTCTTGTACAGATTAAGTTCATCATGAGCTAAGCTTAAGGCTTTCTTAAGATTAGAGAATTGATGGATCACCATTTCAGCTTCCTTGAACATCCTTTCATGTTCCATGGGAGAAACCTCTTCCACCACCTTTTTCAAAATTTTCTTCTTTGGAATTGTTTTTGAAGGTGGAGCATTTGTAGGAGGAAAAATGGGACGTGAATACGAGCAATTTCCTATCTTAATGCTAGGAGTAAGTTTGATATCATCATCCAATTTAAAATTTGGAAGTTTTGTAGAAACCTCCTTTTCTTCCATATCTTGCAACTCGACTGACTCAGAATCTGATTCATCGGAAGCATCTGCAACTAAGCAGAGATTAACCTCTTCGGTTTCATCATCACTTCCATCATCAGAATCTGTTTCAATCCAAGTTGCTAATTCCTTGGAATTCTCTTCCTCCTCAGCAACCATTCCCTTGCGACGAGAAAATTTTGCAGGAGAGGTTTTCTTTTTCATGTATTCATATTTAGGCTGTGGACACTCAGATGCAAAGTGACCAGGTTTTCTACAATTGTAGCAAACTAGATCACCCTTTTTCTTTGTATCTCGAGCCTTAGAAAACATTGCAGGAGGTTTGCCTTTTGAAAATGATTTTGTGAAAGGTTTTGAGGATTTTCTAAATTTTTGGAATCTTTTCACAAACATGGCATAATCATCATCATCCATCTCGATGAGTGATGAGGTCGATATGGAAGGATCAGCGGTTTGGTTGGATGTGGATGGTTTCTCCTCTTGTTCCACTACGGACATGGAAAGCGATTTGGTTTTTCCTTCAATCTCTTCAATATGATTTAATTTTAATTCATAGACTCTAAGATTGGCGTACAAGTTACTTAACGACCAAGTACCCAAAACTTTGGAGTCTTCTAAAGAGGTAGCCTTATTTACCCATTTAGAACCTAAAGCAGATAGGAAAGTCATATTGATTTCCTTATCGGTTAAAGTTTTGCCAAGAGATCTACAAGCATTAACTACCTCAACATATCTGTCGTAGGTTTGACGCAAGGTTTCGTTGGATTTTGTTGAAGTTGTTGTATGATCTTTCAACAAAGCATATAATTTGCTTTCCTTGCATTCATCATCACATTCGAGGTAGCTCTCAATGGCATCCCACATACGCTGCGGTTTTGAGGTACATCACTTTACGTAGAGTTGATACGGGGAGGGTTCCAGAAATGATGTGCCTAGCCTTCTTTGTCCAAGGCAACCAATCTCTTCTCTTCATCCGACCACTCTTCTTTTGGCTTTTTGACCTCTGGAATTGTTGCTTTGGTGGTTGCATACTGTGTTGGCCTTCATTGGAACTAACGGGCCATTGATCACGCATTCCACCAGCATTTCATCTATAGTTTCCAAATGAATAAGCATTCGGCACTTCCAGATGTCAAAGTGGTCTTCGTCCAAGATTGGAATGTGTGAATAGTTAACAGTAGTCATTGTCTTTGTATTTGCCATATCGAATCGGCACACAAGCTGTTAAGCTTGAAAAACAGTGGTTTTAAAATGTGTTAGCTCTGATACCACTTGTTGGTCCCAAAGGTGGCAACAAGGGTGAAAATCCAGCTAGAGGGGGGGGGGGTGAATAGCTGTTTAAAATTTTTCGCTCTCTTTTAAAAACTAAACCTCTTGTTTACAAAATCCTCTTGAAGTTGATAATAGACTGCAAGTGATAGTGTAAAATGCACAGCGGAATTATAGAGTATAAAGCGGTTTTAGAGGCGGTTTGTAAAATGCGGTTTTGATATGCGGTTTTGGGAAGTGCAGTTTTACAAACACGTGTGGTTTTGACTTTGTTAACTCCAAACACTATTTCACAATAATGGATAACTAAATAAAGATCAAACAGAGACAAAGATAAATAATTAGTAAGCACAAGAAATATAAATGCAGAAAGTAAGAACACGCTATTTGGAGTGGTTCAATCGATAAACGATCTACGTCCACTACCAAGATGGTTAGTCTTGGATTTCTAAGAGAGATTTTATATTAAGTATTGAGAGATTACAAAGTACAATAAAATCTTTTCTATGAAGAACAAATCCAAAACTATAACCAGTGTATCTCAAATGTATAATCTATGTGATTAAACAAGTGAGGTGTGCGTGTGAGAACAAGATCAAGGCTCTTTAAATCTGTGAGATGTAGAGCACAATGATTCTTGAATGTGTTAAGGCTTGATTTCTGGGCTAGGAATATTTCTGAAGAAAGAAGATGAAGATTCAAAGGGTTGAATAATTTAAGGCGAGCTTCAGCTTCTATGAACACAGCACTTCTCAATTTTTCAAGAAATCTTCAAATGGTGAAGATTAGGAGTATTTATACCCAAGCATCAAGAAACTAGCCGTTGGATACAGCTGTTGTAAGGACAATACTTGATGCAATCCTATTGGTCCACAGCAACCACTTTTGTCCTTTGGTACAGCTGCTGCAGATAAAGCTGATCGTGCTCACCGCAAGCAATGAGGTTAGGACACCTGTCACCTTTTCAAGATCCTTGCAGATCTTCTCTGACATTGAATCACGTGACAAGATTTGGTGGTTGACTTTTGGTATTGCTGACGTGGATTCCAACGAATAAAAAGTGGCTCACTTCAAGTAGCCAATCATTGGATGCGGTTGATGAGATGCGGTTAGGGACATGCGGTTTTGCTACACCAGGAGGTTGCATGGATGCGGTTGCACATGAACTGCACAGGTTCGGTTCAAAGGCGGTTGCATGCGGTTGGTTCAATAAGCAGATTCAAGGTAGAACTACACTTGCGGTTTACAAGTGCGGTTTATAGGGCGGTTTTGAATACTGCTGGAACTGCAACTTTGCTTCCAATGAGTCTTGTGCCAGTCTTCAAGCCTAAATTTAACCTATTCTATAAAATGGACTTAGCTAAAAAATTGAAGTCTAAGCTTCATTACATAGGGTCCTAAAGTCCTTAAAATAGACAGGAGGTTATGGTATCAATCAAATCTAATACAAAATAGGAGGGTTAAAACATGCATACCCAACAGAAACAATTGATGAGATGCTGGTGGAGTGCGTAATTAATGGCCCATTTGTTCCCATGAAGGCCAATACTGATGCAACCACCAATACAGAAACTCCAGAGGTCAAAAAGCCTAAAGATGAGTGGTCGAATGAAAAGAAGAGATTGGCTGCCTTGGACAGCAAGGCAAGGCACATCATTTCAGGAACCCATTAGTTGATGACGAATGCAAGGAAAGCAAATTATATGCTGTTGAAAGATCTTACAACAACTTCAACAGAAAATCCAACGAAACCTTGTGTCAAACCTACGACCTCTATGTTGAGGTAGTTAATGCTTGTAGATCTCTTGGCAAAACTTTAACCGATAAGGAAATCAATATGACTTTCCTATCTGCTTTAGGTTCTAGATGGGTTAATAAGGCTACCTCTCTAGAAGACTCCAAATTTTTGGGTACTTGGTCGTTAAGTAACTTGTACGCCAATCTTAGAGTCTATGAACTTAAAATAAATCATATTGAAGAGATTGAAGGGAAAACCAAATCACTTTCCATGTCCGTAGTGGAACAAGAGGAGAAACCATCTACATCCAATCAAAATGCAGATCCTTCCATATCAACCTCATCACTCATCGAGATGGATGATGATGATTTTGCCATGTTTGTGAAAAGATTTCAAAAATTTAGAAAATCCTCAAAACCATTCACTAAAACATTTTCTAAAGGCAAACCTCCTGCAACATTTTCTAAGGCTGGAGATACGAAGAAAAAGAGTGAGCTAGTTTGCTACAACTGTAGAAAACCTGGACACTTTGCATCTGAGTGTCCACAGCCCAAATACGAATACATGAAAAAGAAAACCTCTCCTGCGAAATTTTCTCGTCGCAAGGGAATGGATGCTGAGGAGGAAGAGAATTCCAAGGAATTAGCAACTTGGATTGAAACGGATTCTGATGATGGAAGTGATGATGAAACCGAAGAGGTTAATCTCTGCTTAATTGCAGATGCTTCCGATGAGTCAGATTCTGAGTCAATCGAGTTGCAAGATATGGAAGAAGAAGAGGTTTCTGCAAAACTTCCAAATTTTAAGTTGGATGAAAATATCAAACTTACTCCTAGCATTAAGATAGGAAATTGCTCGTATTCACGTCCCATTTTTCCTCCTGTAAATGCTCCACCTTTAAAAGCAATTCCAAAGAAGAAAATTTTGAAAAACGTGGTGGAAGAAGTTTCTCCCTCGAAACACGAACGGATGTTTAAGGAAGCTGAAGTGATGATCCACAAATTCTCTAATCTTAAGAAAGCCTTAAGCTTAGCTAATGATGAGATTTCTCATTACAAGATGTAGAAAACTGTGATGAGGTCTGAAATTTCAAATATTAAGGACCAAATCAAAAGAATGACTCCTCTTGCTGATCAAAACCGCATCCTCGAAACTAAGGTTGCTGCACTTCAACTCCGGAATGATGACCTGGTCACCCAACTCAACGATCGCCAAAAGATTATTGATGGGTGGCTCAAGTCAAAATCCTACGCGGATCAAATCATAGATTCCCAAGTTCCCTCTGGAATTAAGGATGGTCTAGGATTTGGATCTGCTGAAGAGGAGAAGTGTGCATCCTTCAGTGAAAATGATGAGGAAATTTTGAAACTAACTAAAGAAATTCCTAAGGGGAAGCATGCAAACTCTAAGGGTAAAGGACAACAAATTAATTATGTCTACCCAAAGGGGAAGCAATATGGGAAGAACTCTCAGATAAAGCCAAAGGATTCTGAGAGTGTAGCTTCAGAGGAAATGGCTTATGGAATTGGCCGTATCCCTACTCCAACCGCTTCTGGTGGAACAGGTGGTGCTGGCAACTCCAAGGCTGACCGCCCTTCTTCTTCGACTGCTCCTCCTGCCTTCAAAAACAGGAATAGCGTTCCCAGAAAATACGTGGTCAAACTAAAGCCAGTTCCCTTTGTTAAGACTGAAACTGCGCCTCCCAACTTGCATGAAACTCCTAAGAAGAGTAAGGAGTTAGTAAAAAATCATGATGCTTATAGCTTTTATAAATGCTCTGTGTGTGATGGTTTAGGTCACAAGGCTGCAGAATGCCTTTTGCGGTTCACATCCAATGCCAAGAAGAGTAAACCTCCTTCTGTCAAACATGTGTGGGTCGTGAAGGGTTGCTAACTTCAGGACCCAAGGAATAAAGGGGGACCTCGTTCTTAATGTTTACATTTCAGGTCATCTGCTTAATGGCTGGTCACTCCAAGGATAATGAATGGTATCTTGACAGTGGCTGCTCAAGACATATGACTGGAGATAGATCATTACTTGAAGATGTCATTGAAGCAAGTGGTCCATCTGTAACCTTTGGTGACAACAACAAAGGCAAGACCATTGGATATGGTGTTATAAGGAGAGGAAACCTAACAATTGAGAAGGTTTCTCTTGTTGAAGGACTCAAGCACAACCTCCTTTCAATTTCTCAATTCTGCGACAAAGGAATGCTTTGCAACTTCACGTCATCAAACTGCTTTATCAAAGATAGCATTTCCGGAGTCACCCTACTCACAGGGATTCGTAAGAGTAATATTTACATTATTGATCTAGATTCTGCATATAGTATTCCTAATCTCTGTTTTGTAGCTAAAAATGTGAGCGAAAATAGTTGGCTATGGCACAAGAGGTTGAGCCACTTGAACTTCAAGTATCTTGCAAAGATTGGTAGGGAAAACCTCGTTCGTGGTTTACCCAAAGTGGCTGACCACCATCCTGAGAAATGCAGTGCATGCCAGCTTGGTAAGCAATCCGCGTCGTCTTTCACCAGCAAGACCGCTCCGTCAACTTCAAGATGCTTACAACTGTGAGCGTCGTGATTGATTTTTGAGTCGCCACCTATATTATTCGTTTGGAAAACATAGAAAAACCATTTTTTTAAAGAGATTAGGTTCGGGGATTAGGTTATGGAATGGGTAGGTCAAGGAGCATCCATTCCACCCAATCCGGAGATCGATCTTGCTAAAAAAAGAGAGGTTTTCGAAAAGAAGGAAGATTTCAAATAAAACAAATAAAGATCCATTCAACGAGGTTAAACGGAATGTAGGATCGATTGCTTCGAGACCGTTCCCATGATTTGGAGAGGCTCTAGGCCGATCCTAGATTCTATGGATTTATACCACTCTAATAATCAATTAGAATGGGATTTAGGGGTTACCTTGCGTGAGGTGATTTGGGCAGAGTTTCGACTCAAGTTCAGAATCGAATCTTGATATGGACAGAGCTTCGCCTCAGTCCTTGACTCGGGTCTTGATGTTTGTTTATCAACAAGGTTGACAAACAAACTTTGAGGTGATTTTTAGAGTGATTTTGTAGGAATCTTTCAGGGAGAGAAACCAACAAAATGTGTGTGTTGTGGAATTTTGTGGTCCCTTGAACCTTGTAAGTCACCAAGTATTTATAGGGGTTGGAGAAGTGTTGAAGATGATATCAAACACTTCAAGAAGCTTCCAGACTCCAAACTCTATTGGTTGGCCGGATGGATGAAGTTTTATCTCGAAAAGAGGTTGAAATCGACGAGGAAACTGTCATCTGCATGCTGCAGAGGGACAATATCTCGCGCGAGACACGCCATTCCACGCGAGATATTTCTCCTGTGGACAATTCCGTCCTTCCCTCGCTGTCTCGTATGCAGTTTAGTCCCAAACTAATAGTGGTTAGTTAAAACTTAACGAAACATGATGAAATGGTTGATTTCTACTTCTTGACTCAAAGTGAGACTTAGAGTGGTATAAATTTGATCCGATGGATTCAGAATGGGGTGTCTACAGAGCCCCTCGTCGACAAGTCTTATGAAAGAAGTCATGTCGATGATAGAAAAGACATCATTCTGAACATCAGGATGGTTGGGCCGCACGGCTTCCTACGTATCTCTATCGGAGAATCAGACCATGACGTAGTTCGAATCTAAAACACGAAAAGGCCACTTTAGGTATTTTGAAAATCATTTTTGAAAATCGAGGAGATTTTGTTTTTGAAAAAGTAAATTCATACTGAGGAATCAAATCAAGACACAATTCTGAATGTACCTGCCTGTCTGAAGATTCGCCTGTCTGGGCTCCGAACGTGCGGTGAAATATGCTAGAAAACAAAGGCTCACCTGTCCGGTCCTTTGAGTCTTGTCGGTTTTGTGACGATTCGCCTGTCTGGGCTCCGAATCAGACTTTTTGTTGTTGAGGATAACGATTCATCTGTTTGGGCGTTGAATCAGTCTTTTTGTTATTACAATCCACCTGTCTGGGCGTTGGACCGGGCTTTTGATTTGACGATCCACCTGTCTGGGCGTTGGACCGAGCTTTTGATTTGACGATCCACCTATCTGGGCGTTGGACCGAGCTTTTGATTTGACGATCCACCTGTCTGGGCGTTGGACCGAGATTTTTTTCTTTTGATGATTCACCTTTTTGGGCTTTGAATCATGTGGATTGAGTTGATTTTTGGATCAGTTGGTTTTCGGGTGACTGGTGCCGTACCGGGCGATCGTGCGTATGTCACGTTTGGCTCATTCCATGACTTGCGGTGCCGATTTCTCCACGTTTCCTTGCTAGTGTATCATTTCCAAGGGTAAATGTGTCAAAATTTTGAATTTTGACGTTGCGTAGACGCTTATTGTCGAGGACAATTTTGTCAATTTCCCGAAGGCATATCTCGCGCGATACATCTTATCTCGTGCGAGACTTGTACTGTCGGGGCTAATATAACAGCAACTGCTCTTTTAATTTGAAAACATCCTTTTCAAATTCCCTCCCTAGCTCGTGCCAAGGTAATTTTCTCTGCAATTTTTTCGTGGATTGCTCATTGATTCCTCCCTCTAAAACATCTCTCAATCCTTCCTCTCTCCACAATCAATGGCTCAAGAGCGAAAGAATCCAATTTTGGGGAGCTATTTGCTAGGAAAGGATTATCCTCGCGACGACCTTACATTCGATAGGCACGTGCACATCTCCACCGCCGTTCGGGAGGGTTTGGTAAGAGCTTCTCTTTCAACTCTTGATTCTTATATTGCATTGAGCTTGAACCCACTTTTCCATGAATTCAAATTCCATCAATGGCCATTTTTTCTTGTTTTTGTCTAGAACTAGGTTCCTTCTTGCATGCTTTGTTTTTCATTGGATTTGTTGAATGCTTGTTGTTGCATTGTGTGCGTATGAGTCTCCTACATATCATGGATTGTAGGAGAGGTTGATTCGGGTCATCAATTGCATCTTTGGGCAAGCTTTTCTTGTATGCACGCCAAGAGTTCGATGAAATGCCCCAATGAAAATTTTCTTCTATTTCATTGAGTTTTCGCCATGGAATAATTTCTAACATTGCCTTTTTTTTGCTTTTCCTCCGTTTTGCAGTCATATAGGCCAACGAAGAATTGCCGTGGGAGCCCAAAACTGGCTAGAGTTGTGTGGGACAAGATCAAGGATCTTGATGGTGTTCGTGCTAGGGTGGCCCAAACGGGGCTTTTGACTTTTGTTGATAACCTTCAGGGGATGAGACGAACTCCTCAAGTTCTTCAGGCGATCAGGGAGAGGTGGTGGGATACTACCCTCACCATTCATTTGCGCTT
Organism: Adenophora triphylla var. japonica; assembly: GCA_022495995.1. NCBI lineage: Eukaryota > Viridiplantae > Streptophyta > Magnoliopsida > Asterales > Campanulaceae > Adenophora > Adenophora triphylla. Next base: position 116,439 of record JAFEMH010001713.1, on the reverse strand, counting down.
CGGGGAAGCAACCATGACTCCGACGGACTTCCTTGCTATCACGGGGCTAGAGTTTGCCGGCGAGCCCCTTCCAAAGACTGCGGGTTATAAGCCTGCGGGCCCTACTGTGTGGAGGCAGTTGATTGGTTTCGTCCATGACAAGGTTAAAGGATTTGCTGCTGAGCTAACACCCCTCCGGCATCAGATTGAGGATTATGCTCTTAAGCCGAATGCAGTTACTGATTGATTGGTGAGGGGTGCCCTCTGGCACATTCTTTTTGAGACCATCTTTGCGAACCACTCTTCTACGGCCCGTCTTTCTCTTTTGGGTTTGTTGGTGAATCTGGATGAGGTGAATACATACGATTGGTGCTCAGCGGGGCTAGCCTTCTGCTATCACGCCATGGATGAGGCGTGTAGGCACACTAGGGATACCCTGTCGGGGTATTCTTATGCTTGGGAGGTATGCTCCTGATTATGTCTTTTTATCTGTACTCTTTGTCTGCATTTCGTACTGAATCTGTTCTGTTTTCTTGTGCAGATATGGGGCTATACTGTCCTTGGGCTGTACAAGTTTGAGCTGGAGAGTCCAAACCCTTTGTTCCCAGATATCAGGAGGTGGAGCCACCCCAATCAGAGCGTTGACGAGGAGGAGGATCAGGAGTGGACCCTGACAGTGGCAGAGGTGCGGGCCATGCTGGATACCTTTGAGTATGAGCGGCTAGGACTTTATCCTTGGACCCTGTTGGAGCGGGAGGTGCACCGTGCTTGGGATGTCATTGGGATACAGAGGATGTTGGCATCTCTGGAGGGGGATACTATGTACCTTGGTGAGCGGGTCTTCCCACAACATGGCCGGGGTAGACTATCGTATAGGGTGCCAGCGTATCCACCGAGGGCGATGTACCTTACCTACTCCATTCCGGATGATGATTATGTCGGTCTGACGGTGGGTGATGCGGCGATGGCTTGTGTTATCCACGGGGCCTCCTATGAGGAGTTCTTGCCTCGGCTGATGGGTCCCCTTCTGGTGGGTGTTAGGCGATCGCACGCTCGTGGTTCTGCCTCTGCCTCTGCCTCAGGTTCATCAGCCCCTAGTACTTCTTCCTAGTCTGCTGGTTCTCTGCCTTTTGCGCCAGATTTCGGTCCTCTGAGCTACACGTACATGATGAGGAGTATGCCGATGATGGGTCATATCCCAACTCTGGACCATATTCCTGAGGGTTACCGCCTTCCGCCGAATGTCTCCTCGGTATGTTTCTATTTATATTATTTCTCGTATTCGTCCATATAAGTGTATATGTCCGACTTCATCTGAGCATTTCTTTTCCTTTGTTGTCAGGTCACTCTGTCCGCGGCCGATTACAACCGTGGCGCGACCAAGATGGCGGGACTGATGGCCCTAGTGTCGGACCTGTCTGAGAGGCTGTTCCAGAAGGCTTCTTTGGCGGCCTCGACGGTGGCCTCTGTGGTGACTCCTACTTGTGGAGCCAAAAGGTCGAGAAGGGATAGTAGCCCCCGTGGTGATGAAGGCGGAGGTGCCGGCGGCTCGGGAGACTTGATGGCGTGATCCCCTCCTTTTCTCTCTGTTTAATTTCTCTGATGATCTGTATATATTGGCCGTGTGGGCCCAGACAATTTTTCTTTTTCTTTGGTACCTGTTAGGAACAAATAGGTAGCACAAAAAAACATGTTTTCTTAAGTCCTAATCCTAGGTTTAACTAGTTAGTTTATTAACTTTCTCGACTTTCCGTGGTTGGAAATGGAATGGCCGCCTAGGCCACAATTTTGAGCTCGAATTTGGTGTTGCACTGCATGTTATGAACTGTATGCGCAAGTTTTTTGAGACTTGCTTCGTCAAGTCGGGGCTAGATTGCTGTTTGTGCAGAGCTGTTGCTGTCTTGCCGAGGCGATATCTCGCACGGGACAAGGTGTCTCGCACGAGACACGCTACCCAGGCAGAATCCCTTTTCCTTCTTTGAATGGGATTTTGTCAGTTTTCCCTATATAAAGGCCCTGTAGTCCGATAACACATCCTAGCCTTTCCAACTCTAGAGATATTCTGTTAGGGTGAAGTTCTTGTCTTCTTTTCCAACCCTGCGATCCATGGCTTCCAAGGAGATTGCCCCAACGTCCATGATTGTCGATGATTTTTCTTTGTCGTCTGATGTGATTGAAGCCTTCAAGCAAGCATCAAGAGATTTTGTGAGGTCGTTTCGCAACCGATCTCGCAATAGGTTTATAGCAGAATTTGGATTCAGAATCCTTTTTACCCTGAAGAACCTCCAACCGGATTGGAATCTGTTGCAGGGTGCTGCTAGATTTTGGGATCCCTCTGTCCATCTTTTCAATTTTTCTTTGAATGAGATGGTGCCTACTGTGGAGGAATTTTCCATTATCTTGGATATGCCTTTGACTGGTGAGATTGATGTTCCTAAATACAATAGGAATCATTCAGAGGCTTTGAATGAACTGCTAGGGATCCCCCTTGATACTTGCTACGAGCTGGTTCATCGCAGGTGGGTAGATTGTTCTTCTTTTCCTGAGCAATTCAGCAGAGATTCAGAGGATGATGCCTTTCATGTCTACAAACGGAACTTTCTGGCTCTTTCTCTTTTCGGAGATGTTCTGTTTACATGCAGGGATGGCTTGGTTGACTCCCAATTGGTGGAAATTGTTCTGCAAGCTAGGAAACGTTCTAGGATCATTATCCCGCTTATTTTGGGTGAAACCATGCATGGTCTTGATGAGCTGCATAGGACCAGTGCTATGACTCAAGGGAGTCCTCTTTTGTTGACCATTTGGCTTAGGGAGCATCTCGAGTTGGTAGGTCCCCCGTTGGAATATTCCCCTTTCACATATCATACACGAAAGTTGTTGATCAAGGATCTTTCAGCGGATGAATGGGCTGGGTTGATTGCGAAGACTGAAACTGCTGATATTCTTTGGTGTCCGCCTTATTGGAGGTTGAACAAGTATGTTGCCAATACCAAGGGTTTTGACAGGGTTGTTCTTCTGGGTTTGCAAGATTCCTCCTTTTTTTTTCCCAAACGGGTGCTCCGTCAGTTTGGTCAGCAGCAGGACACTTATCTTTTCGAGGGGGCCTCTCGTGAAGTGTCTTATATTGGTGTAGAGTTTGCGCATGTGCTAGCTCAAGCATGGGGCGAAGGAACTAGTCGGGACCGCTGGTCGAACCTTCGGACTTTTAATGCAAGCATCTTTTTGTCTGACAAGTATTTGGATTGGTTCCCTCATATCGGCCACCCTAGTGTGGAGAAGATTGATGATCTGCGGCTTTCACTGCTAGGGGATTCTTTTGTAGCTAGCAGTATTTTGCGAAGGAGCGAGGCTCAGTTTGGTCCTGCTAATGTACGAACCGATCCAACTCAGGATTTTCTTGATGGGGATTGGTACGAGAGGCGAGGCAAAGGGATGCCCAAAAAGATGCAAGCTCTAGATAGGCCCAATTTCTTCAAGAGGCTTTCGGAGTCTGTTTTTGATCGCCTCGAGGGATGTTCTGCTTTGAGGGGCTCAAAGCGCAAGAAGGATCACGAAGACGGTGGTGACCATGTCCGCCGGCCTACCAAGTCAATGAAAGGCTAGATCTTAAGGAGTACCAAGAGATTGCCTTGATAGATCAATAGTTTTGCTTTATTAGTATATTTTTTCAAGGTTGTTAGCTTAGCAAATTAGTCGTTGTGGTTAGGATTTCCCTTTTGCCGTTAATAAAATGCATTCGATTAATAAAAGGACAAAAGTAGATTTATTTATTTGATTAGACCGAACCCGGAGGCTGCCTACGTTCCTCTTTTACAGCAATTAAATAAGAGGCTCAGGTCTAACATAATTCATTTTTGAGAGAAAAAAGACAAAATATGGTTCCTGGCCGCGCGAGACAAGGCCCTTTTTTTTTTTTTTATGCACACCCTTTCTTTTGGCTAGACCGCCCTTTCGGGTTTTCAATCTAGCAGGCTTCTTTTCTTGTGCAAGATCTAATTTTTGCCTAGGTCGTCCCCTTCGGGATTTTCAACCTAGCGAGCGATTTCTTTTTAGGAGGCCAAGTCACGCGAAGTATTTCTTGAGCTTGTCCATGTTGACCGGCTTCGGTAGTTGATCTCCGTCTAAGTCCACCAGCTGAAGGGCTCCCCCAGAGAATATTTTCTTCACGATGTAGGGTCCTATCCATCTTGGTCCCCATTTGCCTAGCGGGTTGAAAGGTCCAAGACGATGCTCACGGAGAACCAAGTCGCCTACTCTGATGTTCCTTGTCTTGACCTTTTTGTTGAAAGTTCTTGCCATTCTTCTTTGGTAAGCTTGAGTGTGCTCGGCTGCTTTCAGCCTCCTTTCGTCTAGTAGGGCCAACTCTTCGTATCTCCTTTCTAGCCAGTCGACCTCGTTCACTTGGTTTTCTAGGAGAACCCTAAGTGATGGCACTTCCAATTCTATTGGTAAGACAACCTCCATTCCGAATGTGAGGGCATAGGGAGTCTCCCCTGTGGCTGTCAGGACTGAAGTGCGATATCCCCATAGTGCGAATGGTAACTTGTCGGGCTAGTCTTTCCCAGTGACTGCCATTTTTCTAATGATGGTTTCGATTGTCTTATTTGCGGATTCAACTGCTCCGTTCGTTTGAGGCCTGTAAGGAGACGACTTGTGCCTTGTGATTTTGTACTCGGTTAGGAGGCGATCGGTTTCCTTCTCGAAGTGCGACCCATTATCGGATATCATCTCTTGCGAGACCCCATATCGGCATATGATGTTGCATTTGAAGAATTCTGCAACCTTTTTGGCATTCAAAACCTTGTAGGAGGCGGCCTCAACCCATTTAGTGAAATAGTCGATGGCTACTAGAACGAAACAGTGTCCATTGGTTCCTATGGGCGTGACCTTTGCAATCACGTCTATCCCCCATGTTGAGAATGGCCAAGGAGAAGTCATAGGGTACAACAGGGAAGGCGGTGCGTGATGAAGGTTGGCGTGTATCTGACACTTATGGCATTTCTTGACCATTTTGATACAGTCGGCTTCCATGGTTAGCCAAAAGTATCCTTGTCTGATGATCTTTTTGGAGAGCATGTTTCCACTCATGTGGGTTCCACATATGCCTTGATGAACATGGTCCATTATTTCTCGGGCCTCTTCCTCGGTGGCATAAAGGAGGTTTCCTTGAGAATGTTTCTTGAATAGACGGCCAGCAATGATGACGTAATTAGCGGCCAACCTTTTAAGGGCGATCTGAGTCTTCTGGTCTGTCTCAGGTAGGATGGTTCCATCTAGGATCAAATGCCAAATGTCATGGTACCACGGTTTCTCTTCGGAATTCTCAACAATGGCACATTCGGACAACCATTTGTCTTTGCAGTCATGGAGATCTATAACGGCGCAGTAGGCAGGAGTTGCACGCCGTGTTATTTTGAAGGGTTAAACTGCTTTTCCTTTAGGGATTTCGACCAAAGAAGCGAGTGTGGCCAATGCGTCTGCAAACCGATTTTTGTCTCTAGGGAGATAGTGGAATGAGACATCGTGAAATTGTTGCGCCAACTCTTGGAGGTGGGCACTGTATCTTTGAAGGGTTGGATCTTGGACCCTCCACTTCTTCAATGTCTGATTGATGATTAACTGGGAATCTCCAAATACCTCGAGTTCAGCCACATTGCGTTCTAGGGCTGCTTCAAGCCCCGCTATGCAAGCTTCATATTCTGCGGTGTTGTTGGTGGCGTCAAAGTCAAGACGTATTGCCAGTGGAGTATAGATGTCGTTAGGATCTACTAACAACATTCCGATGCCGAACCCTCTCTTGTTGGCTGCGCCATCGAAAAATAATTGCCACTTATTTTCTTCTTCTATACTCATGATGTCCTCATCAGAGAATCGCGGGTCTTCCCCCTTCACTTCGTCACAAGGAAATTCGGCCAACTGATCTGCGAATAGACTCCCCCTGACGGATTTCTGAGTGACGTAAGTGATATCATATCCCGCGAGCATGAAGTACCATTTGGCAATCTCGAAGAAAAATTTGATTTGTCTAGGATGTATTTCAATGGATCCATTCTTGCAATGAGACGAATCGGGAAGGATTCCATATAGTGCTTTAGCCTTTGTGAAACCCAAACAAGAGCAGCACAAGACTTATCGAGTGGAGAGTAGTTGATTTCGCTGCCTTGGAATCTGCGGCTGACGAAGTAGATGGCATTCTCTGTGTGTGAGGCAGGCTTTTCTTGAGCGATCATAGCCCCTATTGCATTGTCAGTAACCGTGAGGTACAGCTTCAAGGGCTTCTCCTTGTGTGGTGGAACCAATATGGGTGGGGAAGTTAAGTAATGCTTAACTTCCTTGAATGCTTCTTGACATTCTTCGGTCCACTCTTGAGGTGCGTTTTTCTTAAGTAGCTTGAAGATAGGATCGCACATTGTAGTCAGTTGATTGATGAATCGACTGATATATTGGAGTCTGCCCATGAATCCCTTTACTTCTATCTGTGTTCTGGGTGGAGGCATGTCTATGATGGCTTTTATCTTGGCAGGGTCTGCTTCTATGCCACGCTCTGTGACCATGTACCCTAAGACTTTCCCTTTGATCACTCCGAATGAGCATTTGGCGGGGTTGAGCCTCATCTTGTGCTGTCTCAGTCGATTGAAGAATTTTCTGAGATCTCTGAAGTGCTGACCATCTGTCCCCTTTGAATGAACAATCATGTCGTCCACGTATACCTCTATTTCTTTGTGTATCATGTCATGGAATAGTGTAGTGACTGCCCTTTGGTAAGTAGCCCCTGCGTTCTTGAGACCAAACGGCATGACCGTATAACAGAACGTCCCCCAAGGTGTGGTGAATGCTGTTTTGCGCTAATCCTCCTCTGCCATGAGGATTTGGTTGTACCCTGAGAAACCGTCAACGAATGAGCGGACTTCGTATGCGGCTGTGGCGTCGACCAACATGTCTATGTTTGGTAGCGGGAAATCATCTTTAGGGGATGCCTTGTTTAAATCTCTGAAATCGACACAGACTCGTATTTTCCCATTCGACTTGGCTACTTGGACCGTGTTTGCTAGCCATTCCGGATATTCGATCACTTTGATGAACCCTACGTTCAAGAGTTTCATGATTTCCTCTTTTACTTGCATTGACCATTCCGGCTTGATTCTGCGTAGTTTCTGTTTGATTGGCTTGGCGTTGGGTAGCAGCGGTATCTTGTGCTCTACAATCGACTGATTCAACCCAGGTATATCTTTGTAGGACCAAGCGAAGACGTTGACATATTCTCTGAGGAGCTGCATCAAGGTCTCTCTGTCTTCCCCCTTGAAGAAGCTGTCGATCTTTGTTTCTCTGGGGTCTTCTGTTGTCCCAAGATTAACCGTTTGCATTTCCTCATCGTCAACAGGGCCATTCTTTCCACAACGACCTACTTGCTTAGCTAATTCTTTTAAGATTTGTTCGTTTTCTTGATCTATCTCATCGTATGATTCATTATTAACGCGTTCATTATATTGATTATTATTAGTTAATTCATCATTCGCGATGTTAGCAATCTCAGGGTACTCGAAAAGATCAAAGTTTTCATTAAGGAAGTAAGGGAATACATGTTCGGTGAATGTGCGCTCGCCCGAAAAAAATAAAAATAAAAAAGGAGTCGCCACGCCATGCTTTTAGAGGTGCACTTTGAAAAACCTTTTTGAAAGAGAATGGGTTCGGGGGTCAGGTTACGTGTTGGGAAGAACCGAGAGTTCACCCAACACGCCTCATCCGTAGACGAGTCTTTCTAATTTAGACATCCAAATAATTCAAAAGAACGTGCAAACGATGATAATATGCAAGTGCGATAAACATGAATTTTATTGAATAAGCAAAATCATTACAACTTGTAGACCAATTGTCCGGGAGGCCACATCCCTTTACAACAATAAGAACAGATTACAAAAGAAAACAGGTCCTCTGCAAAGGATCATCCATGTCGCGTGACATAGGACTCCCTTGTCCCAATATGTCGCGTGACATCAATGGTCGCCTTGCAGAGACTCACAACTAACAGATCACAGAATCTCTAGATGAACATAAAACTACAATTAAAACCAGATCTAGACATTAAACAACATGAATATACTACTGAATATTAAAATAACCAACTAAAACAAATTACAACTGAAACATGGTCCCTACAGATGGTCACGACATGTCGCGTGACACAAGACTCCTCATGTCCAAATGTGTCACGTGACATAAGGTTACCATCTGCAGGTACCACACAAACTGAGATGCAGATCCCAACAGATGCACAACAATTATATCAGAACCAATAAGAACAACATGAATTAACTATGAATTGATCAAAGGAGTGTGGATATGGGAGATCCACACCCCCTTGACATCCAAATTGCCAATCCAAGTAAATCACATCATAATCAAGCAATTGGACTCAAGTATAAACGATTTAAACAGAGAGATTGCAGTTGCCACTTGATAATCTGAGGCAGATGGAGCCTGATTATCAAGTGGAGAAGAAGAGAGAACAATTAAACAAATAGATGAGAGAGAGAAAGGAGGAGAGACTAGTTACCCTTGTAGTCCTCAACTCTTACACCAAGTTAGGTGTAGGAGTCTTCAATTCAGCTTCTGAATGGAGATCTGAGCACGAACTGAGAGCTGGATTGGAAGATCTGAAGTCTATGGGGAAGTAGGAGAGGAAATGGGTTGAAGAGAGGTGAGAGGTGAGGGAATTGGAGGGGAATTGGGTAGTTTTGGTGAGGGAGCAGGAGAGAGAGAGTTTCTGAACGAATTTTGGCAGGGTGACTTTGGGAGGTTCAAATTCGGATCCAAAACTGAGAGGGGTAGGTTCTTATTTATAGCTGCAGTCTATGGTAGCCTTGTGTCGCACGACGTAACGTAACCACTTTCCATGCCTCGACTTGTCGCGTGACACAAGGTGACCATAACCGTTTTTGGCGCCAAATCTGGTTCTGAAACCTTCTTGGATAATACCTAAAAAGTCCAAAATAGATTTATTCCTTTTAGGTCCCTTAGCCTGAGCAAAGTACAAAAAAGTACTTCCTTCGCGTGAAACTTATGAAATGTTTCCGAAAGTCTCGGGATGGACCGGGAATTTACCAAAACGCCCCTAAATGCAATTTTATCATATTAAAATGCATCTGGAAAGGTCGGGAATTGGATTGGCGTACTTACAGAGCCCCTCGGCAACGTCACTTGTGGAAGAAGTGAGGTTGTCTATAAAATAAGACCCAATCCCAATGAGCAGCTGGGAATAAGGCGAAGGGCTAGACGGTGATCTGGGGAATCGGATGGCTGGACCTTTTGAGAAAGGATTCCTACGTATCCCGGGGAGGGAATCAAGCCAAATCGTAGTTCGGACTGTTAGGAGAGTCACCCGAGGACACGACTGTGCGGTTGTCACCCAATACTCGATTGTACGGTTGTCACCCAACATCTGACTGTGTGGTTGTCACCCAACATCTGACTGTGCGGTTGTCACCCAACATCTGACTGTGTGGTTGTCACCCATTATCTGACTGTGTTGTTGTCACCCAACATCTGACTCTGTGGTTGTCACCCATCATCTGACTGTGCGGTTATCACCCAACATCTGACTGTGCGATTGTCACTCAACATCTGACTGTGTGGTTGTGACCCAACATCTGACTGTGCGGTTGTGACCCAACATCTGACTGTGTGGTTGTCACCCAACATCTGACTGTGTGGTTGTCACCCAACATCTGACTGTGTGGTTGTCACCCAACATCTGACTGTGCGGTTGTCACTTAACATCTGACTGTGTGGTTGTCACCCATCATCTGACTGTGTGGTTGTCACCCATCATCTGACTGTGTGGTTGTCACCCAACATCTGACTGTGTGGTTGTCACCCATCATCTGAAATCTGTAGCTGCCGGAGGGACTGATGCTATTGTTCATGTTGCTGGGGATTGATGTAGCTGCCGGAGGGTCCTATGCTACTAACTGCTGTTGACGGTTGCCGGGTGCGGGGCGGTCTTTTGTCGACTGTTGGCTTTGGGGTCTGGGACTTTGCCTGATGTGACGGGAATTTTGCTTGCTGGGCAGCGGATTCTTGTTGGTCTCTTTAGTGGCGGGGCCCTCTTTCGTTCGTTGACTGCTGTCTCTGGTCTGGGACCGTACTTGCTGTGATGGGGACTTTGCTTGCTGGGCAGCGGATTCTTGTTGACGGTTTGACGGTGGGGCCATTGATCTTGATGTGCCCTGCTGGGGAGATTCAAATAGACGCGGACTTTTTGTCTCGGCTTTGCTTTGAGGAACAATCTTTGAGGTTTGCTCAGTTAACTGTTGTACCTGCGGGGAAAAGCAACACTCGAAACACTACAATCTAATTATGCTATTTTGTTAGCAAAAGTTAAACTATGTTAGCTTGTTTGCATGAGTCTGTTCGTTCTGGGAACGAGGGGAAAGGTGTTCGGTTTATTGTATTGACATGTCAGCTTTGACGGGTTTATACATAAATTTCTGGAATTGCTTTGGGGTAATTGTGTATAGTGGTACATATGGTGGGGGAAAATCCTCTCCCGTGCAGTGACATGTGGGTACAAGGTGTATTGCAGCAACGGCGAGCTAAAGAATGTCACAGAAAAACCACTTGTAAGACCTTGATGCTTCCTGATGCAGACCAGATGTGTCGCCCGGCATTATGTGTCTGTTTGTCAAGATATGTCGCACGACTGGACGAAGCTCGTAACAGGGCCTTTTTTTAAAATCAGTTCCGCCTCACTTACAGACATTGCTTTTTCAACAGGAGGGTACCAGTAGCCTCAACTTTGACAAACAGGCGACTTCTGCAACAAAGGTTGGAACTTTCAATCACCATGGAGCATTATAACGAGGAAATAGCTTCTCGGGAACATCAATTTCGTCAAGACTTTATCGGGATTTCGCAATTTCACCAAAAGCATCATGGGAAAATCATTGACAAGCGATATGGTATGCCGTGCCTCTGGCCTCTGAAGAACTGGAGAGTTGATTGGGACTTGCTCCGAGCAGCTTCGCATTTTTGGGACCCGGAGAGGCATGTGTTTACTTTATCATACAATGATCTGACGCTAACCATGGAGGATTTCAGAGCATTGATAGGCTTGGTTGGGGTGGAAACTGTATCATTCCCTCGAGACAGACGGCCGGTTGTGGAGCAGTTATCGGTTTTCTTGTGCCTGCCAGTAGATCAGGTGGCGCCTATGGTTCTGAATGGTGAGCTTGTAGACTTAACCCGGATGGCTCGGCTGCGATCTTCTAGCCCGGCCCTGTTTAGTCTTTCTACCTCCCTGGACATGTATGCATTGTTTACCCTGTCAGCCTACTACTTCTGCGGACATATCAGAGTCTGCTCAGGTACACTGCTGGAGGTCGTCAGACAGCTTAGGGGTAACCGAGGTGTGGATCTTCATCAAATTCGGTTCCACCAAGGGGAAATGGACATTCTACCCCTGCTATTAGCTGAGACTTACCATGGCCTTGATAGACTAGCCGGGGGATCTGATTTCATGGGCGCGGGCAGCCCCACTTTGCTATCTTTGTGGCTTTCTGAGAGACTACGTTTGATTGGGCCATTATCTGAGGGTCAGACAGCGATGCCTTGGGTGACTAGACAACGCAGATTACTGAGGGACGCGGCAGCTGATAGTTGGCAGGTGAGGTTGACACGATACGAGACTGCTGATCTAAAAATCTGGATTCCGGCGTGGGGATTGCAGACCATGAGAGACATTCAGGATGGGTCGGTGGTAGTCAGACTGCCAGGGTTACATGTGTCTTCATTCTGTGTCCCATCACTGGTAAGCAGGCAATATCGGTACCCTCAGCAGATTATTCGGGCTTTGAGAGAGAGGCTGACGACTGATTCTATTTCGATGGTCATGTCCGAGCCCCAGACTGTGCATTTCTTCAGCAGATCCTTCTTGGAGGGTTTTCTTCCCACACGGACGCTTCTTCGTCAGGCCAGAGGGTTTACATTCTTGACTACGGAGTATCTGATTTGGTATGAAGAGCAACAGGGTCCCGTGCAGCTAGCGATAGAGGCTCGCCGTAGGGAATACTTAGGAGCAGAATACACATCCAGCCGGTCTTTTCGAGATGCAGAGGCCCGAGGGAATCCAGATAATGTTACTGGTGATGTTGCTGAGGATTATCGGAGGCGAGAGATACGGAGGGCTGCTCTGAGGGATGATCCAGAGGTGAATGCTCGCAGAGAGGCCTTGCGACAAGAGAGGGCTGCCAGGGCTGCTTTGAGGGAGACTGGCCTGATCGAACCACCGACACGCAATATACCAGAGCTGGGGCGAGCTCAAACCGACTTATTTGACATTCCTAGGCCAAGGACCTCCCGGGGACCAAGGAAAAGGAAAGACAGAGGTACGAGTTCGGGAGCGGGGACGAGCATCTAGACACCTTTCTGAGAGATAGAAGACTCTTTATTTTTCTTTTGCTTGTACTTTGGGAGAGAGATTTATTTGAACGGAATTTGAGTATCCCTTGATTACCTTAATGCAGACAAAATGGATGTTGAAATTTTATTTCTCTTTTATTCGCGGCAAGTTATTTGAGTCAAAAGTAGGCCGTGCTTGAACTCATCAAAAAGAATATTAACTCAAAATGAACCTTTGAAAAGCTTTGTAACTGTAATCAAAACACATTTTGGCAAGATATAAGATTTCGCAGCATTTTTAGACCGAACCACAAGTGGTTGCCTACGTTCCCCTTTTGTAAAAGAACTAAGGGGCTCAGGTCTCCGTAGTTTGACTCAATCCACTTTGTGTTTAAAGAAAGGGGAAGACAGAAGGGGGACATGGTGCAACCCTGTTTTTTACCTAGACCGCCCTTTTTAGGGTTTTCGGCCTAGCTGGGTATATTCTTTTAGCACCAGGCGCATCCCTTATTTTTGCATGGACTGCCTTTTGAGAGGTTTTCAGTCTCATCTGGGACAATTTTGTTGCGCCTTTATTTTCATTTCTTTTTTTTTATATTTTTTTTATTTACAGAGGGGGAAAAAGACTCAATCACACATAATACCGCTGCAACTTGTCTCCGTTGACAGGGTGCAAAAATGGGTTACCATCCAGATCTGTTAGCTGCATTACTCCTCCGGAGAATATCTTCTTGACTAGAAACGGTCCAACCCAAACAGGTGCCCACTTACCCAATGCGATGCTCTGATTTGCAGGCTTTATCTTGAGAACCAAATCGCCAACCTTGATGTCTCTGGGCTTCACTTTCTTGTCAAAAGCACGGGGCATTCTTTTTTGGTATGCCCGATTGTGCTCCATGGCTTTTAATCTGCGTTCATCTAACAGTGCCAACTTGTTGTATCGACTTTGGAGCCAATCAATCTCATTCACCTCATTCTCAAGCAACACCCTGAGGGAAGGAATTTCTAACTCGATGGGCATGAAAGCTTCCATTTCGTAGGTCAAGGCGTAAGGGGTTGCAACGGTAGCAGTTTGAATTGACGTGTGGTAGCCCCATAGTGCTAAATGTAGCTTCTCTGGCCAATCCCTTCCTCGTTCGGCCATCTTCTTAATGATCCTCTCCAAATTCTTATTAGCAGCCTCAACAGCACCATTCGTCTGTGGCCTGTATGGCGAAGACTTGTGACGTTTGACCCTATATTCAGTAAGCAGACGATCAGTTTCTCCTTCGAAATGGGTTCCATTGTCAGAAATAATCTCATTTGGGACTCCGTAGCGGCAGAAAATCTGTTCCTTTATGAAGCGAGCCACTTTCTTAGCTGTGAGCACTTTGTAAGATGCAGTTTCTACCCACTTTGTGAAGTAATCCACAGCAACCAATACGAATGAGTGCCCATTGCTCCTGGATGGAGTTATCTTCCCAATGACATCAATCCCCCATGTTGCGAAGGGCCACGGAGTTGTCATACAATATAGGTCATGAGGAGGGATGTGGTTCAGGTTGGAGAACTACTGGCATTTATCACAAGTCCGTACAAACTGGATGCACCGCCTCCATAGTGATCCGTAAGTAACCTAACGATGATGCTATGCATAAGGGATCGAGCGTTCATATGAGGTCTGCAGGCACCGTTATGAACATCTTCCATTACTCTTTGGGCCTTTTCTTTGTTGATACAGAGCAGGAGAGGGCAACCTTCCCTTTTCTTCCATAAATCATTGCCAAGTATGACGTACTGAGCTGATAGCCTTTTCAAAGCTTGCAAACTCTTGGCATGAATACCCTTTAGGTCTCCTTCTTTATCGACGGGAAAAGTTGCTTCACCATGCTTGAGATATTGGAAAATTTGACTGTACCATGTCTCATTGACGGTTTCAATCTCTATTTCACAGCAGTATGCAGGATTTTCTCGCCTACCGACCCTGAACGGTTTGAATGACTTTCCTTCTGGGATTTCTACCAAGGAGGCCAGAGTAGCTAGGGCATCGGCAAATCTGTTCTTATCTCGCGGCAGGAATTGGAATGACACTTCCTTGAACTGGCCGACGAGCTCTGCAATGTAAGCATGGTACTTCTGGAGACACAGATCTATAATTTTCCATTTGTTGGCGGCATGATTGATTATCAATTGGGAATAACCAAATACTTCTAACTCTTCCACATGTCGCTCGAGGGCAGCCTCTAGACTGACTATGCAAGCTTCGTATTCGGCCGCATTGTTGGTAACCGAGAAATTTAGCTTGATAGCAATGGGGGTATGCATATCATTCGGGTCTACCAGTACCATCCCGATGCCATTACCTCTTTTGTTCGCTGATCCGTCGAAGAATAACTGCCATCGATTGCCATTTTCTATAACAAGAATCCCTTCATCTGAAAACTGGAGATCCGGTCCTCGGGGTTCTGTACTGGGGAAATCAGCCAATTGGTCTGCCAGAGCTTGTCCCTTGATTGACTTCCGGATCACATATTTGATATCAAACTCAGCTAAAAAGAAAGTCCACTTTGCCAATTTGGTGGAAATGTTGCCTTTATCTCCTTGAAACAAGTATCTGATCGGGTCCATCTTGGAGACCAGGTGTACTGTGTGGGATAACATATAGTGCTTCAATTTTCCAACCACCCAAACCAGCGCTGCGCATATCTTCTCGAGGGCAGAGTAATTCAACTCGCTTCCTTGGAATTTACGACTGACGAAATATATAGCATTCTCGATTTTGGAGTCCTTCTTCTCTTACGCTAGCATGGCTCCGATAGCTGTGTCTGTGACTGTCAGGTATAGAAGTAAAGGCTTGCTTCTGTGAGGTAGGCAGAGGATAGGAGGATTAACAAGGTAAGCTTTGATTCTCTCGAAAGCTAGTTGACATTCTTCATTCCAAACCACTTCCTGATTCTTCTTCAATAGCTTAAAGATTGGCTCACATATAGAGGTCAGCTGGTTGATGAATCTGCTGATGTAATGTAGACGGCCCATGAAACCTTTCACTTCGGAGACAGTTCTGGGTGGCTTCATTTCGACAATTGCTTTGACTTTTCTGGGATCTACTTCGATGCCTCGCTCTGTGACCATGTAGCCCAAAACTTTACCCGTATAACCCCAAAAGTGCACTTGGCGGGATTTAGCCTCATGGAAGGCTCCCGAAGTCTGTTGAAGAACTTCCTTAAATCTGTGAAGTGCTGTCCATCCGACACTTTTGAGTGAATAATCATATCGTCCACATACACTTCAATCTCCTTGTGGATCATGTCGTAAAACAGGGTGGTGACGGCCCTCTGTTAGGTAGCCCCAGCATTCTTCAGCCCAAACAGCATCACAGTGTAACAATAAGTACCCCATGGAGTTGTGAATGCTGTCTTGTCTTGATCTTCCTCGGCCATCTTAATCTGGTTATAGCCCGCAAAACCGTCGACAAAGGATTTGACTTCGTAGTTTGCAGTTGCATCTACCAGCATATCAATGTTGGGCAAAGGGAAGTCATCTTTGGGACTAGCCTTGTTAAGATCCCGGAAGTCTACGCAAACTCGAACCTTTCCATTCGCTTTTGTAACCGTAACTATGTTTGCCAGCCAAGTCGGGTATTCAATCACCTTGATAAAGCCCACCCGTAGGAGTTTCTCAATCTCTTCTTTGACTTGCAAGGACCATTCGGGCTTGATCCGTCTCAATTTCTGCTTTATTGGCTTAATCTCTGGATCCAGGGGTATCCGGTGCTCTACGATAGATGTATCTAGCCCGGGCATGTCTTTGTAGGACCAGGCAAAGACGTCTACGAACTCTTTAAGCAACTCAATCAGGGCAACCAGCTCATCTCCGGAGAAGAAGCTACCAATCTGTGTTTCTTTGGGTTCTTCGGCTGTTCCCAGGTTCACCGTTGTCAATACCTCATCGGCAGCTTGGGCCCGGCTTTCCTTTTGTTCGCAAACCTGCTTTGAATTGTTTTCTAAAATTTGGTCATCTATTAAGTCTGCATTATCTTCAATTGAATCTGGCTTAATTATTTTTAAATCTTGATGATTAACTTTAGTTAAGCGTTCAATTTTTAGATTGGCAATCACGGGATACTCAGAAAGGTCGACCATTTTATTCAAAGCATAGGGAAAAACAGTGTTTACAACTCGAAGACGGTCTTTTGTCGTGAGGACATCGGACCGATTGGAAGACTCAAATTCAATCACAAGGGACTCTGAGGACTGACTCAGGACACGGGGAACAAATTTAGACTCAGAGGGACAAGGACGAGATTTGAGTCCAAGCTTTCCAATCATAGTCTCCCTGTCTGCAACCGGTCCCTGAAATGAAGTCCAGTTCTGCAGCGGCTCCTCTGTGACGGTCTTCAAGCTACTCAGATCTACCACTGGCCCCTTTTCAAACTCCAGCATGGCTATCACCTCGCTATCAGAGGAAAAGTCAATCAAATCTCCGAGATCTTCAGCAAGAACAAACCCTTCTGCAGGCAACTTCTCTGTAGACGCACCACTTTCGGGCTCTGACAGCCCCTGATTCTCAAACAATTCTGCCAAATCACCGTCAATATCTAAAGGATCTGCACCACGGATTTTGTGCACAACGGATTCATCCAGAGCGAGCTTCTCAAATTGATTCACATAATCAGGTCCCTAGAGATGATAACTGTTTTCATAAGTGGCGGTCACACCTGGCCTTTTGGGCAAGCTATCAAACATTTCCTTCACCGGGTTTTGACTGCTGGAAATCCTTCGAATCGTCTTCAACCTTTCTTCCATTTGGCTCAGCCTCGGCTCTGGGCAAACAAACATTTCTCCATCCTCTTTGACAAAGTGTTGGTTCAAAGACCAGCTGTATGGGCGCATCTCAGGCCTCTTGTACCTCTTACCAGCAGCTGAGGTCATCTTTTCTTTGAACGCTTCAGTCTTATCGTACGCTTTGTCTTCTTTCGTTATAGCATACCCTAGGCCTCGCCTGTTCCTCTTGGCTTCTAGCATTGCAAAATGACATGGTCCACGTTGACGTTTTCCCAGGCCCAGAACAGGGATATAGTTCATGCCTCTCATCATTTTTAGCACAGGAGGGATCTTGTCGGAGGAAGTCGTCAAGTCTATTGTGCAGACCTGCCCTTTGGGCTTCTCAATCGTAAAACCACTAAGCATCAAGTTTTCCTGGTCGAGTTTGATTTCCATCACTGGCAAGGTATTAGTGCTGGTTTCCCCAATCGTAACGCTATCACCATAAATGGTCGTCAGGACTCCGTCTTGTACAAACTTTAGACATTGGTGGAGAGTGGAGGCTACGGCTCCAATTTCATGAATCCACGGTCTGCCTAATAGCGCTGAGAATGTGATCGGAATATCAATAACTTGGAAATCTACCATCATCTCCTTGCCCCCAAACATCAAATTCAGAGAGACTATTCCCAACACTGCCCTAGACGTGGAATCATAGGCCTTTATGCTTTGATTGAATGGTTTAAGGTTCTGTGCATTAATGTCCAACATACTCATCATTTTAGCAGGGACCACATTCATAGCCGACCCATTATCTACCAACACATGGGGAATCCGCCGTCCTTCCAGGGGTACTGTGATGTGTAGGGACTCATTATGCTTCGCACCATAAGAAGGCAGGTCAAGATCTGTAAAAGTAATGATGTTCCCATACTGTGCAGTTCCAATTAGCTGACAGGCTTCGTCCGGGGTGGCATTGACAGATACTTTTGTTTTGGACAAAGCTTCTTCTAATTTCAGTTTGTGAGGGTAGGAGGACGTGAGTAGAGACCATAAGGAGATATTAGCTTGGGTTCTCTTTAGTTGTGTCAAGATTGGATCTTCCTGAACTTCTTCATCTCTTGTCGATCTGTATGGATTCTGAGAGGACTGGGGATTCGCAACTGCAACTGCTTTACCTTTCCCGGACGGATCTGAATTCACTCCCAACATTCTTCCTGACCGAGTCAACAAATTAACTTCTTGATCTTTCTCAACCACAAAATCTTTACTGGCCTCCTTGAGTTCTGTTAGCGTAATCGGAACAGGACGATTGCTATAAGGCCAGGCCGCCTGCCTTATCTCATTTATGGACAATGGCGCCTCTACATTAGCCGCTATTCTGAGTTCCTCTAGAGAGATTGGGGAATCTCTAGGGACCATGGAGGATATAGTGTTGGCAATCACATGCTCTTCATAATCATCATAATCAGCAGTATTATTCAAACCATAAACATGATCAAGATACAAAACATAACAGAAATTATCTTTCATTTCACTAGAAAATGGGGTTACATCAGTCACAATCCCATTACAACCAACACTATCACTTTCATCTATTGACTTCCCAAACTCTATTACATTAACAAAATAGTCTTGGCCAAAATCCATGAGGTTCACGGTGTTGTTAGGCAGCGGGTTGCTGACGACATTAGGACGAGGGGACTTTTCAATTTTCTTCTCATCTACAAGCTCTTGAATGATTCTTTTGAGGGTGAAGCACGTATTGGTGGTGTGCCCTGGGAATTGGTGGAATCGACAATACTTGCTTGTATCAAGGTTAGGATTGGGACTAGCAGGCTTGTAATTTTCCAGTGGCTTTATCATACCTGTCCTGAGCAATCCATTGTAGACCTCCTATGTAGTCATACCCAAATCATCAAACTGTCTCTGTTGCCTTGGCTGAAATCTTCCACCATTAGGACCGTTATTACCCCCTCTTTGCAGGTTGTTGACAACGTTATCTTTAACTATTTCTCTTCCCTTTGGTGCCATGGCGGAGACTGGATTTGCTGTCCGGTATCTGAAACCTCCACTACCACTGTTTCCACAAGCATTCACATTCGGGGTTTGATTAAACAATCTATTTTCACTTCTAGCTACCATCCCGACCATCTCTCGCAAATCTGGATACCAACCTTTTCTGATGGCTTCCCTGAGTACTGGCTTCACACACGACAAGAAGATATCTTTTTGGTCCTGAAGGGGAATTGGCTCTGATAGCTCTTTAAGCTTAGCATTCCAACGCTTATAAAATTTTGTAATTGATTCAACAGCCTTCTGGATAGTCCCCACTAAATCATCCCGGGTAGTACGCCATTCTAAGTTGCCTCTATACTTCTCCAAAAAGGTCTCCGTGATCTGGCTCCAAGTAGAGCGGCATTCTTGTTTCAGGGCCAAAAACCATGTGAGAGCTGGTCCTTTCAGAGTCAAATGAAAGTGGGATGCCATAAACTCGGGCGTGCAGCCCATTGCTCCCATTGTCATAACATAAGTATCTATATGAGTTTTCGGGCAAGCAGTACCGTCAAAGTCCATTTTGGGCATCTTGAATTTGTGAGGCAGAGGTGTTACTTGAGCGGGATCCACAACCTTAAGACCACTAGAACCCACGGTCAATTTATCGATCTGTTGTTGCATCTGTTTCAACAAGGCTGTCACTTCTGGCGTCAAACCTGAAATCTGGGGAATAGCTGGAGCCGCTGTTGATGAAGGCACTGGGAAATCTGAATTAGGTCCAATGGGCAAAGCTGCTGATGGGAGACCAAAAGTACTGGGGATTCCAATATTACTGTCCAACAAGCTGACCGAGCTAGGGATCCTTTTCCCATACATATCATAACCGTTAAACTACACGCCGGGGCTCTGGGAACTGTACTGCGCTGACTGACCTCTGAATTGACCAAGAGAAGAAAATCCTGTACTGACACATGGAGCTGAGTACGGAGTGGAACCATAAAGATGCTGAGTAAGGGTAGAACACACTGCAGGCTGAGGGAAACTGCCTTGGAGCTGAGACTGCTGATACCTCGGAACACTGTCTTGGCAAATCTGATTCCCTGGAAGTCGATACTGACCACTCTGCTGCACATTATACTGACCACCCTGATAGCCATCGGGGTACACACTGAACTGGGGTTGGGAATAACTGGCTTGGAACTGAGACCCATACTGAACCTGCGACATCGGGGCATTGGGAGTCGGAGAGGAAGTGAGATCAAGGAAGTTCAGTGGATGACCACCACTCTTGCTAAGACCTTGCTGAGACATTTGATTATATGCTTGGGAAGAAGGGGGAGGAAACTTTCCTTGGACACTCATAATCATTCCTGGAGATGGCATTTGCTCGGGGCGCGGGACATAGCTTGTGGGAGGAGGCATAGCATTGTAACTGAGTGGAGCAGGCTGGGCGGGAGAAACGGATCCAATCTCGTTATTGCCCTCTTCAGTAATTTCTTCATAGGAACCGTCTTCTCTACGGAGCATCGCTATTCCCCGGGCCCTCATGGCCTCAACAAAGCGGTTATGAGCTTCTTCTTCTCGGATTTTGGCATTCTGAGCTGACAGGCGGGCCTCACGCTCCCGGGTCAAAGCATCTTCCAAATTTATCCTCAACTCATCTGTAGACAGATCATTCAAGCTTGGTTGACTCATCAGACCTGAACCTCCAGCAGATTGAGCGGCAAACACATCTCCAATCCCTGCCATTTCTGATTCTGTACTGACTAAAGCTTCGGAAACTGCTAGAACTTCTTTGACAACCCGAACTAAACGAGCTCCCGGTACAGATGATCGACTCCAACTCACCATAGCTGCAGGGGTATATATACGGGTTTATGAGGTAGGGAAAGAAGAGGAAATACGGGAGAGGGAGAAGAAACGAAGAGAACAGACTCGCGCAAACAATTTATTTATCTTCAAGTATAAATCGGTGATTTAAATCCTAAGAACGGTTGGGAAAGGCTAACCCTTTATTTACGCAAACTATACCTTGGGGAAGCTTAGGGACGCAACGTTCAAATTACACTAAATGTTTTGCTTTTGAAATTAATAATAAGTAATGATACCTAAACAAAACCTAACACGACGTGGGACGGACGAGTAGCCCCAATTTCTAGGGAAATTTGGGCAGCATAACGGGTATTCTCGGGGAATTTCCAAGAAAAATCCGGCATGACCTCTCGTCGGTGCATGGTGACAATGTGGCATGATCTCTCGTTTAGGACACGCCACGGGAGTGACATGTCCTCACGCGAAACCATGTTGCATTGGCAACATGCCCACAAGGTGCGAGGTTTTGAGGAAGGTAAAAAGACTTATTAGAAATTTCAAAAACAACTCATTTTGGTGTAGTTAAAACGTTGTATCAAAAACCAACTGTGGGTAAGGTTTAAGTGTGGTGCCACCTAAACGCACAAGGGGGATGGGTTTGACATTAGGCGCCCAAGCGTTGGCGAATATTATCACCGTCCGCGATGCCGTCAATCGCACCCGAGGGTTCTAAAGCTATGTGACGTAGTGTGCGGATGACTATATTCTTTTATTTACAAAAAAAAACAAAATTTTCTATTTATTTATTTTATTTATTAAGAAAAAGAAAACACACACACACTCTCAGGGAAAAAAAAGGACAACAGTCAGCTAAGCAATCTCTCTCTTGATTCAAGGGACTGCCCTCAAGCCAAAACCTGAAACCTGTCCAGTGACTAATCCTGTCGCGTGACACAGAACATCATGGGACAAAGTTGTCGCATGACTAGGAGAGTCACTGAACCAGACTCCTGCAAAACTGAGATTAGCCCCTGCCTCTCCTTGGCAAGGGATGAAACAAACCAGTAAAGCAACATATAAAAACCACAAGCAACACACAAAAGGCATACAAGTTGTAAGATCTCATAAAATGCATGTATCACACATGATTATCAAGGATGCACATAAAATGAATACATTGGATGTCTAAACAAACGAAAGTATGACCCTCTTAGTTTTAAAAAAAACAGGTTTTCAAAAAGCATGTCCCCAGCGGAGTCGCCACTGAATGTGCGCTCGCCCGAAATAAAAAAAATAATAAAATACAAGGAGTCGCCATGCCATGCTTTTAGAGGTGCACTTTGAAAATCCTTTTTTAAAGAGAATGGGTTCGGGGGTCAGGTTACGTGTTGGGAAGAACCGAGAGTTCACCCAACACGCCTCGTCTATAGACGAGTCTTTCTAATTTAGACATTCAAATAATTCAAAAGAACGTGCAAACGATGATAATATGCAAGTGCGATAAACATGAATTTTATTGAATAAGAAAAATCATTACAACTTGTAGACCAATTGTCCGGGAGGTCACATCCCTTTACAACAATAAGAACAGATTACAAAAGAAAACAGGTCCTCTGCAAAGGATCATCCATGTCGCGTGACATAGGACTCCCTTGTCCCAATATGTCGCGTGACATCAATGGTCGCCTTGCAGAGACTCACAACTAACAGATCACAGAATCTCTAGATGAACATAAAACTACAATTAAAACCAGATCTAGACATTAAACAACATGAATATACTACTGAATATTAAAATAACCAACTAAAACAAATTACAACTGAAACATGGTCCCTGCAGATGGTCACGACATGTCGCGTGACACAGGACTCCTCATGTCCAAATGTGTCGCGTGACATAAGGTTACCATCTGCAGGTACCTCACAAACTGAGATGCAGATCCCAACAGATGCACAACAATTATATCAGAACCAATAAGAACAACATGAATTAACTACGAATTGATCAAAGGAGTGTGGATATGGGAGATCCACACTCCCTTGACATCCAAATTGCCAATCCAAGTAAATCACATCATAATCAAGCAATTGGACTCAAGTATAAACGATTTAAACAGAGAGATTGCAGTTGCCACTTGATAATCTGAGGCAGATGGAGCCTGATTATCAAGTGGAGAAGAAGAGAGAACAATTAAACAAATAGATGAGAGAGAGAAAGGAGGAGAGACTAGTTACCCTTGTAGTCCTCAACTCTTACACCAAGTTAGGTGTAGGAGTCTTCAATTCAGCTTCTGAATGGAGATCTGAGCACGAACTGAGAGCTGGATTGGAAGATCTGAAGTCTATGGGGAAGTAGGAGAGGAAATGGGTTGAAGAGAGGTAAGAGGTGAAGGAATTGGAGGGGAATTGGGTAGTTTTGGTGAGGGAGCAGGAGAGAGAGAGTTTCTGAACGAATTTTGGCAGAGTGACTTTGGGAGGTTCAAATTCGGATCCAAAACTGAGAGGGGTAGGTTCTTATTTATAGCTGCAGTCCATGTTAGCCTTGTGTCGCACGACATAACGTAACCACTTTACATGCCTTGACTTGTCGCGTGACACAAGGTGACCATAACCGTTTTTGGTGCCAAATCTGGTTCTGGAACCTTCTTGGATAATACCTAAAAAGTCCAAAATAGATTTATTCCTTTTAGGTCCCTTTGCCTGAGCAAAGTACAAAAAAGTACTTCCTTCGCGTGATACTTATGAAATGTTTCCGGAAGTCTCGAGATGGACCGGGAATTTACCAAAACGCCCCTAAATGCAATTTTATCATATTAAAATGCATCTGGAAAGGTCGCGAATTGGGTTGGCATACTTACAGGCCACCGCCTCGATTTCCTCTTGAGTGAGTTCATCAGAGGTGGAGCCTTCTTCTAATGTGAAAGTTACAGGGCCTATCTTCCTGCGGGGATGGGGAGTGCAACCAAGCTCCTTGATCATGAAGTCTTCATCGACAACTGGTCCTCCGGTGACGTGACAATTTAGAATTGGCTCATCACATTTCTGTATTAGCCTTGTGTAATCAATAGTTGGAGCGTCTCCCTTGGAGATTGCATGGATCTGGCTGTCTTCTAACCGACACAGGTCTTGAAACTGTCGCAACATGTCTTCTCCCAACACAAAGTCCCATTTGCTTGTCATTTCTGCCTTCGTGCCCCACAAATCATTAGGGATTAGTGAGACGGGTTCTGTTTCATCTGGTGAAGCATCGCAGTCGCTGAAGATTCTAAGCCCGGTTGGCGCTTTCCTTTATCATCAGTCCATGGTTCTGAAAAGATAAAGTAGGGAATGTTTTCCCCTTCCCGGACAAAGTAGCCATTGAGTGTCTTTAGATATGGCTCGAGGTTGTAATTCTTGGCCTTTGGGTCATTGTAGCCTTTGTATGCGATTCCTTCCCACTTGATTTGAGTGAAGTTCCACTCTTCTTCGTCATCTCCATCGTGGATGGAAATGATGTAGCCTAGGCCATGCTTTGTGTGAGGTGGGGGAACCGGTGGTGGTTCCGTTATCCCTTGTAAGTGCTTTCCAAGCCCCAAGCCAGGGAAGTATCCTTTTGCTTGCATCATTCTCCAAACAGGAAGGTTTCCAGAAAACCAAAGTGCCTTGGAGTAATCATTTTCATTGCAAGTTTCTATGGCATTCACGGTGCTCTCAAAGAAGTAATCAAAATTGAGAAAGGAAATACTGACTAACTATTATTGAAAAGCAAACTTGATACTCTTGCCCACAAATGAAGTCTTTAGGCAAGTAGTACCCGACTAAACTAAACTAGACTACCAATTGTTTCTTTTGCAAAAAAAAAAAGTAAATAACTGAAAAAAGAAAAGAAACCTTCATTTCTTAATCCAACCAAGGGCTCCTCCGCTAGGAGCAAGTTTGATGGTGTCATTGTCGACTAAGTCTTGGACTGCATTCTTTAGGTTGAAACAATCATTGGTGTGATGGCTATAGCATTGATGGTAGAAGCAATAGAGGTGTGGGGCTCGACCTTCCCTCTTTGGTTGGTAGCCCTCCATTGGCTTCATCACTACATCCTTGTGAAGACTTCTGAATATGTGTCCGAGAGAGATCCCTCCAAAGTCGGTGAAAATCCTACCCTTCCTTCGCTTAGCCATTTGATTGTGGAGGTCTCGAATATGGTTCTCGTAGTGTTGCACAAAGATGTTGTGACGAGACTGATATTCTGCTTCCATTTGCTCCTTGAGGTCACGATAGAGATTATTGAGACCCTCTCATCAATGTCATCTTCAATGTGAGCTTCGAGGTTGATACACTTTTGGGTCATAGCCTCGAGTTCGCTTTTGACTTCTTCAAGTTCTTCAAACAGCATCTTTGTCTTGTCAGCTTGGATCGATTCTTCCAAGTTGTGCCATGCATCGTCGTTGTCAATTTGCTGCAGGGCTTTGGCGAGTTGAGCCTTGATGTCATTTAGCTCTTCTTGCACAGATGATTGCCCGCTGTCGGAGCCACTTTCCATCTTTCGTAAATCTCTAGCAATGCGGGTGGAAGGTAAATCAAAGGCTTCTCTCCAACCTTCCACATGCTCCATTTCAGAAATAAGGGATTTGGTCAACCCTTGCAGAGTTGGTTGTTCAAGGTCCTTCTCGGTGATGACGTGCTTTTCAGTTGACATTGTGTTGGGAGTCTTGAAGTTGAGTAGCTTCGGAAAACTGACAGAAGAGATGCAGAGACGATATCAGGATCTAATCTAGCCCCAACGAGTCGGAAGCAGGCTTAAATGGCTCAGGCTCAGTTTCAGCAAATAGAGGCATTATCTCGCGCGATACATGTAGTCCCGCACGAGACAATCACACGAAAAGTCGATTTTTATTAGACCTAATTTTTGGTCGGAACGGAAAATCCGTTTTGAGGGATTTCTAAGGCCTTTATCAGAACCTAACGACTAAGCAATCAATCCGATTTTTGTAAAACAAAGCCATGCAAGATTGTTATTTGAAGGATGAGTTTATTTTCAAAGGGACATCCGAAAGGGTCATTTCGAAGGGACTTTTCCGAAGGGACTTTTTCCGAGGGGACTTTTCCGAGTCCTTCTTTATTGTCAATTTTACATGGCTTTGTTTTGGTCAAAAACAAGAAAAGATCACCAAGTCAAAACCGACCGGTCACGGAGTGATCCTAAAAAGACAATCTACATGAAAATGTGGCGATGCAGGGCTGGAAGGCTAGGCTCCCTGCGATATGACAATCTAGGTGGATTGAATACGCGGAGTGGGATGATCCAACTTTGGAGAGACCAGCGACTAGGTGGTTACCGTCATCCGTCCTTAGTGTGGGTCCCGGGTTTATAGAGGGTATGCAGTGCAATGACAGATATAGCATGAGTGCGCGTGTGTGATAGTCAATCTAGGTGATAGATAAAAAAGAGATTTTTTTTAAAATCAAAATGAAAACAAATAGTGGCTGCACCAAGTGGTTGCCTACGTTTCTCCCAATTTAGGAAGACTCAGGCCGTCGTAGTTCCACATAAAGAGAGAGAAAGAGAGATGAATAAATTAATTTACAACTCCCGAATCCCCAATGGACCGGACTTTAATTAAATAAAACCCAATCGCACGCAGTTTATAAATAATAATCAATTATTTAAATGAAATAAAGATTCGAGTTCTACATCTTAAGGGAGGCCTTAAGATGCGGGAACTCTGCAGATAACGAATTCTGGGATCCCCCTTGCGTGTTCGACTCTCGTCTTGGACAATGAGATGAACAGGAGAAACCAGAAAACAACCAGACTGCCGAGGCCATATCTCGCGCGAGATAGGATATCTCGTGCGAGATATGCCTCATCTGGGAACAGAAAAAACGATTTTTTTTTGAAAACCTCTCTTTTAATTTTGACGCAAGTTTAAGCCTCTAAATTTTAAATTCCCCAGCAGAGTCGCCACTGTGAGCGTCGTGATTGATTTTTGAGTCGCCACCTATATTATTCGTTTGGAAAACATAGAAAAACCATTTTTTTTAAAGAGACTAGGTTCGGGGCTTAGGTTATGGAATGGGTAGGTCAAGGAGCATCCATTCCACCCAATCCGGAGATCGGTCTTGCTAAAGAAAAGAGAGGTTTTCGAAAAGAAGGAAGATTTCAAATAAAACAAATAAAGATCCATTTAATGGGGTTAAACGGAATGTAGGATCGATTGCTTCGAGACCGTCCCCATGATTTGGAGAGGCTCTAGGCCGATCCTAGATTCTATGGATTTATACCACTCTAATAATCAATTAGAAAGGGATTTAGGGGTTACCTTGCGTGAGGTGATTTGGGCAGAGTTTCGACTCAAGTTCAGAATCGAATCTTGATACGGACAGAGCTTCGCCTCAGTCCTTGACTCAGGTCTTGATGTTTGTTTATCAACAAGGTTGACAAACAAACTTTGAGGTGATTTTTAGAGTGATTTTGTAGGAATCTTTCAGGGAGAGAAACCAACAAAATGTGTGTGTTGTGGAATTTCGTGGTCCCTTGAACCTTGGAAGTCACCAAGTATTTATAGGGGTTGGAGAAGTGTTGAAGATGAGATCAAACACTTCAAGAAGCTTCCAGACTCCAAAATCTATTGGTTGGCCGGATGGATGAAGTTTTATCTCGAAAAGAGGTTGAAATCGACGAGGAAACTGTCATCTGCATGCTGCAGAGGGACAATATCTCGCGCGAGACACGCCATTCCGCGCGAGATATTGCTCCTGTGGACAATTCCGTCCTTCCCTCGCTGTCTCGTATGCAGTTTAGTCCCAAACTAACTGTGGTTAGTCAAAACTTAACGAAACATGACGAAATGGTTGATTTCTACTTCTTGACTCAAAGCGAGACTTAGAGTGGTATAAATTTGATCTGATGGGTTCAGAATGGGGTGTCTACAACAACTGCTTCACATAGATTTGTTTGGACCCATAACTACTGCCAGCATAGGAGGAAGTAGATATACTTTAGTGGTGGTGGATGATTATTCAAGATATACGTGGGTTGAGATGATGATTTCCAAAGATGATTGCTATGAGATTCTCACCGCACTTTTTAAACGGCTCCAAACCCAAAAAGAAGACAACATCATTAGTGTTCGATCAGATAATGGAACAGAATTCAAGAACAACGGTGTTTCTCAATATTGTGATGACCATGGAATTGATCACAATTTTTCAACTGCTGGTGTTCCACAACAAAATGGGGTTGTGGAAAGGAAGAACAGGACATTGATTGAGGCTGGAAAGACAATGATATCTGAAGCCAAGCTGCCTCAGTATTTTTGGGCTGAAGCAATCAACACTGCATGTTTCACTCAGAACCGCTCCCTCATCAACAAAACCTATAACAAGACTCCATATGAGCTTTGAGAGGAAGAACCCCCAACATTGCATTCTTCAAGATCTTTGGCTGCAAATGCTTTATCCTCTACAATGGAAGAGAAAATAGAGGTAAATTCGGAGCCAAGGCCGACGAAGGTATTTTTGTTGGGTATGCTAAACATTCAAAAGCTTTTCGTGTTTTCAATAAAACTAGCTTAAAAATAGTTGAGTCTGTCCATGTTACATTCGATGAGCATTCTCTCCTTGAGCCACATTTGGCTCCAAATGTTGCTGATGATTTTGTTGAGCATAATGAAACAGGTGAACCATCTCAAACCGCACCTGAACCTCAATCGCAAAATCCAGCACCCTCAACTGACATTCCCCCAAACCGCACCTTTGAAACCGCACCTGAAGTTCCTACTCCAGATGCAACTCCAAGGGAAGAAGAAGTTGAGAATTCCCCATCCAGCTTATTGAACCTCTTCGTCAACTTACCTTTCATGACTTCTCTGAAGGATCTAACGACGTTCCAATTGAAGATCTTCAGCAAACCTCAGTCCAACCAGTCTTACCCCCGGAGGTTCGTGAAGTTAGCAGTCATCCTCTCTCTAATGTGATAGGTGATCTGTTTTCCGGTGTTCAAACAAGGAGATCGAAATATGATAAGAATACTTCCTTATTGTCTCAAGTTGAACCCAAGAAGATTGATGAAGCACTCCAAGATTCTAGTTTGGTCGTTGCTATGCAAGAAGAACTCAACCAGTTTGAAAGATGCAAGGTCTGGACTTTGGTGCCTAGACCTCATGATCAAGGAGTGATAGGAACTAAGTGGGTATTTAGGAATAAGATGGACGAGAATGGAAGCATCACTAGGAATAAAGCAAGGTTGGTTGCACAAGGATATAGGCAAAAAGAAGGAATCGATTATGATGAAACCTTTGCTCTAGTTGCAAGATTGGAAGCTATCAGAATCTTCTTAGCCTACGCCTCTTTCAAGCATTTCAAGTTATATCAAATGGATGTGAAGAGTGCTTTCCTCAACGGTGAACTGCAAGAGACCGTGTATGTTGCCCAACCGCCTGGATTTGAAGACTCCAAATTTCCCAATCATGTCTACAAACTCCAGAAGGCTTTGTATGGACTTAAGCAAGCTCCAAGAGCATGGTATGAGACACTCTCTAAATTTTTACTAGAAAAAGGATTTAAACGCGGTAAAATCGATACAACTCTTTTTATTGCCAAATATAATGAGCATACTTTACTTGTTCAAATATATGTCGATGATATTATTTTTGGTTCTACTAATGAGTTACTTTGTAAGCGTTTCGAGAAGCTAATGAAAAGCAAGTTTGAGATGAGCATGATGGGAGAATTAACATTCTTCCTCTGTAAAATCGATACAATCCTATATCATTCCATCCTTCGTGGGCCAGTTTTATGCAACTGCTGAATCTGGTGAGAGATTACTGTCTGATGGAAGTAAGATCAACACCTTGGTTGCTGATGTTGATGGTTTTAAGATCTCTATTGATCATCTGGATATTCGAAGCACCTTTGGATTCCATGTTTCTGGATGCCCCGTTGAAGTCGATCAAGAGGTATTAGATGCAACCGCTCATTCTACAGTCAAGCTTACCTCTTTATCTGGCTATTACAAGAAGAAGCCAAGGAAGGAGTTTGGTGAACTGATGAGCCATTTGGGCTATATAGTAGGGATGTCTGTTTGTGGTAAAACTGGTAACCACAACAACTTCACTTCTCAGCAATGGACATACTGCTGTGCTATATACAATGGGATTAAGCTCAATTGGCCCAAGATCCTTATGAGAGAATTGGCTAGCTCCATTGATACTTATCAGACAAAGATCAAGAATAAGCACATGAGATGGAGACCCTTCTACAGGCTCCTAACCGCCTTGTTTACTAGCTACCAGCATCTAGAGGTTCTGAGAATTTAAACTCCTGAATTATCTGTGCACTTGGGTGATGGAGACTCTCTTGGAACTAGGGTATGTCACAATTTCAGGTATTTTTTTGGGAATACTGAATACAAGTTCTTGTATGATGCTGATACCCATCAGCCAATGGAATTTTATGTTGAGATGACTCCTGAAACCGCGACTACAGCTCTGGGAAAGGCAATCAAGAAGGCCACAAAAAGGAAGAATCTGGTTATTGAACCGCAGCCTAAGAAGACTAGGACCACATCACTCAAACCGCGTTCTACAACCGCTGGTGCTGGTCCAAGTTCTAAACCAAAGGAAAAGATGACTCTGCAAGATGAACCTGATGATGTTGAGGAAGAAGAAGAGGATGCTAGAATAGGCCCTCTTATCAAGAAGGCCAAGAAAGCCAAAACTGCAACTGCCAAACTTTCTGAGGAGGACAAGGCTGCTTTCTACAGGGCCAAGTTAGACAAGTTGGAGAGAAAGGCAGAACTGAGGAAAACTGCAAAGGGTAAGTCAACCACTCTTGAACCCCAACCGCAACCCCAACCGCAAGTTCAACCGCAAGTTCAACCGCAACCTCCTTCTCAAACCAAACTGCCATCACCTCCAACTCAAACCCCTGCTCAAACTCCTCCTTCCTTACCCATTCAAACTCAAACCACTTCACCAGTTCCTATCCAACCTCTTTCTCCTACCAAATCCCAATCCCCCAAACCGCTCTCTCCCTCTCCACCTCCTAGAGATGATACCACTCAGGGGGAGAATCCCAGGAAGAGGAGATTCAAACAGATGGCAAAGAAGTCAACCCCCACCAAAGGGCCAAAACGCTTTCTTCAACGTGTTACCCAAACCCATATCAAAATTCCTGGTGAGACTTCTTCTTACTTTAACAAATCTTCCTCTTCTCAATATAATTCCAATTCATCCTCCCGTTCTGATCCCCATACACCTTTAACACAAGCCACCTCAAAACCTCGTGCCTTTACTGAATGGACCTCCAAGCCATCAGCAGGCCCAACTCATTCCACTTCTAGACTTAGAGACCCAACTCCATCTCCACAAAATTCTCCCATAAACCAAACATTCCCCTCCAAATCTCCTATCCCTTCACCACAAAAATCCCCTTCCACACATACAACCCTAATCATTACAACTCCTCCAACTTCCACAATTCCTACACAAACTACCCCTATCTCAACCGCCCCTATAACAACCGCCCCCATCCCAACCGCCCCTATACCAACCACCCCTATCCCAACCACCCCTATCCCAACCGCCCCATCTACCTTACCTCAAACTTTAGCCATTCCAACTTCAACCTCCTCACCCTATACAGTCCTTGCTTCTCGTATTTTTCAAACCCTTTTCTCTTAAATGCCTCAAACTGCACCTCCTAATTTTTCTGAATCGCCTCCTGCTTTCACCCATATTCCCTCATCTTCAACCGCCCCTCCACCCACTAACTACTCTCAAATTCTTTCCACCCTTAACCTTATTCAAACCCAACTCCTCATTAACCAAGGCCATATGATCAAGCTGACCGCATCCAATGCCACCCTTGAAGCTTCCAACCGCTCCCTTCAGAAGCTTGCTGATACCCAATCCCATCTGATTGCCTCTCAAACCCTTCAAATGGCTGACCATAAGAATTCTCTGAAAAGTTTTGCCCAAAGACTTGATGCCATTAAGGGGGAGAAGGACTTAGCAAACATTGTCAAATCCTCAGCTGAATCCTGTTTTGAAGGATTTCGAAAGGATCTTGCTGAAGGTATTATTCAAATTTAATCATTTGGAGATTCCAACCTTAAAGAAATGATCTCTCAACTTTCCAACTCATCCAAAACCGCTCTTGATTCCCTCCAAGCTGAAATCCTCAATGCCATCAACTCTCAACCGCCTCCCTCTCAAGACTTTCAAACCGCCTTGAATGCGGTTGAATCAAATATTCTCTCTGAAGTTGATAATGTTAAAGCTCAGCTGGAGGTCAAAACAAACTCTCTTGATGATGCCTTGATGGCCAAGCTGAATGGGATCAGGGATGAATTCAACGACCGCCTTGAAAATATCAAGTTAGGTTTCACCTCTAAACTGGAAGCCACAGTTAATGAGTTGAAATCCTCTATTAAGGTGACTGTTGATCTAGATCCCATGTCTGAAGCTTTATCAAACCAGACTGCAACAGTTCAGGGGGAGATTCATACCATGTTCAATTCTTTGAACTCCTCCTTCCATGCTTTAATTGAAGATCTAACTGCTCAAGTATCTGAAAACTCCAAGGCAGTCAGTGATTCCAATCTCAAGCTTACTTCTCAAGAAAATATCCTAGAAAGATTGGTGACCGCTCAAGGAAGGACCGCTGATGAGGTGAGAAAGATTAGAAGAGCTCTGAAGACTGAAACCTATGCATCAAACCAAGCTCGTAATCCTGAAGTCAACCAACCGCAGCAGCAGCAGCAAGGTCAAGAACCGCACCAACAATGAACCGCTTCTGCTCTGTAATTTTTGGTAAACTCTTTTGTTTGTTGGACCGCACTCTTTTATTTTTGTCCAACTTCCTTTTGTTTTTGTAACCCTTGCATTTTTCTTTTCTACCTTTGTAATCTGTAACCGCAGTGGTAGTAATGAAAAATGCATCATTAGTTCCAAAACCTTGTTCATATCAAACTGCTTGTTTGTAGAACAATGAAACCGCTTATGGTCATAAACCTCATTCAAATATTTTTCAACTTAAAATCACTCTTTTGAATTGATGTTTAAACATTCAGTTTAAACCGCACTTTAAACTTAAACTCATATCTTTTCAAGTGCACTGAATGCATTTCTATACTTATCATGTTGTAATTTTCAATCTTTCAATAGTATAGAAATCTATAGCTTAAGCTAGTGTGTGCATTGACTTGGGACATGAATTACCATGTTAATTCTTATGGACATGTTTTTACCAAGTACAATGTTTGCTTCAGTTATAGTAGGTAATGGCATCAATCAAATAGGGAGAGATTGTTGGGTATGCATATTTTAACCCTCCTATTTTGTATTAGATTTGATTGATACCATAACCTCCTGTCTATTTTAAGGACTTTAGGACCCTATGTAATGAAGCTTAGACTTCAATTTTTTAGCTAAGTCCATTTTATAGAATAGGTTAAATTTAGGCTTGAAGACTGGCACAAGACTCATTGGATTTGAGAGTTGCAGTTCAAAAGTTTCAAACCGCACTTCCAACCGCCCTAGC
This sequence comes from Adenophora triphylla var. japonica, assembly GCA_022495995.1. Classification (NCBI taxonomy): domain Eukaryota; kingdom Viridiplantae; phylum Streptophyta; class Magnoliopsida; order Asterales; family Campanulaceae; genus Adenophora; species Adenophora triphylla. The sequence goes on along the minus strand of JAFEMH010001713.1, from coordinate 82,993 downwards.
AAAACCGCTTGCAGCAATTGCTTGGTGGAACTCCTTATTTGAAACTACCTTTGAACAAGCTGCAGTGCAACTACACTTGTGAACCGCACCTGTGCAGTTCAACATCAACCGCACTCTGCAACCTCACTGGAGTTACCAACCGCACTTATCAAACCGCATGTACTCCAGAACCACCCCAATGATTGAAGACTTGAAGTGAACCACCTTTTACCATTGTAATCCACATCAGCAATATCTAAAGTCAACCACCATATCTTGTCACGTGATTCAATGTCAGAGAAGATCTGCAAGGATCTTGAAAAAGTGACAGGTGTCCAAACCTCATTGCTTGCAGCTGGAGCCTGATCAGCTTTATCTGCAACTGCTGTACCAAAGGACAAAAGTGGTTGCTGTGGACCAATGGGAATGCATCAAGTACTGTCCTTACAACAGCTGTGTCCAACGGCTATATTTGAGATGCTTGGGTATAAATACCCCCAATCTTCACCATTTGAAGATTGCTTGAAAAATTGAGAAGTGCTGTGTTCATAGAAGCTGAAGCTCTGCCCAGAAATTATTCAACCCTTTGAATCTTCATCTTCTACCTTCAAGAAATATTCCCCAGCCCAGAAATCAAGCCTTAACACATTCAAGAATCATTGTGCTCTACATCTCAAAGATTTAAAGAGCCTTGATCTTGTTCTCACACACACACCTCACTTGCTTAATCACATAGATTATTCATTTGAGATACACTGGTTATAGTCTAGGATTTGATCTTCATAGAATAGATTTTAGATTTGAGTATCAATCTTTGTAACTTGTATTCTCTCTCATACTCAATATAAAATCTAACTCTTAGAAAATCCAAGACTAACCATCTTGGTAGTGGACGTAGATCGTTTATCGATTGAACCACTCCAAATCACGTGTTCTTATATTTCTGCATTTATATTTCTTGTGCTTACTAATTATTTATCTCTGTCTCTGTTTGATCTTTATTTAGATATCCATTATTGTGAAATAGTGTTTGGAGTTAACATTGTCTAAAATACACTTTTTTGTAAAACGCACTTACCAACTGCTCTATCAAAACCACTTTACAAACCACCTCTATCAAAACCGCTTTGTAACTCAAGTATTCCGCGGTGCATTTTATAATTCAACTTGCAGTGTATTATTAACTGCAAGAGGTTTTGTAAGAAAGAGGTTTAGTTTTCAAAAGAGGGCGAAAAATTTGTAACAGCTATTCACCCCCCCCCCTCTAGCTGTATTTTCCCCTTTGTTGCCACCTTTGGGACCAACAGATCGCTTGGAGAACTTGAAGGAAGGTTTCAATTCTATGCTTGGAACCAAAATCAATGAGTTGAAAATCTCTCTGAAGGTAACTACAGATCTAGAGCCTATTCAAGAAGCCATTTCAAACCAGACTGCAGCAATTCAGGGGGAGATTCACACTTTCTACAACACTCTCAACTCCTCCATTGTACTTCAATCTGATGAAATTAAGGAGAGTTTTGCTGCCAATACCAGAACAGTTGATGCAATAAATTCAACCGCTGCTCAATCTGTGACCGCACTTAGAGCAGTTGAGACAACTCTTGGAAGATCAACTGGAGAGGTTAGAGCCTTGAGAAGAATCCTTCGTGGAGAAAGTTCAGCATATAGACCTACTGAACCGCGTGTTCCTGAGCAATAAGTGAATCAGCGTCGTGATCAATCGCGTCATCAACCTTCCCAGCGACCGTATGATCAGCAACATCATCAGCATTAGGACCGCTCTTTCCTTGTAATATTTCCTTTCCTTTGCTGAAATCCTATTTTTGCTAAGTTGGACCGCACTCCATGTATTTCTTTTGTCCAATTTCTTTTGCTTTTTGTAACCTTGTATTTTGCTTTCCTACCAATGTAACATGTAACTGCAAAGGTAGTAATGAAAAATGCATCATTGGTTCCAAAATCTTGTTCATACTAAACTGCTTGTTTGTAGAACAATGAAACCGCAATAGTTAAAACCTCATTCAAATATTTTCTAACTTAAAATCATATTTTTGAAATGAAGTTTAAACATTCATTTTAAACCGCACTTTAAACTTAAACTCATATTTCTTCAAGTGCACTGAATGGATTTCTATACTTTCAAGTTGTAAGTTTTTCAACCTTTCAAATAGTATAGAAGTCTATAGCTTAAGCTAGTGTGTGCATTGACTTGGGACATGAATTACCATGTTAATTCTTATGGACATGTTTTTACCAAGTACAATGTTTGCTTTTGTTATAGTAGGTAATGGCATCAATCAAATAGGGGAAGATTGTTGGGTATGCATTATTTTAACCCTCCTAGAATAGCTTATGATTTGATTGATACCATAACCTCCTCTCTATTTTAAGGACTTTAAGACCATATGTAATGAAGCTTAGACTTCAATTTTTTAGCTAAGTCCATTTCATAAAATAGATTAAATTAGGCTTGAAGACTGGCACAAGACTCATTGGATATGAGGTTGCAGTTCAAGAGGTTCAGACCACTTCATCCAACCGCACTAAGCAAACCGCTCCTAGCAACTGCTTTGTGGAATTCCTTTATCTGAAATCGCTCTTTGACAATCTCAGTGCAATCGCCTTGATGTGAACCGCATTTGTAATGCAGTTCCAACCGCACTGATGAAATCTCTTCTGGTGTAACCGCACTTGTCACAACCGCTTTACACCAGACCGCATCCAATGATTGAAGACTTGAAGTGAACCACTTTTGACCGTTGGAATCCACGTCAGCAATATCAAATGTCAACCACCAAATCTTGTCACGTGATTCAATTTCAGAGAAGATATGCAAGGATCTTAAAAAGGTAACAGGTGTCTTAACTACCTTAACTGCAGCTGAGGCCTGATCAGCTTTACCTGCAACTGTTGTACCAAAGAACAAAAGTGGATATTGTGGACCAATGGGAAAGCACCAGTACAGTCCTTGCACAGCTGTGTCCAACTATAAGTACTCCAATCTGGATCACCCTCTTCCGAACACACGGGAAACACCGCAGACTCACAAACGCAGTCTCGAAGTCCCGTGACACTAAAAAACACTAAAAAACCCTCAACCAAACCAAGGGAGGGACCTTTCTGGGACAAAAAGGGACAAAAGGACTTTTTAGGAATTTTTCAGAAATTGGAAAAGCATATATGGTCCGTACGGACCTCTTTGCTTCAATGATTACTTAATCCCCTTAAAGTCCAAGTTATTCCCTCAAATCCCGGAGTGCATCATTACTGAAATGCATGGTTGGTCCGTACGGACCTTATTGCATGACAGATTGGTCCGTACGGACCTCCTTGTCACCAGACATCATAATTTCAGTATCCTCTTAAAGTCCAAGTTATTCCCTCAAATCGAGGAAAACCAAAATCTTGGATTACGAGGAATGTCCGTACGGACCTTCTTGCACAAAATCTGGCACTATAAATAGAGGGCTCCCCTCCCTCTTCTCTCCTCTCCCCCCAGCCTTCTGGCACCCCTCTAAGTCCTCTCGAGGCACTCCCGGCCCCTTTCGAATCATTCCAAGGCCTTCCGAGCCCCCTTGCGGTGCTCCGAAGCCTCTCCGAGCGCTCCCGCGACGCTCCTGCGCTGCCTCGAGACACTCTCGAGGTACTCTGAGGCCCCTCGTGGTACTCCGAGGCCTTGCCTGGTCTTTCCCAAGGCGTCCCGGCTCTTTCCGAGTCAAACCGGCGATTCCGGCCCATGCCAAACCTCTGCCCGAATCCAACCGACGATCCCAACCCACGTCGAACCTCTGCTCGAGTGATCCCTGCGATCCCAACGCACGCCGAACCTCTGCCTGAGTGATCCCTGCGATCCCAACGCACGCCGAAACTCTGTCCGCAGACAACCGGCTCATCCCGAAGCAATCCCGGTCCTTACCGGAACACTATTCCATCCTCAAACACTATTCCCCCGCGAAAGACAGACACGAACCAACATTGGTAAGGCTTCCTTCCATTACTATTTCAATACATTTCAATAAAGCAGTGTACAATGTAGACATCCGATACAGCATGCATTTTTAAAAGCACATACACACACACACAACAGTTAAAGAATATAAAGGGGTACCGAAAGACTCGTTTTTACGAGGCGACTCGGGTGAGCTCTAAGATTCTAATATTCTCTTCCCGAGGAGTCATCTGACCTCCGAACTCAAAAATCTCATCACACAAAAACAGTTTATATTTTAAACTGATGCCCTTTTCAATGTTTTGGGATTAATAAAAACGGCGTGGCGACTCTACAAGCAAAAACACGGCGAGACATTCTCCAACACCGCAAAAACGGGAATGAGTCAGATACTGGGGCGCGAACGCGCTGCCTATCGGATCCGGGCGACAATTCCCGAACGCGAGCGAAATGCGAGATGACCGGGGGGGACCCCGCGCGCGCGAGCCGGACCCCGGGTAATTTCAGTTGGCGACTCCGCTGGGGAAGTTTTGTTTTAAAAACTTTTAAACAAAACAAAAGATTTTTAAAACGATGATGAGGGTCAAACTTTCATTCTACCCCTTCTCTTTAACTGTTGTGTGTGTGTGCATGTGCTTTACGTTTTCATTTTACAAAAAAAATAAAAAATACAAAAAAAATGCATCAATATACATCTGTGTACATACATTTAAAATTCTTCAAAAACTTCTGTTTTACTCAGAAAAAGAATTTTAGAGACCGCACACTACTCGCACTACTGCCTCGGTTACACCGCACGCTACTCGCAATGCTGCCTCGGTTACACCGCACGCTACGCGCACTGCTGTCTCGGATACACTGCACACTACAACCCTTAACCCAGGGTGGTCTTAGTTTCAGTTCGTTTGGCCTTCCTACGCCTCTCGGACGGGCACGAGATCATCCCAAACATCCCATCCTAGCCATGTGTCAACCCTGCACGTTGGAGTCTTGAGTCACACTCTGTCCAGACCCGGTTGGTTTTTACCCAGTCCGTGTCATACAAGCCTGGATACATATCCCATGCCGGCCATTTTCTGAGTCGAAGCTCGGAACTCAAGAAACCTTGCGCAAGCAAAGCGATGAAAGGTCATGCTAAAATCTTGACCCGATCTTGATTTTCCGAAGCTACACCCAGACGATGTTCCGTCCTGGATATACATCCATGCCCACATGACACCATGTCATCAAGCCTTTAATATGTCAGCCATGTTGATATGACCCAACCAACGCCTAACGTCACAGATCCCTTGCGCAAGCAAGGTAAAGAGAGGTCATGCCGAACTCTTGAACCGATCTTGACTCAATGGCCGGCTCGACTCACTATTCACATGGCTAGCGCATTAAAACGAACATGACAGGCTCGGTTCTTAGGTTCAATTTTTTCTTTTAGGCCGGTGGAAACTGCTTGCCCTATAGGACCCTCGCCCGGGGCTGTCCACCCTGGGATGTCGAAATACAGGTGCAAAACGAGGGGCTTATAGCCGCACAGATGGTCTCCACTGACCCAGGATCTAGCATAGTTGCGAAAAAGAAGAGCAATCTTTTCCAACCTACCTAAGACTCTGAGAAAACACGTTTTAAGTAAATTAAAACAACAAAAAAAATAAAAAAAAGAAGCAGAAACCGCATGTCACGTGAGCTTTCCCCCTTTTACCCCGAACGGCCTTCCCGTGTCTAAACCTTGCCCATCACCCCCTCCAGCGAACCGAGAGTGGTTGAGAATACCCGGGAGCCGCCTTTTCAGTATCGAGGTCACAAGGTCCGACAGCCCTTCCAGTTCAACGGTCCGCACCGTCCGCTACTCCCCCATAACGGGATCAACATATAACAGTGAGGGAAACGGAACCTCGCCACTAAGGAACCTTCAGACAATGGAGGAGGTGCTGCGAGCCTTCAAAACTATCAAGAAGCGCCAAGAAGAGCAAAGCAAGCTCGGATCGTAGACACCTGCGTCTTCGAGGAACCGTTGCAGTTCCCCAACCCGATGGAACCTTCGTTCTCATTGAAGACGAAGAAATACCGGCTCCCCCGGTTTCTCAAAGCTATCAGCAGGTCCCGCCTCCGCCAAGCTACGAGATCCCAGCAACGCAAAGCAGCTCTCGCTCAAAGCTTCACTCAGGCGTCAGTCAAGTAGCTCCGACATGCCCGCCTCAAGACGGTCGGCTTCCCGGCTCACGCACACCAAGCTCGGTATCAACAAAGACACATATGTGCTCGCTTCCGCATCCCAATGCATCTCGGTGTCCCCCAGGATTCAATCTTCTGCCTTTATACGAGCCTCGCAGCCATAACCAAAAATCCCCATGCTTACCGGGGACAGGCATCCCAAGCGGATATCCCGACATCTCATGCCTGCCACCCGCTAGTCTACCACTTGGGGCTAATGAAACATTTCCCTAATTCCCAAACACAACCCTTAGTGGACCTGGCAATCACGCCCTTAACTTCAACACTCCAGGGTATGGGTTGGTATACACTCAACTACCTCCCCAAGCCTCCCGAATGGCGATCTCGTCAGCCAATCCACCTCCATCTTCGGTTTCCATCCCCGAAAATGACAACCCGCCTCAACCTGCCGATCCCCACATCGCTTCGCTGATCGAGAAAATGAAGGACATGCAAGGCAAGCTAGCCAGTTCTCGAAAGGACTCCCTCCTGCCCACTGATCCAAACAAGGTGGTCCCGCTTCCTCTGAAATTCAGGATGTCGGAAATGGAAAAGTTTGACGGAACAGAATGCCCAAAAACCCACATTGACACCTATGTCTTGGGAATGAGAGCCAAAGGGGAAACCCCTCAACAAATGGCGGATCACTTCCAGCACTCCCTGAAATCCACAGCGCTAAGGTGGTTCCTCAATGTAAAGGCAGAAAACCGCTCCACATGGGACCAAATCAGCGAGATCTTCCTGGAAAAGTACCGCGCCAACCTTGAGTGGGATACAAACCGCCACGATCCGCAAGCCACCGAACAAAAAGATGACGAACCAAGAGGGCGAGTTCTACAAAAGATGGAATTGGAAGCTTAGCGAGATAATGGATCCGCTTTCCAAAGAAGAGCAAATGGACATCTTCCATTCCTGTCTCAAACCATCTCTGAGGACCTTGATCAGCCATCACTTCTATCCAGACCTCTGTGCTATGGTCAACGCCGGAACTAAGTTTGAGAAGACTCTGAGCCTTCAGAAGACAACAACAACCCCTGCTTCGTCTTACCGCTATCGGACAAACCCGTCGCCTTCAAAGACTCCGTCCCGAACAAAGGAAAAGAAGCAGCCGGAACGGTACACTACATCTAGAACGGAGCTCAAGTAAACCGCGATCAGGCACCCCCGAGGAACAACAATCCCCCTCGCTTCCCACAGTTCCAACATTTTGACAACCTCGAAATGCCTCTGGGCCAAGTATTTGAAGCATTGGTAAAGCGAAATCTCCTCAAGCCTCTCGAGAATTTCCAGCCAAAGACTCCCAAGCCCAACATGGATATGAGCAAGCACTGCGCCTTCCACAACTACCCCAGCCACACCACCGACAACTGCTTCGTGCTAAAGCAAGTGGTCCAGGGGCTAATCGAAGAGGGAAAGTTGGAATGCCCTCGTGGCCCCAATACCATCGAAAATCCATTCCCCCGAAACGACAGGGTGAACTCAATAGCCTTCGACGAAACTCCAAGCGAGAACAGGCCCCCTGCAATTTCTGAAACCGTCAGCATGCTATCCCGCTATGACTGGGAACGAGAAACCAGAGTCAAACGGTCTCGTGACCGAGAATCCAGACAAGAACGACCAAGTGCAACTGTCTCTCTACGATCTTTGCCCCGACCAAGGCACACCAATGGATGGATCGAACGCTCCCCCGAGGAGACTGAGTCAAATGGTAGCACGGGAAGCGGTCTAGCCTTCACAGACGATGACTTGCCGATATGTGAAAACAGACACAATGAGGCCCTCCTCATCCTCATCAAAATAGAGATGTTATTCCTCCCGAACGTCTTGATTGATAACGGCTCCGCAGTCAACATCATCGCCCTGAGCACATTGAAACGACTCCGTATCGACCGTTCCCTGATAAGGCCTTCGCCCCGGATAATACGAGCCTACGACTCCACTCCACAATCAATCGTAGGAGTCATCAATCTGAGGGTCCAATTCGATGCACATGCTGGAGTCGGTAGAGTTCCAAGTCGTGGAAATAAAACCAACCTTCTCTGCCCTGCTGGGACGACCATGGATACATCAGATGAAGGCAGTGTCATCTACTCTTCACCAATGCGTGAAATTTATCAACGCCAAGGGAATGCTCGAGGTAATCCGCGGCAGCAGCACAATGACAAGCGCTTGGCCAGCAAGCTACGACCCAGAAGAAGGTCCCGACATGACCGAATACTCTTCTCCAGATGAGTCTCCAATCCTGTCCCGCTACGAAGTGGATCCCTACATCCACGCTCTAAGCCACGATGAGCTAGAAATTGAAGAGCTCATGGGTCAAGATGACAACTCCGACATATGCGAATGCGAAGAATGCTTAAGAGAGGATCAAGAGATGGACGCCCAGATGGAGATTGACCGAGGAGTAGACCCCTACTTCGCCGAAAACCCTCTTGCAAACTGGCTCATCACCGACCCACTGGTACAGGACAACCCTCTGGCCGACACTCTCGGATCTCACAGGGGACACCATCACAAAGATAGTCCAATTCAACATCCTTGTTCGACCTAGATGAACAGTGGCGCCACCTCCTCCAAAGCCTAATCAGGGAAGGAGAGATAGCATGCCCCCTTGAGTCAGACATTGTAAATGTCGTCCAAGCAAAGATCCCAGATAAAGAGATAGATTCTATGATAATGATCAACATCAGCAAGGAACAACTCCGAATCAGCGAATGCTTCGCCCTCCTGGAAGTAGCCCTCAATGACTTCTACTGTCCAGGACCCCCAAAATCTGGTAGCAACACCAATGGAGGGACATCATTAGAGGAGCAACCAAAAACCTCCGCGATCTGGTTTGAAATCGAACCACATGCAAGCTATCCTCCGGGATCTGTGCCAACTGAAGATTGGCCACCAAAGCCATCGCCACTCCCTCTAGAGCTACTGCCTGCCACGAGTAATGAAGCCTGGTCCAATCCCTCGTCGCCTATAGTCTAGCTTCGAGTCGTGTTGTCTGTGAATTCATGTCTTTCGAGTCATCTTATGGCTCTACGCCGAAAGATCGTGAGTCCATAATCAACAATGTATAGTCTTTGCGCTTTCAATAAAAGGTCCGACCTTTCTAGAATATCCTTTCATTGCATCTTTAACAAATGATGAGCTAACTAATCAAAACAGTTAATAACAACTCATCCACACAAAGAAGCAAACACATTAATTGAATAAATGCATCAAGCAAACATTTAAGCATGTTGTCAAACGAGAGATAAACCGGGCCCAAGCTGCTGAGAAGGTTTTAATCACAGCGATTTGCGAGATTGCTGAAGAGCCAAAGAGACGCAAGTCCGAAGCCATTTCCATCAATGAGCCATGGTACAATCAGATCTTCCAATACCTCAAAAACGGGGAAACTGCCTTCATGAACAAGGAAGGTCAACGCAGGGAAGGAGTCAAAGCCAAGAGCATCATGGCCCTAAAACGCCTCGCCTCTTACTTTGTCATCCTCAGGGACATGTTGTAGAAGAAACGCTACCAAGGACCACTCCTACGCTGCATCAGCCAGGAAGAAGCAAGCGAGCTCATGAACGATGTCCACAATGGGGCTTGCGGTCCCCACATGAACGCCAGGGCCCTAATGCAAATCATTCTTCGAATGGGCTACTACTAGATCTCCATGGAGGCAGACTGCATCCACTTTGTCCGAAGCTGCGACAAGTGCCAACGGTTCTCCAACCTCAATCATCTACCTCCTCACGATCTCTACTGCATGACTACGCCCTGGCCCTTCGCCACTTGGGGAATTGACGTCATTGGGAAAATCGCTCTGCCAGGCAACAACGGCCACGAGTTCATCTTGGTAGCCATCGACTACTTCACCAAATGGGTCGAGACTAAGTCCTACAAGGTGCTCACCTCCAAGAAAGTGGCACATTTCCTCAGGGAAAACATCATCTGCCGATACGGCATCCCGAATGAAGTCATATCAGACAACGGCTCACACTTCGAAGGAGAATGCGACAGACTGCTGGCCGAATTCAAAATCACACGCCACAAGTCTTCCCCCTACCGGCCACAAACAAACGACGCCGTAGAAGCAGCAAACAAGTCCCTCGAATGGATCATCCGAAAAATGACCACTCGAGGACGAGATTGGCCCGAGAAGTTGCACCTTGAACTTTGGGGCTACCGAACATCAGTCAAAACAGCCACGGGAGAAACCTCATTCGCCCTGACATATGGGATGGAAGCAGTCCTTCCCATTGAATTGGAAATTCCCTCACTCCGAGTGCTGCTGGAAAATGAAATCAACGAAGTTGAATGGCTTCGAACCCGACACGACGAATTGGCTCTGCTAGATGAGCGACGACTAAAGGCCATGGAACACGTCCGAGCCTACCAAAGCAGGATGGCTAGAGCTTTCGACAAGAAAGTCAAGTCCCGAGACATCAGGGAAGGCGACCTGGTACTCAAAGAAAAGCCTCCCACTCGAACCAACCCATTGGGAAAATGGGAACCAACATGGATCGGCCCTTTCGTGGTTCAAAAGATCTTCTCCGGAGGTGCCATGAAGCTGACAGACCTAGACGGCAATCCCTTCATGAATCCAGTCAACGGAAGCAAACTTCACAGATACTTCGCCTAAAGAAGAACAACTGTGCATCTCTTGGCACTCCATGTAGTGTCGAACTACGCAGACCTGAGCCCTCTAGTCCGGGGGAACGTAGGCAACCTTATTTGGTCCGGTCTAAAAACACAGAAAAAAGTCAAAAGTTTGAATGTCAATCAAGACCTCCATCAAACTACACACTTTCCAAGAGCATTCCCCCAACGTCACCTTGACCAAGTCAAACGACGGCGGCAAAATCAAAGGACATCCGAAGGTCACTCAGCGTCAAACGACTGACCCATGTCTGCTTCCAAGCCAGAGGCTTATCTTCGCCCTCACACGCTTCAAAAAAAAAAAGAGCTCGAGCAAGGGCTCTCAAAAAAATAATAACAAAAAAAAAGAGCTCAAGCAGAAGCTGCGAAAATGAGGTCTAGAGCCCGACGCCAACAAACAAGAGGCAAGGAAGCTACGGAAAAGACCGTCAAAACAACTTGTCAGGGGATCACCCAACCTCTCAGCCAAACACAAAGCCAAAGCAAAAGGGATTGCCGTCAAGGCCCAGGCTGCTTCAATCCGCAAATGCAACAGAAAAGTCCAAAGATGGACGCCGCCAAGGTGCACAAAAGACACAAAAGCAAACAAGAGATCTTGCGTCTCGATAAAGCTTTAAAAGTAAATCACAAATCTCTAACGATTACAACATTTCTTGATGAGTTCAAGCACGGTCTACTCTCAAGTTCACAACATGCTAAAAGACAGCTTAATACATTTAATAAATAATGTGTTTGCAATGCAATGAATGGATACCTAGGAGGTCATTCCGCGCCATCTGCGCTTGTCCCCTCGCCATTCATCCCTTTCTTCCCTCGTCCCCGGCGAGTCTTCTTTCGCTCCACGCGAGCCAGCTCTGCGTCTCTCAGTCCGAGATTAGGGATCCTCCCCGTCGAATCAAACAATCCAGCAGCTCTCAGGGCTTCATTCGCCCGTGCTTCGGCTTGGATCTCCTCCCTGCGAGTCTGCAAAAGGGGACCTCTCTCCGTCAGTCGGTCAACTCTAGTCTCGTAGTCAAACAAAGTGTCTCACGTAACATCCTGAGGGTCAGACCAGGCTTCGGTACTCCTAAGGCAATATCTACTACGGCAATCGGGACCCAGAATTGCTCCACGCCTGCTCCCCAAAGCCACTTGGGACTGCCCAACACGCTGCTCATACCAGGCCAGGTACTGGGTAGTCAATACGACACTCTCCCGACGTCTAAGGAGCACCACGGGAGGAAAAGCGGAATACTTCCATACCCTCAAAAAATACAGAAGAACACCAGGAGCTGCCATACAAAGAGGAGTTACCTCCGCAGTAGCAAGGTCATCCCAGCCCAACAGAGGCTCCTACTTCATCCCAAACTGCCAGGAAACAAGCGACGAAATATAAAAGGAGGACCAAGACAAACCTGGAACTCTGACCACATAGGACCCTTCCTGAAAGGCCCTCCTAGTCTCAATCCCCCAGTGCAGAACCCACCAACGGATCTGATGCATACCAAGCTGTGCCATCCATCTCTCCCAGGCGGATTGATCCATATCCAACACAAGAGGTCGCCGAGCAAACGACCACGGACTAAACGACGTCGGAGCCTCGGGCATGGCCTGAAGTCTCTCCCTCAGCCACAAGGTGAGCAAAGCGGGGCTTCCCCCTCTCATGAACCGATCCCCAGTCGCCAGACGATCAATACCATGAAGAGTCTCCCCCAACACCAACGGGACAATATCCTCTCCAACTCTGTAGTGCCCAACCACATCTTGCAAAGCGCCATCGCAAACCCCAAGGGAGCTGACCATGAAAAGCGTCGCTATCACGCACAAGGCAAACGCATCCCAAGAGACATCTCTCTCATCATCAACCATAAACCGCTCCGGCAGCGCATAAATGTCAATATAACCCGAATCAAGGATCATGTCTTGCACTTCTCCCAACGAAGTCCGAAGAAAGCCTGCAAGCTTCACGTTCACGGCAGCACTGCCAATCAAAGGAAGCGAGATGGCCTCCACCTCCGGTCCTCCAATCAAAGCTCGAAATCCTCAAAGTTGGGCACCATCTCATTGTAGGAGAAGCAATACAAATGCCTCCTAACATCCCAGAACTTCGCGGTAGCCCGCAACAATTCCCAATCAGGAACCAACTCCTTGAGGGACCAAACCGAGCAAAGTCGAAACCTTACCTCGAAAGCCCGCCTCTGATGCCTCATACGGTGTCGCATCCACATTTTCAGCCGCTCAAGGAATTGTGCTTGCCACTCCTGCGAAAGCCTTGGCAAAATTCATGGAACGTACGAAGAATCCATGGCAAAAATGGAGATTCCTAGAGAAAATGGGGAAGAAAGCTCGAAAATGGCTGCAAATGGGGAGTGGGGAAGTCCAGACATCCGGAAAGCATTTATCCCTTCCCAAAAGCAAAGGTGATCCGTACGGACCTCATTGCACCCCAAGTTGGTCCGTACGGACCTTGTTGCATCATGGGCCCATTTTCCCAGCAAACAGTACAACAACCACTGTTCCCCGCAGGACCTTGCTCCAAGCTGCCCAAAACCTGGCCAAAGCCATTTTCGGCAAGCATACACTACCCAGAGACGTACTCCCAGCTCACGTGGCATGCACAAATAATAAAATAGCAACAATTCCTAGGACAACTCCCGGGAATCACGAAATACGGCATTACATCTTAAAATAAAATATTTTGCGGTGCAAGTGCGAATGTTTTATTACAAGTACACATAATGTCTGTTGCTAAACAAAAAAAAGAAGATACAGAAAGAGGGAAAGCAAATGAGCCCTAATCTAACTCCTCATCATCATCACCAACATCCTCAAGCGAAAAGTCGGGCACCCCGGCAAACTCGCCAGCCACACCCTCATCATCAGAATACTGAACCCCCTCCTGGGGTGGGTACTCAAAATACTCTGAAGGCAGGCTCGAAGAAGGCAGGCTCTGATGCACTCTCACCCGGTGCCTCCTGCGAAGGCCAGAACTGGTGAAAGACCGGCGGCCTCTGGACTCCCGAAGATGTCCCGGCATCCATGCTATGCCGCCCCCTAGAGGGTCCCTCAAGCTGCGGCTCTGGCTCAACCCTCGGCGGAGGAGAATCCACAGAATGCCTCCAAGGCATCGGCTCTTACGCCGGCACACGCCGCGAAGACCTGCAAGACATCTTCCCGCCATCTTCTTCGCAAAGGACCGCATCGCCACATAACGGCGGGTCAGCGTGTCGTAGGCTCTCCCGGAGATCTGCACAAACAAACAGCCAAAGAAACGCTCAACTAAAGAAATACAGGCATACAAAAGAGAAAAATACAGAAAAGATGCCAAGACAGAAAAGAATAAGCACACTCACAGACACATTCGGGTCAACCCGATAAGCAGCAGGAGCCAGCTCAGGCACGGGTACCGACACCCTATGCCTCGACGAGTCGCCCCATATATATGTGAAATCTGGCCCAGGCACCGGAACCTCTGGGGGATCTGGCGGGCCAGTCTCCCTCTCCCTTGCCAACACCTGTGGCGTTCTCAACTTTCTCCTAACGAAGGACCCATACTCCTCTCCAAACAAGACAAACTCATCGGCACTCACGCCGCCCATATATCTCTCAAACTCCAGCACGTCCATATCCCGGGAATCCATCATCCCAAAAGGCGGGTCCCTCGGAGCCAGGAGGAGCATACCCGGGCCATACTGCCAGAAGACTCTCTCTCCCAAGTACATGACATCACAGTTCAGGCCCCGCAGCATCTTCCTCTGCGCCGTCACCACGGGACCGCCCTCGAACTCGTCAGCCCCATATCGAGCCCAGGGGTACAGAGCAAACTCCGTCGGGCTATCCCTCCCCATGTACTCATGCACCTCCCCGTAGGCAATGGTGAGCTTCCCCCTACTCGTCCTCCTCCTCCTCGCAGGACGGGCCCAGCCCAACATAGCAGGATAGGCCGCTATGGCCTCAGCATCTCGGTCCCACGGGAAGCACCGGAAGATCTCATAGAACCACACTTGTGACAAAAGCAGAAAAGGCTCAGTGCAAAAGAAAATGGAGAAATGACAGGTTGCTAATCAAAAACAGCAATAAACTCATACCTCCAAAGCAAAGTCAAAGCAGCCCAAAGAATTAGCCACACCTCGGCTAAACCGGTCCAAAGAGAAATAAAGCTCGGCCAGGCCCGCCTCGCCCCAAGCTATCTCGCAAACCCTCTCCAAGTCAATCAAACTCTCCAGCAGAGCAAAGGGAGCCGTAGTTGCGTGATTCGAGAACAGAGTCTCAGAAAGGGCAAACCACAGGAAGGATCGTGCCAGCTGATCCGCCGTCACCATGCCGGTACCACGGCAATAGGCCCCAATACTGGCCGTGATCCGCATCTCCACATCGCTGTACAGCATGCCCAGGCCCCTACGAGGAAGAGGCGTGAAGCCCAACAGCTCAGCCAGCACCTCATCAGATATCCTCTCCCTCCACCGCACTGGCCCTCCTTTGAAGGAAAGCCCGGTGATAGCAGAAAAATCGGTGGGAGTCACTGTCACCTCGCCCCAGCTCAAATGGAAGGTGTGGGTGGTATCCCACCAATACTCGAACAAGCCTAGGAAGATGCTCTTGTTCTTCCTCTTATCAGAAATCCCGGCTAAGTTCTCCACGAACGTGCCCAAGCCAGAACCATAAACCAGCCTCTTAGGGCTCGGCCTGCCCCCCATAGAGATGTCCGGCAACTGCTGCCACAGCTCCACTACAGCCTCGATCGACCCTCGAGACTTCATCTTTTTGGCTTTCCCAGATAAAAGCCCCTCATCCTGCAGGTAAACACAGAAAAGGTACGTCAGTCACAGTACTTAATGCAAAACACCAAAAGAAAAGTAGGGTGTCCGTCCCAACATTGCACACAATTTTCGCATGTAACCCGTCACAAAACACGGCATGCATTGCACATAATTTTCCCCATGCAGTCCGTCACAAAACATGGTACACACTGTACAAATTTTCTCAACAGAGGGATTAAGCCCTACACGACACATTTTCACAAGACCAGTCACAAAACACGGCACATATTACACATAAACTCCCCACAAAGTCTGTCACCAAAAACACGGCACACACTACATTACACATTTTCAGAAAAGTTCATCCCTACACGACACATACTTTCAGACAAAACCCGTCACAAAACACGGCACATGTCACATTTTTCACAAAATTTATCCCTACATGGCAATTTTTCTCACAATGTATACACAGAAATAGCATAAGGTACAAAACACCAAAGCATGCATTTCAAAGAGAGGCACTTTATTTTTACAAATAAGAGCCAATCTACACATTTTTGCACAACAATCACATACCCACAATTTTTACATGCTCAATTTCAACAATTCATCACGAATTTCACAAAAAGCATGGCAAACAACAAAAGCCCCAAATATGCGAAAAACTAACACCTAGTTCTAGCATACAACAATTCAAGCAAGGAATCAAGACGAAATCGATTTCTTACCTCCCCGACGTTCCTAACTCGCCTAGTGTGCACCTCCGGATTCGAATACAATACATCCGGATTTCTCGACGAAGGCACGAAGGAAGTGCAATTCCGTTGAAGCTCCGCCCTTTACTCGATCATCTCTTGGCTCCGTTGACGACATCCTCTCCTTGATCCTTCCGCCATTACAAGCAACTCAAGCTAAATGTGGAGGATTTTCTAAGGATTTTTGGCACAAAAATGGAGTTTCCTCTCCCTCTCTCTCGCTGGTGCACAAACTGGAAGAAGAAGAAATGGGAAAAGCCTCGGGTCTGAAGCTGGTCAAAACCTGGGAACTGTAAAAATCAGCATTGGTCCGTACAGACCTCTTTGCACCCCAGGTTGGTCCATATGGACCTTCTTGCAACCCGTGGCCAAATTACTTCTTTGCCCTTATAATCTTTGCCCCTGGCTGTCCAAAGGCCTATTTCAGCAGATTCAATGCAGTTTGGTCCTCAACCCAACAAAACCAACCCCGGCCGTCATCGTAAGTCCGGATTTCGCACACTAAACGGCAACGCAGACCCCGGCCGTCATCGTAAGCTCGGATTTCGCCCACTAAACGGCAACTCAGACACCGGCCGTCATCGTAAGCCCCGACCTCGCCCACTAAACGGTAAAGCAAGCACAAAGGGAGCCAGCACCTCCAAGCACAAACCTCAAGGCGCAAAACGCCTCCCAAATGCCAAATGGTGAATCAACCACCGGCCCTCAAAGTAAGCTCGAAGTTACCTTCTCAGCGGAAAAGCCCCTACAAGGCCACATATCCCCAGCAGATGAACACCGGCAGTCATCGTAAGTCCAACCTTTTCCCCAGCGGACAAAACGCGAGGCATTCACACCTCTCACAATCAAAGCACAAGGCAGCCACGCCTCCACAACCGCAGTCAGAAGACGAATCAAGTCCTCATACATGACACAACATCAGTCAGAAGACCAATCAAGTCCTCATACATGACACAACCGCAGTCAAAAGACGAATCAAGTCCTCATATATGACACAACCGCAGTCAGAAGACGAATCAAGTCCTCATACATGACATACCTCCAGCCCGGAAGGCTTTAAACCACTCGGTCTGGAAGACCGTATAAACCTCCCAAATCACTATCTCCAGCCCGGAAGGCTTTAAACCACCCGATTCGGAAAATCGTAAAATTTCCATCTCAGGACGCCACCACGTCCTCAAAGTCGACCTCGGTGGTCACACGACACTTCCGGACACCACCACGCCCGCATACATTCACAATTTCATGATCTCTGAACTACGACCAGGCTTGATTCCCGCTAGGGATACGTAGGAATCCTGTCACAGGGTCCAGCCATCGACCTATGCGGTCACCCAGGACGCCTCCACGTCCTTACAATCGACCTCGGCGGTCACCACATCCTTAGGGCACCACCATGCCCTCGCATCATATTAGGACGGGACACATCCTCCTACACCACAAACCATCTTCTCGTAAGATTACCCATCTTCTAGTAAGATTGCACACCCAGGACGCCTCCACGTCCTTACCATCGACCTATGCGGTCACCCAGGATGCCTCCACGTCCTTACCATCGACCTATGCGGCCACCCAGGATGCCTTCACGTCCTTACCACCGACCTATACGGTCACCCAGGACGCCTCCACGTCCTTACCACCGACCTATGCGGTCACCCAGGACGCCTCCACATCCTTACCACCGACCTATACGGTCACCCAGGATGCCTCCACGTCCTTACCATCGACCTATACGGTCACCCAGGATGCCTCCACATCCTTACCACCGACCTATCCGATCACCCAGGATGCCTCCACGTCCTTACCAACGACCTATACGGTCACCCTGGATGCCTCGACGTCCTTACCACCGACCTTTGCGATCACCCACAGGATGCCACCACATCCACACACAGAGTTTCAGTCAGAGGACATCTCACGTCCCCGTACACAACAACACTCACCCCACATACGAACTACGATCAGGCTTGATTCCCACTAGGGATACGTAGGGATCCTATCACAAGGTCCAGCCAAATGACCTATACGGTCACACAATAGGACACCGCCATGTCCTCACGCACCGACCTACACGGTCATTTCCTCTCCCAGCACGCGATCCAGATTAGGACCCTTATCTTATCGACTACCCCACTTCCTCCGTAAGTGACATCGTCGAGGGGCTTCTGTAAGTACCCCAATCTGGATCACCCTCTTCCGAACACACGGGAAACACCGCAGACTCACAAACGCAGTCTCGAAGACCCGTGACACTCAAAAACACTCAAAAACCCCCAACCAAACCAAGGGAGGGACCTTTATGGGACAAAAAGGGACAAAAGGACTTTTTAGGAATTTTTTAGAAATTGGAAAAGCATATATGGTCCGTACGGACCTCTTTACTTCAATGATTACTGAATCCCCTTAAAGTCAAAGTTATTCCCTCAAATCCTGGAGTGCATTATTACTGAAATGCATGGTTGGTCCGTACGGACCTTATTGCATGACAGATTGGTCCGTACGGACCTCCTTGTCACCAGACATCATAATTTCAGTATCCTCTTAAAGTCTAAGTTATTCCCTCAAATCGAGGAAAATCAAAATCTTGGATTACGAGGAAGGTTCGTACGGACCTTCTTGCACAAAATCTGACACTATAAATAGAGGGATCCCCCTCCCTAATTTCACACACCTCCCTCTTCTCTCCTCTCCCCTAGCCTTCTGGCACCCCTCTAAGTCCTCTCGAGGCACTCCCGACCCCTTTTAGATCATTCCGAGGCCTTCCGAACCCCCTTGCGGTGCTCCGAAGCCTCTCCGAGCGTTCCCGCGACGCTCCCGCGCTGCCCCAAGGCACTCTCGAGGTACTCTGAGGCCCCTCGTGGTACTCCAAGTCCTTGCCTGGTCTTTCCCAAGGCATCCCGGCTCTTTCCGAGTCAAACCGGTGATTCCGGCCCACGTCGAACCTCTGCCCGAATCCAACCGACGATCCCAACCCACGCCGAACCTCTGCCCGAGTGATCCCTGCGATCCCAACGCACGCCGAACCTCTGCCCGAGTAATCCCTGCGATCCCAACGCACGCCGAAACTCTGTCCGCAGACAACCGGCTCATCCCGAAGCAATCCCGGTTCGTACCGGAACACTATTCCATCCTCAAACACTATTCCCCCGCGGAAGATAAACATGAACCAACATTGGTAAGGCTTCCTTCCATTACTATTTCAATACATTTCAATAAAGCAGTGTACAATGTAGACATCCGATACATCATGCATTTTTAAAAGCACATACACATACACACACAACAGTTAAAGAATATAAAGGGGTACCGAAAGACTCGTTTTTACGAGGCGACTCGGGTGAGCTCTAAGATTCTAATATTCTCTTCCCGAGGAGTCATCTGACCTCCGAACTCAAAAATCTCATCACACAAAAATAGTTTATATTTTAAACTGATGCACTTTTTTCAATATTTTGGGCTTAATAAAAACGGCGTGGCGACTCTACAAGCAAAAACACGGCGAGACATTCTCTAACACCACAAAAATGGGAATGAGCCAGATGCCGGGGCGCGAACGCGCTGCCTATCGGATACGGGTGACAATTCCCGAACGCAAGCGAAATGCGAGATGACCGGGGGGGATCCTCGCGCGCGAGCTGGACCCTGGGTAATTTCACCAACGGCTATATCATTGGTTCTTGGGTATAAATGCCGCAAATCTTCATTATTTGAAGATTGCTTGAGAAATTAATTTGCTGTGAGTTCATAAGAAGCTGAAACTCTGCCCAGAAATTCTTAGTCCCTTTAATCTTCATCTTCTACTTCAAGAAATATTTCCCAGCCCAGAAATCAAGCCTTAACACATCAAGAATCATTGTGCTCTCCATCTCATAGATTTAAAGAGCCTTTATCTTGGATACACACACACACCTCACTTGTTTAATCACATAGATTATACATTTGAGAAACACCGGTTATAGTCTAGGATTTGTTCTTCATAGAAAATATTTTAGATCTGAGTATTACTCATTTTAATTTGTAATCTCTCATACTCAATATAAAATCTCTCTTAGAAAATCCAAGACTAACCATCTTGGTAGTGGACGTAGATCGTTTATCGATTGAACCACTCCAAATAGTGTGTTCTTACATTTCTGCATTTATTATTTCTTGTGCTTACTAATTATCTATCTTTATCTCTGTTTGATCTTATTTATAGTTATCCATTACTGTGAATTGTGTTTTGAGTTAACTTTGTCAAATCTCACTTTTAGTTTTATAACTGCTCACAAAACCGCACTATAAACCGCTTTGCAAACCGCACCTCCAAAATCGCTTTGTAACTCAAATATTCCGCTGTGCATTTTACAACTCTACTTGCAGTTTCTAACACACTGCAAGCAGTTTTGTAAGCTAAGAGGTTTAGTTTTATAAGAGGGCAAAAAATTTGTAACAACTATTTACCCCCCCCTCCTCCTCTAGCTATTTTTCACCCTTGTTGCCACCTTTGGGACCAACAGTGGCGACTTGACCCAAATCGCTTATCAAAATTGCATGCGGCAAACGGTACCTGGCCTAAACCGCGCGGCCAAACCTCATTTGGCCAAAAATCTCACTGATCAAAAACCGCATTTGATCAAAACCGCTCGTAATCAAACCCGCATTTAAATACAAACCTCATTTGATACAAACCACATCACCTGGAAGCCTTAGTTGATGCCAACCGCATTAACTGCTTAAAATTGCATACATATCGCCTTTGACTAAACTGGCGACTTTGATCCCTTGGCCAAACCTTCTTGTTTCAACATTTTGCTTGGAACCTTTAAGCCAGGTCTTTTCTGTGCCTGTTAAAAAGCTAGTTCTTTTTGTGCCTGGCACCTTTTAGCCAGGTCTTTTCTGTGCCTGGCACCTTTAAGCCAGGTCTTTTCTGTGCCTGACACATTTAAGCCAGGTCTTTTGGTGACTGGCACCTTTAAGCCAGGTCTTTTCTGTGCCTCGTAACTTTAAGCCAGGTCTTTCTTTGCTTGTAAAAAAGCCAAGACTTGCTATGCCTGGCACCTTTAAGCCAGGTCTTGCTGTGACTGGCACCTTTAAGCCAGGTCTTTCTGTGCTTGGCACCTTTGGCACCTTTAAGCCAGGTCTTTCTGTGCCTGGCACCTTTAAGCCAGGTCTTTCCTGGGCGGCAACCTCCTCGCCCCCACCTTCAAGCTTTCTCTTCTTCAGCGGCAACCTTCATGGCCGCCATCTTTAAGCTTTATCTTCTTCAGCGGCAACCTTCATGGCCGCCATCTTCAAGCTTTATCTTCTTTAGCGGCAACCTTCATGGCCGCCATCTTCAAGCTTTATCTTCTTCAGCGGCCTTCTGAAGCGACAAAATTTCCTTGCCTTTATCTCCTTTCCTCAAGTTCACGCTTTACCGCCATCTCGTGCTCTTGCGCTCCTCGTTTCATGAAACACAAAGTTAACATTTGTTAGAATTGGACAGTTATTCGACAAAAACTGTACAAAGATGTCGCCAAGAAATTTCCTCCACCCTTTCAATAATACACCAAATTACATCAGACTATCAATTTTTACATAATTTCCCCCTCCTTAATTATGCGACAAACAAACTATTCTAATTACAAGGAAAGCGATTTAACTTTTACTATCTAACATGCGACAATCAAAATAACATAGACATAAACAAAAACGATAACTTCACTGGTAAAACTGCTTCAGGTGATCAACATTCCATGCATTTTTCAGCTCCTCGCCATCCTTCTTCTTCAGCTTATAAGTCCCTTCACGAACGACCTTTGTTACTTGGAACGGGCCCTCCCACTTTTCATTCTACTTTGTAAATCCCGGTTTTGGTCCAGTGGCCTCCACACTCCTGAGGACCCAATCCCCGACATTGAATGACCTCTTGTTAACTCTTTTATCATGTTGCGCCTTCATCTTTTGTTTGTAATTGATCATTCTCATTCTTGCCTGAAACCTCTTCTCGTCAGTCAAATCAAGGTTATTGCAGCGCCTTTGCCCATTTCTCGCCTCATCATAATAAGCCACCCTATAAGTCGGAAAGGCCATCTCGACTGGCGCCATTGCCTCTAATCCATAAGTAAGCACAAATGTGGTTTCTCCAGTTGATCCCTTTACAGTTGTTCTCATGTACCATAAAGCCGTAGGTAATTCCTCCAACCAAGCTCCACCCCTTCCTTCCAAATTCTTGCACAGGGTGGCAATGATTTGTTTGTTTGCCGCCTCAGCCTTCCCTTTACACTACGGCCTATAGACTGTCGACATCCAATGTTTAACATTCAACCTCGCACATTCTGCAGAAAATTTCTTCCCAAATTGAGTCCCATAATCTAAAACAATCGCCCTTGGCAGCCCATATCTACACCAAATATTCTCTTGCACAAACTTTATAACATTATCCTCGCTGATTGTCGCCAGTGCTTTCGCCTCTGTCCACTTTGTAAAATAGTCCACCGTGACAACCACGTGCTGACCTCCGCCCTTTGCCTTCGGGAAAGGCCCTATCAAATCAATCCCCCACATATCAAAAGGCCATGTCGCCACGATCGGGGTTTGCTAAGTTGCGAGCTGCCTAGGAATATTACCATGTCTTTGGCACTTCTCGCATTTCTTCACATAGCTTTCAGCATCTTTCCTCAAGCTTGGCCAATAATACCCATGGAATAAAACTTTATCGGCCAGGGTTCTTGCACAAGGGTGGCCGCCACACACGCCTTCATGAATCTCGAATAAAACTTTCTGCACCATTCTTGGCTCTACACACCTCATCAACGACTTTGAAAAAGATTTTCTGTAAAGAATGTCGTCCTGAACTATAAATCGCGGCGAGGTCACCTTTATAAGCTTGGCATTTTCTTCATCAGGCGGCAACTCTCCCTTTGTCCAAAAATTCTTTGATCTCAATCACCCAATTCTTTTCAGCTTCATCAATTTCCATAATCAGCGGCCTGTTGATTGCCGACATGTCAACGTATTCAACTAGCGGCTCACTAGCCGTGCTCTGCACATCTCCTCCTACCGACCTACTCAATGAATCTGCCCATGAATTTTCAGCTCTGTCTATCTGCACCAACTCCCAAAACTCAAACCCCATCAAAATATTTCTTGCCATATTACAATACTTCATCAAAATTGGATTCAACACCCCGTACTCGCCCTTCACTTGGTTAACAATCAACTGGGAGTCTGAATGAATGACAATCTTAGTCAACCCGATGTCTCTCGCCAGCTCAATCCTCGCAACTAATGCCTCATACTCTGCCTGGTTATTTGAAACATTAAATTTAAACCCCAGCGCCTTCTCGTACTTAAGCTCCTCATCAGGCGAGACCATAGTGATTCCCGCTCCACCTTTGTCTTTGGATGAAGAACCGTCCACATGCAAAATCCAACAACCTTGCGGCCTTTCCATTTCTTCAACCAAACTCGGCACAACCCTCTTTGCTGCTCGTTTCTTGCTTCCCTCTTCAACCAGCTCAGCCTGCGACTTGGTGAAAGAAGTTTCTACAATAAAATCAGTCAAAGCCCGCGCCTTTATTGCCCGACAAGATTCGTACCTTATATCAAATTATGTCAACTCAATCGACCATTTCAGTAATCTTCCCGCTGTATCAGGCTGCTGCAAAATTTTCCTTAACGGGGCATCAGTCAAAATGACAATGGTATGTGCGACAAAATAATCTCTCAATTTACTTGCGGTAACCACCAAAGCATAAGCCAGCTTCTCAGCATTAAAGTATCTCGCCTCAATCTCGCTCAGCGCCTTGGATACATAATACACCGGCCTCTGAATGCCCCCATCCTCTCTTACCAATACAGCAGCCACCACATAATCTGACGCCGCCAAGTAAACATACAATTCCTCTCCCTTAACAGGGCTGCATAATAATGGCGGCTTCCCCAAATAATTCTTCATCTGCTAGAAAGTGGCATCACATTCCTCATCCCAAGCAAATATCTTCCCTCCTTTCAAAACCTTAAAGAACGGCAAACACCTTTTCGTAGATCTAGAAATGAATCTCCCCAAAGCAATAATCCTCCCATTCAACCTCTAGATCTCGTGAATAGTCTTGGGAGGCAACATATCCAGCAAGGCTTGAATCTCCTCCGGGTTGGCCTCAATCCCTCTCCTATTCACCAAAAAACCCAAAAAACTTTCCCGCAGTCACCCCAAATGTGCACTTGCTGGGGCTCAACTTCATAGAATATTTCCTCAGATTCTCAAATGTTTATGCGAGATCCCTCAGATGGTCACTTTCCTTGGTCTTGATCACCATATCATCAATATAAGCTTCAATATTCCGCCCAATCTGCGACTTGAATACTTCATTCAGCATTCTTTGGTATGTCGCTCCTGTGTTCTTCAATCCAAATGGTATCATCTTGTAACAAAAATTTACCTTTGGCATCCTGAAGGCCGTCTTCGCCCTATCCTCCTCAGCCATTTTAATCTGATGATATCCAGAATAAGCATCAATGAAACTAAAAACTTTTTGGCCGGCAATCGAATCAACCAATTTATCAATCTTCGGGAGCGGGTAACAATCTTTGGGGCAAGCCATATTCAAATCTGTAAAGTCTATGCACATCCTCTACTTCTTGTTCGACTTCAACACCATAACAAGGCACGCCAACCAAATAGGGTACTGGATCTTTTCTATGATTCCCGCCTTCAAAAGCTTATCCACTTCCTCTAAAACTGCCTTTTCCTTCTCAGGTGACAAATGCCTAACCTTGAGCTTAAATGGCTCGATATTGGGGTCAGCATTCAGGCAGTGCATGGAGACATTTTCATCAATGTCCCTCATATCTTCTGGTCGCCACGCAAACATATCTAAATTTTCCTTCAAAAACTCCACCAAGCAATCCCGCTCATCCCGCGACAAATGTTTCCCAATCTTGATCCTTTGCTCCGGGAAATAACTGTTTATCTTTACTTCTTCCAGCTCTTTGCCTGCCTTGATGTCAGGCTCATCCCTGGTCTGTAACGTTTCAACCTCAATCCTTTTTCGATTCTTTCCCCTAGCGACAACTACCTTTCTGGGATCAGCAAAAACATTCCATGTAGGCCGCCCTTCACTATCCTCGACCTCCACGGTCTCACAATCTTCTTCTGAATCGTCGAAAATCTCTTCAACTATCTCCTTGATTCTCGGCTCATCCATCTGAACAAATCGCACCATTCTGGCATAACTCAAGTTTGGGGCCACATTCACCACCTCCATTCCCAAATCATTCACGCTAGCGACTTCCTGCTCAGCTGCCCTTTTTCAGGTTCTCGCACATCGACCACTTCAACTTCCTGCACTTCTTCAATCTCAACCATTTCGGCCTCTCGTACTTCATCAATAATCTCAATCTCTAAATTCACTGGGGCCACACTTGCCGCCGCGATAACCATTACCGTACCATTCCTCATGCTTTCAGTTACCTCCCAATCAATCTCGTCTTCAATAACCTCAACCACATTGTTTCTCAACTGGCGATAAGCAGACTTGTAGTCATTGAGCTCGTGCTTTCCGCCTTAGCTTTCTGCATCTCCTTTCTTCCTTATCACCATGATCATTTCACTTTTCAAACATCCTATGCCATTAGGAGTGGGATACTTCACCCTCTGGTGAGGGATGGATAACACCATTTCAAAACTTTGCATAAATGGGATCCCCACAATCGTATTGTAAGGGGAAACCAAGTCAATCACAATAAATTCAATATTCTTGCCTCTCGCCAGCCTGTCCTCGCCAATCTCAACCTCCAACATGATCATGCCCTTCACCTTAACAACATAGTTTGTAAACCTCTCCAAATATCCCATGTAAGGCACCAAATTCGCATCAGTGTAATTCATTCTCTTGAAAGCCTCGTAATACAAAACATTTATGCTTGCCCCTGAATCCACCATAACTCTCTGCACTATATTGTTGCCTGGATAGATGGTTATTATCATGGGTTGGCTCCCATGGCTCTTGGTAATGGCCAACTCTCGCCTAGAAAAGCTAATTACTCTATCTTCACTGCTGGCATACTGAGGGACATTAAAACTATGCGACAATGTCATTATCTGATTATTCAACTGAGCCACACTAGGCAACGAATCTTGAATAACATCCACCAAGTTTCTCTCAGGCCTATCCTCCTCATCTCGCCCCACGTTTCGCTCAAGGTATTCCTTTAAATCGCCTCCATCAATCTTAGCCTGAATCACCCTCCTCAGATCATAGCAATCTTCCATCAAATGCCCATTGGCCTGATGATATTCAAAAAAACTATGCTGGTCCTTGGCTCCTAGGGTTCCTTCCTTTATGGGATAAGCTGGCAGCAAGTTCACCTTCTTCAAAATCTCACTGATCGGGGTGTTCAGCCTGTCATACATATTAATCCTCCTTGGACCGTGGCCTCCGATCGGCCACCACTTCCTCCTTCCTGATTCCCTCCGCGGCCTCCTCTACTACCCCTATTTTCATCGTTCACATAATCAATCCTTTCCTTAACACTCTTCTTAGCCGCTGATGTTGTCGCTGGAGTCACTCTCACATCATTATCCTCTCCGCCACAATATCCGGAAACTCTTTCATCTGACTCCCAGTGTCTCCGGCAACCTCATGCCCAATTCCCGCTTGAAAGGACTAGGCAGGAAACTGGCATTGTATAACATGATGATATGGCTCTGCTCAATGTCGGAAATATGATTTGCGACTTTCATAAACCTGTCAGTAAAGCTCGCAATCCCCTCTCCAGCTTTCTGCTTAATCCCGCATAATTCCTGCTTTCTCATGGGCTGCACCCCAGACGCACTGAATCTCGCCAAGAACTTTCTTTTGAAATCCTGATAGCCAGAAATTGATTCTGACGGCTGGGCTAAGAACCACTCCAAAGCATGATCTGTCAGCATGATCGCCAGCACTCTACATAAGACAGCCTCACTTTCAGTCAACAAGGAAAAAGTTACCTTGAACCCTCCCACATGGGTTTTTGCCCAGGAATTCCCAGAATAACTCGACAGGTTCGGCATACGGAAGGTAGGATCTGGGGCAGCACTCTGAATACTCTTTGTAAATGGGGCAAAATAGGAACCCTTTTCTTCCACTGGCTTGGTTTCCGCTTCCAACTCTTTGATTTTCTTGGCCATCTCAGCCATTTCAGCCTTCCACTTCTCATTTTCCTCCTTCTTGGCCTTTTCAACCTCGGCGGCCTTGGCAATCTCCGCGGCTTTCACAGCCTCAGCAACTTTCTCAGCCTCTGCAACCTTCTTGCCTTTTTCCTTTTCCTTATCTTTATCCCTCCTTTAATGCCTCCTCTGATCTCTATACCGAGGTGACCTTTCATCATGGTGCACCCTCTTAGAATGTCGCGAATGGTGCGACCTTTCCTCCCTGTAGGTCCTGTCATCAGAATACTTTGAGCGGCTAGGCTTGTTCGACTTATCTATAGTCGACCCCTCATCACTTTTATACTCATAGAAGTAGGAATCTACTCACGAGTTTCCCAACTTGTAATACACTTTCTTCCTTTTTCCTCCTTCATCAAACTCTTGATGCTTTTGCTTCACCACGGCCCCTTCTGATCTCGCCTTTACTGGTTCTTGCCTATGCTCTTTAACTTTCTCCTTAGGCAGCGGCATATCCCTCGCCCGCCTATCTCCCTCTTTGCCACACTTTTGCTGGCCGCTTGCTCTCCTGCTGGGGTCTTTCCAGCTAACCCTGCTAACATCTCCGGCGGGATCTGAGAAGGCTCCTGATCCATCTCCCTCAACTTCTTGTTGTTTGCAAGAACTTGCAATAACAACCCATTGTTAGCCATTAACTGGTCCGCCTTCGCTCTTACATCTTCATTCTTCGAGGGGGCGGGATCCGGCTCGTCAGCTCTCCCCTTTGCTTTATCAGCTCGCCCCTTGGATTCCTGCTCCCTGGCATGCCTGATTGTCGAATCAGTCTCCATGGACTGCACCTCACCATCCCTTATAGACCCTGGCCTGTTCTTGCGGGTATCCTATGTGTTGGGTGTTGCCAGTGTCAAATTCTGGGCAGCTTTCGACAGAATTCCTTTATCCAGACCCATTTTATCAACTTTTTTGGGTTTACAACAGGTATACAAACTAAAACAAAGCTTATCAACACAAGAAAATACACTGACAGCAACTGGGCAGTAGGGTTTTCTGGGCTCTAACTCAAGAACAAGAACAACAACCTCTCAAAAACACCAAGAAACCACCATAAACTTCATCGGACCAAACAAAGAAGAAGAAAACAGTCCCGATAATGGAACCAACTGATGCTACCAAGCAAATCTGGTTGCACAGGAACGGTCTTGGTAACTCCTTTGGATGGTTTCCTACACACATGCAAAAACATAAACTAGGTCGGGGGTGGCTCCGGCAAAACCCCTCCGGCGTGAGAGTAAGATTTCTTGTCACAAACTGGGAAACAACAATGGAGTTTAGAGAGAATAGTGAGAGAACGTACCCTAAACTTTGTCTCAAAGGTTTATATACTCCCATACCCCCATGTGCCTTGCACATGGGAGACACTTGTCAATCATCCACATATGGTGCCAACCAACTCCAAAGTTAGTGTAAAAGTACTATTCACCTTGTCAAATCACCTCATATTTGACGGCTATAGTGGGTCCAGCTGGCAGTCCAACCGCCATTCAAAGTCACCATTCATGTAAGCCGCCAGATGACAATCAAAAGATCAAGCGGCAATACTCAGATTGCCACCAATTCTAGCCTTCGTAACAACGAGATTCTCGCCATTGGCCATATCACATTGAATTGTAATACCTCAAGGTATGTATCTCGCTTTACCTTACTCTCACGTGCCGGTCAATGTATGTCGCCCTATTACCCATGTCGCCTTATCACCCTGAGCCTATTTTAATACCCATTCCGAACGTATTTGGCCCATTATACCTGTTGGGCCTAATTTACTGTTCAGGCCCAAATTCATTTTTCATAATCAAATCAACCGCGGACAGAAAGACGCTCATGGTCAAAACCGTGTTCCTCTCATACCGTCCCAGTCAAGATTGAAGGGATCTAGATCGTCAGCCAGGTGACCGCGGGAGTTGTGACAGTCCCATCCGTGCCCGCATCAAATATCATTGACCGCGCCCAAGATGTTGACTGCGGTCTCACCCCAAACTCCCGGTTGTCTCACCAGACTCCCGATTAAAGCCAAAGCTTATTGAGCATGTTTACTTACTGGATCTGACATGCAAGTAGCCGGCTCACTCCCATCGCATTGAATGCGGCTCAGTCAGGCGCCTACTATCGCCATTAATGTGCCGCGTCAACTCTCCTAAATACACGGCTCCTGTCCCTATCAACGACATCCCATTTGACAGTGAATCTTCCTTCCCTGACAGAGCCAATCTGATGCGTACACGCGTATCTAGTCAAAGACTAAGTTGCCCTTTAGGGTTGACCTCATGGCTTACCTCAATAAGCACCTCTCCATCACGTATAAATAGAAGACCTTTGTCCCCTTGGACAAGGTAAGTGCCAAATTGACATTATAAGTCATTGTCTAAACCCTAAACACATACACACACACTCTAAGACATTTCAAGGTCTTATTCTCAGGTTATTATATCCTTATTGATATCTTATCCTCACACCCGACGGCCTAAGTTGGATTAACATCCGACTTTGACCTTAACGGTGCTTTGCTTTGTTGTGTTCTATGTACGCTCAAAATATGAGTATAAAATAGTCCCTCCGTGACTCCCTCCCACACAAATGTTTTCGTTTGTTATTTTTATTTGTCACAAAAAATAGCATCGTTTTCAAAATTGTTAAATTGAAACAGAAGAGAAGAGGAAGAGAGATAATGGGAGAACTATGGAAGAAAGAGGAAGTAATAAAATAATAATCAAACATTATTAAGTTTAGTAATGTAATAGAAAATAGATTGTTAAAATATTTCAACAGTCAATTAAGACTATTATCATGAAATGTAGATCATTAATTTGCATTAGGTTCTTAAGTTGCAAAAAGAATGACAATTAAAAATTAAACTGTGATCAATATAAATGAAAATAATTAATTAATATTTACTATAATTCAGTGTTAACTCTAAAGTGGTCAAAGGACTTGTGTTCAAACGCCATCTTTAGCAGATTCCAATCTGTAGAGGTTTGGGGTTCAAAATACCTCCTTTTTTACTATAATTGTTTCTGACTATAATTGAGATTAAGTGGTTAGAAATTAAAAAGAAAGGTCTAAAGTGAAAATAACCTTCCTAAGACACCAAGAATCATTGTTAATACTGAAATTTTCTATTCCAAAGTGAAAATTTTGTTGGGATCGGTTACAAACCAAAACATGAAAGGATTTGGGTTGCACGGAAAAAGGAAAATATGAGCAAATTTGGTTGTTTCCTATTTGATTTGGTTTCCTTTTGGCTACATAATTCTTTTCTTGGGAAGGAAGTAGTTTAATTCTTGGAGAAGGAATTGAAATCCTTTAAGGTTTAGGTTTGTTGTTCCTATAAATACAACTGATGGCCTATAATATTGTGGTGCTAAGAAATTTAGCAAGAGAGAATCTGCGAGATCCACAAAGAGAGTCAAAACCATTGGTACGTCTTTGGGTGCCCTTAGGAGCATTCCATGGATAATCTAAATTATGTCTAGGGGCTTTAAGGTGGGTGTGTGTTTACATAGATAAAGAGAAGGATGACTCCGAGGGAGATTATGGGTCTTTATTTGTAACACAACAAATTGGTGATATTATTGAATATATTGGATTGGTAGTGCCCCCAAATATAGTCCAAAAGAGTGAACCGGGTGAACAAATTGTGTGATTCTTGTCTTTTATTACTATTCATATGGATGTTGCATGCATATTATCTCTTCCTTTTACACTTGGTATGGGACAAGTACTGCTCGGAAACCACCATTTCCCAACAACCGATATCAGCTCTTTGACTAGAAAATCATGGCTGTCGGAATTGGATGCGGTACGGTACGATGCGGTGCACTACGGTGCAGAGCTTCGATTAACGGAGATCAGGGATGCTCAAAATTGATTGGATGTGGCTGCAGGAACATGGATCAGAGTTAGGGGCTGCAAAAAATCTTTTAATTTTATGTTACTTAGATCAAATAGGATCAATGTTTCTTAAATCCTAAATCTTGATGGATTTGGGATTGCAGGGATTCCGATCAAGGTTGAAGAGATCCAATTAGCATTAGGGAACAGATTCAAGACCAGAGTTGCAGGGATCCAGACGGGATCATGGCTACGGAGATCTAGGTGGATTAGGTGTTATTGAGGATTTGGTGGGAGCAGCAATGATGGGTTGAAATGGATCAACATGGAAATTTGATGGGGTCAAATTTGGGCAACGGATCCGGAGAAAGTCATGAAAAGAAAGAGACAGGAGATTCAAGTTTTTAGACCTTGATCTTGATGAGTGTGGATTAAATATGTGTGCAGATCACGTGTAGATCACGGTTAGAGTGCATTAATCTTGAAGAAGATTAGTCAAGTGATATTTTTATTTGGAAGCATCGTTTCATCTAAGGGCAGCAGCACAAGGGTATGAAATTTTACTTTGGGCGAGTCAAGATTTTGGATAGGACTATATTGCAGTTAGGTGATTTGCAAGGAAATTCAAACATGGAATAGAAGACTTGGATTCTGTGAGCAGTCACAAAGGAAGGTTGGTGGTCGCCTTCGACTATGGTTATACAGGATTGCAAGGAGCTAACTTGGTAGTTTGAATGGAAATGTGTGATTGTACAACACATATAATGGCTCATTGAGGAAATGGGGCGTATCCTAATGACAAACGGCGGGGGGCCGAGATATCAATGGTGGGAAAATCTCATGAACGGTATGTTGGTAGAAAGTTGGTTGTTGAAGGCTAGCTAGTGGGAACAACTTGGCTAACATGAGTGTTATCCAGAACCGAGTTGCGATGGTTGTATTGGGACACAGACAGGACCAAGACTGTGAAGGCTTGTGGTTCGCACAGGGGTTCGTGGGTAGAAATAAGAGACAAACGAGTAGAGATGGTTACAAGGAGGATCACTTTGGAGGTGAAGACTCGGGGCAAGAGATTTCGACTGTTATGTTGAAGACTTACGCTTCGCTTCAACTCATTTCTTTGGGCTTTGTCGAGCTTGTGATTTGATTTTTGGCGGAAGTCAAATGTAGTAGTCACAATATGTGGAAATCATTCTCAAGTGGGAGTTTGATGGTGGAAGTCACTTGTGGTTTGTCTCCAGGTGGGATATTGTTGGGATTGGATACAAACCAAAGCATGAGAGGATTCGGGTTGCACGGAAAAAGGAAAATAGGAACAAATTTGGTTGTTTCCTAATTTGATTTGGTTTCCTTTTGACAACAAAATCTTTTTTTTCTTGGGTAGGAAACAGTTTACTTCTTGGAGAAGAAATTAGAATCATTTAGGGTTTAGGTTTGTTGTTCCTATAAATACAATTGTGACCTAGAATATTGTGGTTCTAAAAAAATTAACCAGAGAGAATTAGTGAGATTCACAAAGAGGTTCAAAGGCATTGGTAGGTCTTTGGGGTGCTGTGAGTACCCCAATCCAACTCACGACCTAATGAAAATGCCTTTTACTCAATAAAAGTGCGCTAGGGAGCGTTTTGGTAAATTTTCGGTTCATTCTGAGACTTCCGAGAAAATTTTATAAGTTTCTTGCTAAGGAAATACCTTTCGGTCTTTTTTCCATGCAGAAGGACATACAGGGGATTATACAGTTTGGACCTATTAGGAATTAATCCAGGAAGGGTCCAGAATTCGCCACCTTGCATGTTTCTAGAAGGAAAAGGTTATGTCTCCTTCTGTCGTGCGACACAATCAGCCATGTCGATCATTCCGGTCTGCCACCTTGCAGGGTTCTAGAAGGAAAACGGTTATGCTCGTTATGTCGTGCGACACAAGTGGCCAGCTCCATACAGCCTATAAATAGAGCCCTGCACCTCTCATTTCAGGATCCCTTTCAGCTCCTTAATGTCATGCTGCCAAAATACGCTCAGAAGCTCGTCCTTCTCCTCAAAAACACACCAACTCTCTCAAATCATTCTCTCTCCCATACTCAATTCACCCACTTACTCTCATACACTTCGTACACATTGAAGGTCCAAAGCTACACCTAATCTAAGGATTCTAATCCGCTTTCTGCAGCTAAATTGAAGGTCCCTACACCTAACTTGGTGTAGAGATTGAGGATCTACAAGGGTAATCTCTTAAATCCTCCTTCTCTCTCTATTTTCATAACTCAGTAATATTGCCATGCTGAATATGTTCTTCAGGCTAGAACCTGATTAGAGTTGCATAGGTATAATCTCATTTAGCAAATAGTATGCTCTGATTTTTATGAATGTGATCATGTTGCTCATCCGAATTTACTTATATGTTTAGATGAGTGTGGATCATCCCATATCCACACTCATCTGAGTATTGGTCTCTATGAGGTCTTCGTAACTTGTTTTTCATTTCTGTCAATCTCGTTGTTGCCATTAATTGCCTCTGTATTCAATTCATTTGTAAACCTCTGCAGAGTGGCATGTTGTGTCACGTGACACATCTGGCCACCCTTGGTCCTGTGTCGTGCGACATACTAAGACACCTTGTAGTTGGTCTATTTTAGTTGTAATCTGTTTATCCTCGTTGTAATCAGGTTGTGGTCTCCTATATAAATGACTCACAAGTTGTATTGCTCTCAGTTCATCAATAAAACAAAGCATTAATATGCATTTTATCACATATTATGTCTCACACATTTGCACACACTTATGAATGATTTTGGATGTTGAATATAGAAAGACTCATTTACGAGGCGTGTTGGGTGAACTCTCGATTCTTCCCAACACGTAATCTGACCCCCAAACCCACATTCTCTCTTTTCAAAAGGTTTTCAAAGTTTCCTTTAAAACGTCGTGGCGACTCTCATTAAAAATTTTAGCGAGCGTACATTCAGTGGCGACTCTGCTGGGGACTTGAAACTTTTTTTTCAAAAAGTGGGTCAAGCTTTCGTTCTTGTTCAACATCCATTTCATTCATTTGTGTGTGCATTGTTTGTAACTTTATGTGATATGTGCATTTTATGTGCTTTGTTTTCCTTTTTGTACATGTTTTATGTGTTGCTGAAGCTTAGTGTTGAATGCTTGCATTGCTTGGGGCTTGGCTCTGGTGTTTGCTCAAAGTTCTGGAATCTTGGCCTATCCAGTCATGCGACAGGTCGTGCCATCTCAGTCCTGTGTAGTGCGACAGGATTGGCCAACCTGCAAAATTTGGTTTATTTGATTTGGTTCTGATTTGGGGCAGTCCCCATGATCAAAATTTATGATCCTTTGATTATTGTGCTCTCTAGGGTTGGACGTGTGTGTGTTGTTTTCCATTTCTCACCCCTTTTCCAAATAAAAAAATCAAAAAATCAAAAAAATAAATAAATAATAATAATAAAATCATTTTTTGCAAATAATGGAATCTAGTCATCCGCACACTACATCACTAGATCTAGAGCCATTTGGTGCGATTGACGGCATCGCGGACAGTGATGTATGTCGCCTACGCTTGAGCGCCTATTATCAATTCTTTCCCCCTAGCGCATCATAGGTGGAACCACACATTTTCAACTTACCCAACGGTTGGTTTTTGACACAACGTTTTCAAAATGTACTAAAATGAATTGTTTCAAAATTTATAATAGGCTTTCGTACCTATCCCAAAACCTATCACGTATGGGCATGTTGCCAACGTAACATGGTTTCACGTATGGACATGTCGCTCTCACGACATGTTCTAACGAGAGATCATGTCGCTTTGTCAATGTGCACCGACGAGAGGTCATGCCAAATTTTTCTCTGAATTTCTTCAGGAATACCCGTTATGCTGCCCAAATTTCCCGAGAAATTGGTATTGCTCATCCGTCCCATAAATGCTTCGGTTTTATTTAGGTATTATTGCCTATTATTAATTTTTAATCAATACATTTGGTGTATTTTTGAATGATGTGTCCTTAGGTTTCCCCCCGAGGTTTAGAATGCGAGAATACAGGTTTATCCTTTTCCAACTGTTCCTAGGACTTAAAAGACATTGATTTCTACTTGAACATTAATAAGCTGCTCGCGTGAGTCCATCTCATTTCCAATTCTTCCCTCTCCCATACCTTTTTAAAGTTCTTTCTTCTCCCACCTTATCAACCCCTATCCACCTCTGCAGTTACGGCAAGTTGGGTGCGTGCTCCGATTCCCAGTGCTCGTTTGGTTCGTGTCTCTGAGGCTGTTGGAGTGTCCGAGTGGTCTTTTCCTGTGTTAGTATCTGAGATGTCTGGTGCAGAGAATGTGTCATCCTCCCAGTTTGGAGGTTCATCTGCTATGGTTCAGTCGGGTTCGAATGATTTGTCTATGAAAGAATTGAGGGTTACCCTTGAGGCCGCCCGTGAGCGTGAGGCTCAATTGCTCGCCCAATCTGCTAGGGCTCGAGAGGAGGAAGCGCATACTAGGTTTGTGGAAGCAATGCGTATCCGAGGGATTGCCATCATTCGTCGTGAAAATGGGTCTTATGAGGAGATCCCCAGTGCTTTCAGGTCTCCTAACTAGTTTAATCAAAAGGGATTCCTACAGTTTCCTGCTAATCAACTTCAGCCTCAAGGAGGGTTGTCTCAACCATTCATGGGTTCATCTTATTGTTTCAGCTCGTCACCTATGCAGAGTCAGTATCCAGGACCCACTCAGTATTTGATTGCTAGTGCTCTGCTTTGGAATCAAATGTCCTCCATTCCCATCATGAATCCCATTCGACAAGAGGTGCCAATACCCGAGTCACATCCACATCTGGTTCAGAAGAAGAGAGAAAAACAACACTTTGATGATGTGGGGATGCCTATAGATGAATTCTTCGAAATCTTAGCAATTTAGGACTTGTTCAACCACTGGTAAATTATAGCCCTCCTAATCCCAAGCCCAACCTGGATAAAAGCAAGTCTTGCTACTACCATCAATATCCTGGCCATACCACCAATGACTGCAAATCTTTGAAGGTGGTCATTCAAGGGCTAATGGATGAAGGGAAGATTGAGAAGGGTCCTTACCCCAGCGTTGTCACCAATCCTTTTTCTTGATGTCAGCAGAATCAAGGGGTTTCCCATCCAAAGTTGAGGCAGTTAATCAGTCTTCGTAGGATCTAGATTGTCTGTCATGTCATAAATGAATGTTACATTTGAGTATCGAGTCTGTTAAGTCCATTGTGGACTAGTTTTTTGCTTTCAATAATAAAAATCTTTATTTCTTTTCTCGCTAGACTCGAGACATCACTTGCACACCCACATTACACTTAATTGAAATGGTTTTATTCCACATGATCACTTGTGCTGCTCAATCACTAATGCATTAAAATGATTAATATTTTAATTAATCGGAGTGAGAAAATCAACTGATATCCTTCTCAAATTGGGGCTTATCAACTCCCCATTTCGCATTTCATGTGCTCACATATCTTTCATCATGCTCAGCGTTTCGTTGATCAAGAATTTGCATAAATCTTTTGCAATTAAGCTTAAGCAAGCAATGAAGACTTAATTTCGTTTAGGTCATCCTGTTGGGATTGCGGTTGAAGCCTTTCACCCTTGGGAAGCCATTACCTCACCCTCACTAAACAATACCCTTTCATTTCAAGATCGGCATGTTTTGAAACCCTGTTTAGCCATCATCTTTGCTCCTTGCTGAGAGAAGTCCAAGCAATGCCAAGAAGTTAGCTTCAAGAATCGACGATGCACAAAATACTCAAGTCATGAAGGAAGGATAGATATAATCCTCAACTCCTTAAGAGGCCTTCCAAATTCTCAAAAGAAGGATTTTAAATCCTCACAATTTCAGCAAAAAGTCCTCAAATTCTCAAGAGGCCTTCCAATTATCAAAAGGATGTTGAATCCTCCCAATTCTGCAAAAGTCCTCGACTTCTCAAGAGGCTCTCCAATGTTCAAAAGGAGCCCTAATGCTCGCAAATTCACAAAAGTTCTCGATAGCTTGGACTTCCTCTCATCAACAATCCACCAAATAATCCCAATCCATCCTCTCATTTTTAGAGGATATTCCCACTACCACTGCCCTTGCCTTTGGCCAATTTTGACCTCTCATTCTTAGAGGCAATCAACTTCCTTGCCGTAGAAATCCTAAACACATCCTTCAAAGCCAACCTCTCATCTTTAGAGGTTCAGTCAGCAAAAAGCCCAGCCGACCTCTCAAGGGGTCATGATATAAACAAAGATCCAAATCACCTGATGGCCGATCGAATCCTTGAAGACCAGCTACAATTCATACCGGATAGCAGTTTCATTTTAATATCTTTCAGATCTAAATCAAATTAATGATTCGTTGCTTGCTTAAATTGGAATCCAATCCATCTCGGTTCAAGACCATCAATCAGAAATGGTGCAAATCCAATTCGTTCGACATTTCATGTGAGCATATTTCATTTCTCCACATACACTTTCGGTGAATGCCTCACTGGGGCTTCGCATCCGTGTTTTTCATTGACACTCCAAGGAGACATGTTCTTCAATTCTTCAATTCTCAGAAAAAAATCCTCAAAGGTCCTCAAAATCTCGAATTTTCGCATTCCTTCTCTTTTTAATCGGGATAAGCCCGAACTACGGCGACCTAAGCTCCTCACAATAAGGGGAACGTAGGCAACTAGAAATTGTCCGGTCACAAATACTCTCAAGTCTCAGAAAATTCGGTCTCATCAATGGCCATCCCTATACACAAATCCTCTTTACATATTTTCCAAATTTGATTATTGATATCAGTTGGTTTTCTCCTCGTGATTAATCAAAATATTTGTTCATATCAAGATTAGTGGTTTGAAATTGTCAATGGCTTCACTGGAAAGAGATGTTACCGTAGATGTTACCCAACACCTTGGATAACACACTGACGGACAGCACACACACACCAAATAAAAAAGTTTGTAAAAACTTTGTGCAGCGAAAATAAATAACACAAGATATAATTTTCTCAAGTTATATAAATATATAACTTGAGTGTGCCTAGATGGCGAAGACTTTATAATCAATATAGCAAAATTACAAAGCCGAAAGTTCCCTATTGCTAATACAATGATAACGCTCTATGGAACTAAATGAGACAAAGAACGAATCCTATCCTTAACCAACACTCTCTTAAACACTCAGTGTTTAAGCTAGAATCACAAGGGAGGAAGGATATGCGAACCAAAGAACTTTGTCTCTCTTGTGCTATGGTGTGTGTGTTTGATATTTGGCATACTTCAAATGAAACACACCTAGCCTATTTATAGCCTTCCAATGCCTTGGAGGCTACTCCAAAATAACAGCCTTGGACCTTCAGATCGTGTGTGAGGAGTGGAGATATTTCTTGGCTTGAATTCCTCTTCATGCGTTAACTTCCCTAGAAAGTAGCAACCGAATTCTTGAAGCCCAAGTCCTTGCTTCATCACCTTGTACTCTCTTGCTTTCTTTGTATTGTACACTTCAATTAATCAGCAACAACTCCATGACTTGGTCTTCCCACATTTTTCTTTCTTCATCAAATAATATGGACCAAGCAATAGTTACTCGTAAATCTCCTATTTACGTGTAACTCTTCCAACAACTTCTTCCTTGATTTTAGCATTTAATCCAACCATATATTAACCTGAAATATGGACCAAAAAACACTTATATCTTGCAAATAATATTAGACATTAGGATATAAATTAATATGGAAAGAATTATTAAATTACAACTCATTCAAGTTCGGGTAACACCCAACTGCCAGTGATAGCACCTGTGGTAACACCCACAGTCTGCATTAACAATCTCCCCCATAATTTATAATTTCTTTCCAAACTCTACAGTGCTGATCCCTGCAAGATATTGTTAGCCATACCAGAGTAACTTCCATAGTTATCAACTCCCCCATAATCAAGGAATTAACAACCACAATGATTTATCACAAAAATACTAGTTATTAAAACATAATTTCCAAATTAAGTTTTCCAAATAACTAGCAACCTATAGTACCAAAGATAAACCAAAGTTACTAAGATACTTCAAGTTCAAACAACCCTAAAAGTTTAAAAACCAAAAGAAAATAAAACAAACCACCAAAGTATTTAAAACATGTTCCAAATAAAAACATAAAAGTAAATTGTTTTTCAACCACCAAAAAATACCATAACCATAAGAGCGGCAACATCAACCTTCAGGCGATGTATTGTGATCACTCTTCTCGCTCATCATCAGCTTCATCTTCTTCCTCCCGTTCATCCCCTTCTTCATCTCCAAGATCTAAGTCAACACCATCAGTAACATCTGCAGCGGCACCTTCACCGGCATCTCCAACACCACCACCACTAGGGACCAGCGGCTCCATCGGCACTATCAACTCCCCAGTTTGGGAAGAAACTTCTTGGATGAATTCATCAAGAATCTCCTTGAGCTTTGTCCAACCTTGCACAATCTCGGAAATGGTAGAAGCTTGTTTGTGGAGAAACGCCAAAATCGTGGTCTTGGGTATTGTTGGTGAAGCATTCCCAAACAAATTGTATACATTAGCAAGAACACTGAGCCGCATCTCGTACTCGAAAAACTTGGAGATTTCGGAGTAACATTCGGGATAACAGATTGAGTAACACCACTTAGCGAAACCGCATCACTTGACCCAAATTCATTTATCTTTGACCAAGGAAGATCACCTGTGTATCTTACACTCTTGGTGTTCTTCTTGAGTCATTTGGGAATCTATAGCATAGAGATCAAGACTGGGAGTGTACTCATCCGACTCTTCAATGGGCAATTTTTGAGATTTCAAAATTTGGAAGATTAAGGAAGGGTAAGGAAACATTGTAATGTCTTTTCTTCTACCCCACGAAGCCAAATGTTTGAAGATCAATCTACCCAAATTCACTCTTCGATTCTTTCCTAACTTATACAAGATTTCAGCTTGTTGCAATGTCACATATTGCTCATTAGAAGTAGGAACCCAATTAAATATGCAAAGCTTGTGAAGCACGACAAAGAGTGAAGTGAGACGGGAAGCAAGAAAATGAACTTTGGTTTTGGGATTAGGGTTCTGAGGCCATTCATGCACGACATCATGAGAGATAAACCTAGAAATTTCATCCTTATGAACAATAGGACCATCATCATCCAAATTTGGGAGTCCTAAAGTCTTGTTGATCAAAGAAGGAGTAATAGAAAAAATTTTGTTCCTTAAAAACACCTTTCCAAATTGATCGGACTTCTCATTATCTAGGTTGGCATGAAGGTTGGCATAGAAATTTTTGACAATAGCTTCAACAAATTTCAAAGGATGCAAGTTAGCTTTCAAAAATTTTCTATCCTCCAAGAACTGAAATACACCATGCTTTTTGAAATCAACCTCGTCAATATGCTTTTCCTTGAGAATTTTCGTGTCACTATGTTTCAACCAAAACTCCATATTTTCTTTTCTATAGAATTCTAAAGAAAAGTAAGGTTTTGGAAAAGTAACATTCACATCTTCAAACTCTTTCTCAAGAAAATCAGTGGACTCAGAATATGCAAACTCACTAATCGAAGACTTTGAAGCTTTAGAAACAGAGGATGTTACCTTGGGTGTTCCAGTTTTCTGAGTAACATCTTTGGCACGTGACCCACTTGCTTTTGCCTTTAATGTTTCTTTTCACAACTTCATACAAGGGCTCTTCATCCTCAATCTCCCAATCTTCAAATGTCTCAACAGAATGGCTCTTTTCCGCATCGGCATGGAAGTCTTCATCCGAGACATGAGCCGAGGAGAGACCAAGTGAAGATTCCTCAGAAACTTCAACAGGATCGGAGGATGTGTTGGATTTTGAAGTCCCTTTGTTCCTCATTGCAGTGAGCCTACTTGAGCTCCTCTTTTTGACGGGTTGTGCCAAGGGTTTGTGAGCAATGGCTTTTCTTTTTGGCTTTTTGGTTGATGGAACGGGTGGAAGAGGTGGTAAGGTCACAATGGGCAAGGGTTGCGCCATTGTTGTCACCAATGGAGGATCATCCACCGACATTGTCATTTCCAGAGACACATTGAGAGGGGTGGTCGAAGTGTCCATGAGACTAGGACCACTTGAACCAACACCCGGAGATACCTCCAAAGGGGGGGATTGCTTTTTGGTAGGGGTTGCCATGGTTAGGGTTTAGGAAGGGTTTGGAATTTTGGAAGGTTTTGATCTTGGAAGGTTTGAGAGAGAGGGATTGATGGTGACGGAGAAGGGGTATTTACCGTGTAGAGAGAGAGAGAGATTAGGGCGGTTAGAGAGAGAGGAAAAAAAATAGGAAACAAATTAGGATTTTAATTTGACAAGACTTATCCTTCTACCATTAATTATCTCTTATTTAAATAACTCCCCCTATTTTTTAGCCACTAAAAATATTTACTTTAAATATTTACCTAGCCTCCCTAATTTCTAGCCACATAAAAATTAAGAACATTATTTACTCCCCCCTATTTTCTAGGCCACAAAGAATAGATCAACTACAAAACTCCTCACACAAAAAATAAAAACATTCGACCATTATTTAAATTTTTTTTCTTTTTTATTTTATTTTTTATT
The DNA here is from genome assembly GCA_022495995.1 of Adenophora triphylla var. japonica. Lineage (NCBI taxonomy): Eukaryota > Viridiplantae > Streptophyta > Magnoliopsida > Asterales > Campanulaceae > Adenophora > Adenophora triphylla. Next base: position 41,143 of record JAFEMH010001713.1, on the reverse strand, counting down.
TTTTGAATTTTTAATTTTCAGATTTTTTAATTTTTAATTTTTTTAAATATATAAAACGAAAATAAAAATAAACATACCAAATATACTAAGTCCATATGGTTTTTGAAAATCAAATCCCTAAATTTTAGGACTTAGTTATTTGAGTAGTTTACTAAAGATAAACTAGGTTTGTTAAAGACTTTTTCAAACTTTTAAAACTCTTAAACAATAAAAAGACTTTCAAAGTTTAAAAAATTAAATAACAAACCGAAAAGAAAGAAATAAAAAAATAATATAGCACATACAAATTTGTTAATGGCAATAATGGTAACACCTAAGATAACACATATGATAATAACCCCTTGATAAATATTTTCATTTTCAAGCATTTCAAGCATAACAAGCTTAGCCATCTTCAAGCATTTTAGGCATAACAAGCTTAGCCATTTTCAAGCATTTCAGGCATAACAAGCTTGTAAGAACATGAGGCATAGCTATTTTTTAAAAAAATTCTTTTACACTTCTTTAAACAAGGAAGCATCGTAGTAACGAGCTCAGGTGCCCCGAGTTTTATTTCAAGTGTAAAGACCAAGTGATTTATGCCTTTCAAGTAGGGTACAACTTTGTAGTAGCGAACTCCATGTCCCTAATACTAAGCATAAATCACCTCATACATTCTCATTGGCAAGAGTGCATCGTCGGCCACGAACACCATGGTGCCCCCGAGCTCGAGAGAATAGTATGGTATAAATGCCTTTGCCTTTTATTTATCACATATCAACATTAGTGACTTTGTCACTTTAAGCATATGAAGGGAGTTTTATCAAGTGTGTTATTCAGGGGTGCTATCCTACCACAACAAAAAGGTCAGATGTGCAGCCGTGAGAACTCTCATAGCTCACGGAACTATGGGAACCCTTACGGCGAGAGAGAATAAAACCAAACTAGCAAAAATTATGCACTAGTATACATGTGTTACCCAGGTGTTATCGGCACCCATGGTAACACCTTTCAATAGAGGACAATTTTTAGAGAATGCAAAGACCAAGAGATCTCTTTAGACTAGAGAATCTATCATGGTCTAAGGGTTTTGTGAAAATATCGGCAAGTTGATACTTTGTATCAATATGCTCTATATTTATTATCTTTTTATCTACCATATCTCTTAAAAAATGATGACGGATGTCAATATGTTTAGTACGGGAGTGTTGTACGGGATTTTTGGAAATATTAATAGCACTCAAATTATCACGAGTATAAGGTCAAAATATTGCTATCAAGACCATAATCATCAAGCATGTGTTTTAACCAAATTAGCTGTGAGCCAAACAACAATCACTACCGAGCTACATATTCGATTCAAATTTGTGGATAATGAAACACAATTTTGTTTTCTACTATACCATGATACTAAATTATTTCCCAAGTAAAAACATCCCCCAGCTTGTACTTTTCCTATCATCCATATCCGCCCAATCAGAGTCACTAAAGCCTACTAAATTAGTATTAGTATCTTTACTATACCAAATCCCTAAATCACTAGTTCCGAGAATACATATTTAATGATCTTTTCACGGAATTTAGGTGAGACACTTTAGGATTGGATTGATATCTAGCACATACACACACACTTGTACATCAAATCGGGCGACTAGAAGTAAGGTAAAGGAGACTACCAATCATGGAACGATATAGGGTTGGATCAACATCTTCTCCTACTTGATCTTTTCCAATCTTGAGAGAAGTGCCCATAGGAAGTTTTTGAGCTCTTGAACCTTCCAACCCAAACTTCTTCACCAGGTTCCTTGCATATTTGCTTTGGGAGATGAAAATCCCTTCACTTGATTGCTTAACCTACAGGCCTAGAAAGAAGTTAAGTTCCCCCATCATGCTCATTTCAAATGTAGATGTCATAGCCTCTACAAAATCATTTAAACAAGTTTTTGATGTAGAGCCATATACTATGTCATCAACATAGATTTGAACCACGACAAGTTCTTTTCCATTTTTAAGAATGAATAAAGTCCTATACGCTTCTCCTCTAGTAAAACCATATTCTAGTAAAAAACTAGTTAACCTACCATACCATGCACGTGGAGCTTGCTTCAACCCATAAAGAGCTTTATCAAGTCTATACACATGGTACGGTTGAAATGGATCTTCAAAGCCTTTTGGTTGTTCAACAAAAACTTCCTCATCTAAGTATCCATTTAAAAAGGCTGCTTTGACGTCCATTTGAAACAATGTGATTTTTAAGAAAACAAGCAATGGCCAATAAAAGTCTTATTGACTCAATTCTAGCCACAGGTGCAAAGGTCTCGTCATAGTCAATACCTTCCACTTGTGTATAGCCTTGAGCCACAAGACGAGCCTTGTTCCTAACAATGTTTCCATACTCATCGGTCTTATTTTTGAAAATCCATTTTGTCCCAATAACATTAGTGTTTGAGGGACGGGGTACTAAAGACCAAACATTGTTACGAGCAAATTGATCAAGTTCAATCTTGCATTGCTTGAATCCAAAAATTATCTTTTAAAGCTTCAATCACATTTTTAGGTTCTACGGATGAAGTAAAACAAGAGTATGTTACCTTTGAGTATGTGGTGGACATGCACACATACCTTACCATGTCACGGTCACTAATGGAATTCATACGTCTTGTTTGTACACCCTCATTCACCTCCCCAATTACTTGGGTTGTAGGATGATTCCTGCGATTCTAGGTGGAGGATCTCTTCTCACATTCTCGTGAACCTCTGTTTCAACTCCTTCTTGATCTTCATTTCTTTGGGTGGAATCGGATGCTATCGAGGTGTTATCTCATCAATGGTAACACCACACTTTCGGTTTACGTGTTACTATCGGTGTTAGCACTCGTGGTAACACTGTGGTAACACCTTGCAGATGACTTCTTCCAACGGCTCCAAGGGTGTCTCTTGAACATTTTCTCTGCAATACTTGAGTGATCATCAAAAACAATATTCATGGATTCTTGGATGGTTTTTAGCCTTAGATTAAATACCCTATATGCACGACTATTTGAAGCATAACCAAGAAAAATGGCCTTATCACTCTTAGAGTCCAATTTTGCTAAGTAGTCCCGATCATTGAGAATGTAACACACCTGAACCAAAGACATGAAAATAATGAACTTTTGGTTTTCTACCATTCAAAATTTCGTATGGAGTCATGGTTGTGCGGGTCTTAGAAAAACTCTATTGGGTGTGTGACAAGCCGTATTTAGTGCCTACGCCCAAAATCTTTTGAAATTCTTTTTGAAAATAACATCACACGAGTCATTTCAAGTAAAGTCCTATTCTTCCTTTCGGCTACCCCATTTTGTTGAGGTGTTTTTGGAGCTGAAAATTCATGGTGAATACCTTTTCTTTCACAAAAATTTGAAAAAGAAACATTCTCAAATTCCCTCCCATGATCGGACCTAATTCGAAAAATTGAAGCACAAAACATGTTTTTGATCTTAGAGTGCAAGATTTTGAACTTTTCAAAAGTCTAGATTTTTCCCTTAAAAAATAAACCCATGTAAATCGTGAAAAATCATCAACAATGACATAAGTATATTTCTTGCCCCCAAAACTTTCTATCTCAAGTGGACCCATTAGATCCATATGCAAGAGTTGAAAACAATGTGTAGTACCGAGTGTGTTGCTCATTGTGTTGGGCGGCACCATGGGTAACACGAGTTTGTTTCCCTTTGAGACAATCCTCACAAACAATTTTTTGTTTAAGATCAAGACTAGGAATGCCTTGGACGGCATCTAGATTAACAATCTTTTCTATGTTACGAAAGTGAACATGTCCCAACTTTTGATGCCACAATGTAGTGTTATCAAGTTTTGCCGAATGGCATACTTGCTTGTCTTCAACAAGATAACAATTATCACTAGATCTTGTACTGTCATTACACAATTGTTAATCTTGTCATAAACTTCACAAGTATCTTTATTAAATTTCACCTCTAAGTTGTCATCACAAAGTTGACTAATACTAATTAAATTAGTTACAAGTCCATCAACATGTAAGACATTCTTTAAGGTTGGAAATCCAGGACACATTTAGTGTCCCTCTCCCAATGATATTACTCTTGCTCCCACCACCATAAGTTACACTACCCCCATGAATTGTTTCATAGTCTTTTAAAAACAATTTTGTTCTGTCATATGACGTGAACACCCACTATCAAAGTACCAAGAACCTTCAATATTTGTTTTTAAAGCGGTGTACACAACATCACATTTCAGATTAGCTTTTGGTTTCCACACCTTTTTTGAATTTTACCATTACGTGGGTGTGTTATCTGTGTCTTTGAGCGACACCTCGGGTAACACCAAGGGCTGGACGGTTTTCGAAACAATATGGCATTTATTTTTAAAATGTCCAGGTGTGTGGCAGTATTGACACACCTTCCCTTTGTCACATGGTTCTTTTGAAGAAGAATCTTTGTCAAAAAACCGCTCCTTAACAAAACAATTCTCATTATCATTCATAGACAAAGTAGAAAGAATACTATTCAAAGATTCTTGAAAACCAATACCTTTCTGAGAGGTGTACTCCAAGTTCAAGATCTCATCCAATTTGGTAGATCCGGTGTTGAGCTTCTTCAAGGTGGTTTCGGCTAGAGTCAAATTGCCCTTGACTCTTTCAAGCTCGATTTCTCTCTTTGTTGCTTGAATCTCCATATAGTCACATAGGCCTGGAGTCCTTCATTCTTCTTGGTTAAGGACTTAACCAAATTGTTCTCTTTCTTCCATTCCACGAGCAATGCCTCGTAGAGGTCTTTTAATCCGGAAATGAGGTCATCTTTGCTCTGCTCATCCTCTTGTGTACTTCTGTATCGGGGTTAGAAGAGCTAACAAAACAAACGGCATTATTATCACATAATTCATCATACACATCGGGTGTGATCACGAGATGTTATCTCAGGCTGGATAACACCTTGGGTAACACTGTCCTTTTCCGTGTTACTTACGTGACAAACATGGTTGTTTGATCGGATTCTACCTCTGAGATGGTCCTTCATCCTCATCATCATTTGAGAGAAACCCATAGGTTCTTTCCTCTCTTCCTTAGAGTATTTGCACACTCATTGGAATAGTGACCCCAACCCGAGCAAGCATGACATTGAATGGATTCAATGTGCTTTGGATCAGACCTTAAGCGATCTGATGATGCTCTTCTTGGGTTCAACTTTGGGTTAGATGGGAAAGTCCTTTTGGCATCGAATCATAGACCTTGGTTTGCTTCTCCTTTGCTTTCACCTGCATTTTTCATTGTTATACTTTCTAACCATAGAATTGTATTTTCTAGCAAGTAAAGCAACACTAGCATTCTCATCAATTTCTTCAAAAACCTCATCTTCGTTTTCATCCAAAGAACTCGAGGCTTGAGTTTTCAAAACAACATTTTCCCTTTAGATGCTTCACTTTGATCTAAGAGATTTAACTCAAAGTTTTTCAAAATACTCATTAAAGAATTGATATCCATAGTTGCAAGATTGTGAGCCTCTTCAATAGATGAAACTTTCATATTAAAACGCTCAGGAAGGGTTCTAATTGCTTTTGAGACAAGTTGTTTGTTGGTAAAAGGTTCACCCAACAATTGACACTCATTAGCAATATCAAATAATTTTTCAAAATAAGAAGGAATAGTTTCATTTTCACCCATCCTTAATCTTTCAAATCTGCTAGTAAGACCCTAAGCTTAGTTTCACGCACACTTGCCATCACCTTCACAAAACGTTGTAAAATATCCCATGCTTCTTTTGCGGTGGGCTGTTTTGAATAAGTTTGAAAATATGCATATCAACCCACTCAAAAATGGCATTAAGTGCCTTTTCATTGAAACTAGCTTGGTTGATCTCTTCCATGTTCCATTACGATTCGGGTTTGACTTGTACGTCACCATCTTCATCATCGGGTAACATTGGTAAGGAGTAACCATTTGTTATAGATCGCCATGCTCGAAGATCAATTGATTTGATATGCGGCGTAGACGGATCTTCCAATAACAATAATTCGAGCCATCTAACACAGGAAGACGCTTATTATTAGGATTAGCCGGATCATAAGCCATGACACCTAGACCAAGCACTTAGTATCGTCAAGTGACTGCTCACGATACCAATTGAAATTGTCAATGGCTTCACTTTGGAAAGAGATGTTACCGTAGATGTTACCCAACACCTTGGTTAACACAGCTGACGGACGGACACACACACACCAAAAGAAATAGTTTATAAAAACTTTGTGCAGCGGAAATAAATAACACAAGATATAATTTTCTCAAGTTATATAAATATATAACTTGAGTGTGCCTAGATGGCGAAGACTTTATAATCAATATAGCAAAATTACAAAGCCGAAAGTTCCCTATTGCTAATACAATGATAATGCTCTATGGAACTAAATGAGACAAAGAACGAATCCTATCCTTAGCCAACACTCTCTTAAACACTCAGTGTTTAAGCTAGAATCACAAGGAAGGAAGGATATGCGAACCAAAGAACTTTGTCTCTCTTGTGCTATGGTGTGTGTGTTTGATATTTGGCCTACTTCAAATGAAACACACCTAGTCTATTTATAGCCTTCCAATGCCTTGGAGGCTACTCCAAAATAACAGCCTTGGACCTTCAGATCGTGTGAGAGGAGTGGAGAGATTTCTTGGCTTGAATTCCTCTTCATACGCCAACTTCCCTAGAATGTAGCAACCGATTTCTTGAAGCCCAAGTCCATGCTTTATCCCTTGTACTCTCTTGCTTTCTTGGTATTGTACTCTTCAATTAATCAGCAACAACTCCATGACTTGGTCTTCCCACGTTTTTATTCCTTCATCAAATAATATGGACCAAGTAAACATTATTCGTAAATCTTCGTTTACGAATAATTCCTCCAACAACTTCTTCCTTGATTTTAGCATTTAATCCAGCCATGTATTAACCTGAAATATGGACCAAAAAACACATATATCTTGCAAATAATATTAGACATTAGGATATAAATTAATATGGAAAGAATTATTAAATTACAACTCATTCCAGTTCGGGTAACACCCAACTGCCAGTGACAGCACCTGTGGTAACACCCACAGTCTGCATTAACACTCCATAACCACAAATTTTCCTAAAAATGAAATCTCCAAAATTGATATTCATTTTGGCACCCAACCTATAAAGCAAGTCAGCTTGCACCCTAGTGACAGAGGTTTTATTGTTTGAGGGACACAGGTTGGCAGCAAAGCATCCCTCAAGCCCAAAGAAGTCATTTATAACAGAGGGAGAAAAAGGAACAAATTTTCCTCTAACATAAACAATGTAGGAGGAGAAAGGTCTATCTAACCCTTTGGTCAAATTAGCATAAAACTCATAGACCATTTTAGGGTAGAAGGGGAGAGGGTGTTCCACAGTAAAAAATAAACCTCTTCAAAAAACTTATCCATGCCTAACTTAGAGAAGGTGTCTCTATCCCTTTTCATTTCAACTATGAAGGCCTTATTCACAATCAGGCCAAATCTATCAGAAGCATCCTTTGATAAAAATTTAGTAGACAAGGGTTTAAAGGCAGGAGTAATGGAGAGAGATTTAGAAATACCCTTTTCAGCCTTCTTTCTGGTGGATGTGAGCCTGGATGTGTGCACATCTGCAGGCACATCCTTTGCAGGAGATGGCACTTTGACAGATTCAACTTCTGTCTCATCACCAGAGGAGGCATCAATGTTTTGATCCTCTTTTTCTTGTTCAAGCTCAGCCCTTCCCAGTTTGAAATTTTCATCTGAAGCAGTATCATCACTCTCATAGCTGGATTCAGAGTTACCAGCAGCTTCAGCAATTGGCTCTAGGTCTGTAGCAGCCATCTTCTTCTTACCTCTCAATTCCATGAGGATATTAGCCAAGGGTTCCTCATCACTTACCACAGTAGGCTCAGCAGCAGCAAGGGCAGCCTCAGGGGTAGGAATAGGAGTAGTGTCAACTGGAGTGGGATTATCTGGAGTAGGAGCAATGGGATCAGTAGGATCAATGGAAGGGGTAGTAACAATAGAAGGAGCAGGATCAACAGGTTTAATAGGTTCAGAAAGAGTAACAGCAGTAGCAGGGATAGCAGAGGGAGGAGCAACGGTTGGTTGAGCCCTGGTTCTGATAAGAGGGTGGTCTTCCTCTTCTTCTTCTTCATCATCACAAACAATGGCAGAAGATGGTTTACCTCCAGGTTTCTTGAGATTTTTGGCTTTGTCAGCCTCTGACAACTTTCAAACCCTGTGCGATCGTCGTAGATTCTTTGGGGACACTGGATTGATAAAGTGGCCCAAGGGTTTTGAGGAGGTTAGCTTCCTCTTTTTGGTTGAAGGAGTTTCAACAATGGGAACAGAGGTTAAAACAGAGTGTACAACCGATGGTTTTGAAACCAGAGAGGTTGGAGGATTAGGGTTTTCAGAAGCCACTGGAACATTCAAGGGTTCCAATGTGGGTGATTTAGCAGATGGTGCTTCCATGGAGGATTCAGACGAGGACGAGGGAGGAGGAATTTCAGCAAGAAATTTTGATATTGCAGGATTGGCGACAATGGGAGCTTCAGCTATGGCGATGGAGATTGGTTCGATGTCAAGGACATCTTCTTCACGAATTTGGCTATGAGAGGCCATTTAATCTGCAAAACAATGTTAGGTTGAACAAAAGATAAAGCAAATTAATTGCAAAGTGTGTGATTGTGAGCAATAACGAGGGAAGAACAAAGGGTTTAGCTGAGGGTTTATGGGGGATGGGACGGATGTGAGCCCTAATAAATACTCACAACTCCCCCTTTCCAATTTAAACAAGTATTCCTTTTCCAAAAAGGTTTCACACATCCTAAATACCTTGGAAGTCCTCCAACGGCTAGAACCCTTTGAGATCACCACACACAACAACCTTCGAAAAAATAGGGGATTAAAATAAACAAGATTTTGATAGATTTTTATGAAAACAAAAAATTCTTCAGACATATCCTTTCAAAACTGAATTCCATTCAAAAAATTTATTTTCTTTTCAAATAAGGATTGATATACACCTTTTTCAAAACTGAATTCCATTCAAAAAACTTATCCTTTTATTTTGGAAAACAAAAACATGTTAAATCAAAGAATAAATTAAGAATGAAAATAAATTAACTAGCATATTTACAAAGCATCCTATATGACCTAAAATGCTGTATGCCTAGCATGATGCAACACACAGGTGAAGGAAAAAATCTCAGCTCACAGATGTGGCATAGGATGTGAGTCACATTTGGGGACACATTTAGATCACAAAAAGTCAATGAGCAATAATCCAATCTGCACAGCCTCTAGGATGCATCCACCCATTTTTTATTGTGGATATTTGCATTGTGAGTAGCTTTCACTTTTCTTTGATCCCAAAGATAGCCCTTTTTCCCAATGATCTTATCAAGTTTGATTTCAAGATTTCTTATGAGAATCACTTGATCACAATGGTATGGCTTCATACTAAGGGTGAAGCAGCTGTTTCTCACTATTTTTTTTTCTTTTATAGCACCCACTGTGAGATACCTAGGAAGGTTATATCAAGTCATTAAAAGATGACAAGAACAGGAAGTGCTCACAATTAAGTGATCAGTACAATGTCAAAGATGAAGACTCACAAGTGACCACACTGAGAAATTTCGTGCTAATGCATGATATTTTTTTTATTTTTTTCAGTTAAACTAATATACAGATGTGTTAGAGGATGTGAGACACATTTATGCTCACAACCTTAGATATCACACAAACCAAGAGACTTCCTCAAGGAGGAAAATCTCTCCAAATCTAATGCCTTTGTAAATATATCAGCCAATTGATTTTCAGTCCCAACAAATTCCGCATTAATACGCTTTTTTGTTCTACAAGATCCCTAATGAAATGATGTCTAATATCAATGTGTTTTGTTCTAGAATGTTGGACAGGCTTTTTGGATATGTCCAAGGCACTTTTGTTATCACAAAAAACAGTCAAAATTTTGCTATTTAACCCATAGTCTTTCAGCATTTGATTCATCCAAAGCAATTGTGTGCAGCAACTTCCAAGGGCTACATATTCAGCCTCAGCAGTGGATAAAGACACAATTTTGCTTCCTACTATACTATGACACAAGGTTGTTTCCTAGGTAGAAGCATCCACCTGTAGTACTCTTCCTATCATCACTGTTTCCAGCCCAGTCAGAGTTAGTATATCCAACCAAATTGGTGTTTGTCTCTTTAGAATAATGCAGCCCTAGGTTCACAGTCCCACTCACATATCTAATGATTCTTTTTAAGGCTTTAAGATGGGACACCTTTGGATTGGCTTGGTATCTTGCACAAAGACACACACTATACATTATGTCTGGTCTACTTGCAGTGAGATAGAGCAGACTTCCAATCATGCTTCTGTACAGGGTTTGGTCAACACTCTCACCATCTGAATCATGACTCAACTTTTGGGAAGATCCCATTGGTGTTCTTTGATGTGAAGAGTATTCAAGCTCAAACTTTTTCACAAGATTCTTGGCATATTTAGACTGAGAGATGAACATGCCATCCTTGAATTGTTTTATCTGTAAGCCCAAGAAATAATTCAACTCACCTACCATACTCATCTCAAGTGTGGAAGTCATACTATCCACAAATTCAGCTAGCATAGGGTCATAATTTGACCCAAACACAATATGATCCACATAGATTTGTGCCACAAGAATCTCCTTTTTATTTTTCCTCACAAACAATGTTTTGTCAACTTCACCTCTCTTGAATCCTAGGTGAAGCAAATGGTCAGTCAACCTACCATACCAAGCTCTGGGGGGGTGGGTGGGTGGGGGGTGGGTGGGGTGAGGTAGGCGAGGGGTGGGTGGGGTGGTTACAAAAAATGATTAAAATTTTTTTTTTTTAATAAAGCATTTTACGCCCTTTCGAAAAATATTTTTCTTACCAAACTCCCGAAAACATTTTACATCCTTCCTTCGTAAAATATTTTACGCTCTACCTCGGTAAAACATTTTACAGGAAAACATTTTACAGGAAAACATTTTACAGGAAAACACTTTCCGAAAAACGTTTTTCGAAAAATGTTTTACGTCGAAATAAATGGAGCCTTAGTAAGTAAGTAGCTTGATAATATAATAAAATTGAATCTTTTTTTCAAGTGCAAATAAAAGATGAATGGTTATACAGTTTGATGAACTCAAGTACATATTTGTAGAGTTTCCTCTAGTGGCTAAAATCCAATTTACACGTTAATCACCTGCAATCTTGGATTAATAATTCCTAAATCTTTTGGTTCACGAAAGTGACCAAACAAAAAGAAAGATATGATATTATGGGCAAGTTTTAATACCCCCTCCGTCTTGTTTTAAGATTTTTACTTTTCTTTTAAATTTGTTTTGATTTTAAGATTTTTTTGTCTCAATTTAAGATTCTTACTTTTCTTTTTAATTTGTTTCAGTTTAATATTTTTAATTGCTTTATTAATTAAAATGAACAATGTGACTCAATTATTATTTTCACGACAAAAATTCTCTACCCACTTTCTCTCTCCTGCTTTATTTTTCACACTCATAACATTTATTTATATTTAATCACATTTATTTATATTTAATCGTTGTGCAATTAAACTAAAAACATTAAATTAAAACGAAAAAGTACTTGTTTATGAAGATGATTTGCTGCACTTAACCAAAAAAGCAAGAAAGATAACACAGAGTATAAAAGTAGCTAAAAAGGATCTATAAATATATAAAGGCTGAAGTGCAAAGCACTTCAGCACACCCACGCACTATTTTGACGCCAAAACTTGAACCTAGATAAAAAAGAGAACATATTCATTTAATCCTAAGCTCAGCCATCAAATACACCCCTCTATTCAGTGATTACCCGAAATTACCCCTGTTAAATAATTCATCAGACCTCTATTTTAGTATATCAACAACCTTAACTAACTTAATATCAAGCTTTCACACTTAACAATACATAATAATTGCTGATAGACATTTCAGCTTTCAAGATACAAAATCATTGCTGATAGAATTAAATACATATTGCAGATTTCAAAATGAATATACAGATTTCAAAATGAATATTCAAACTTTCAAAATGAATATACATATTTCAAAATGAATCTATAGCTTTCATATTTACACAATGCTTTCCTTCTCCGAGTTACATTGAAATTTATTCTTAAATTAACTATTTCACAATTAAATAAGAAATATGAAAAGTCAAGTTATTAACAGATTTTTGCACTGGTCAGTATATAAATAGATGTGCTCCTGTTGTATGGTTCCTGTCACAGATTTCAAATCAGCCATTAGAAACAATAAACAATACACATTTCTAGCATTCAAACAAATGACAATAACATTCGGCCTTTTTCGTGATCTCCAAAATGGACGATCTAATTGGTCCATGAAGGTTAGGGTGGCGCGAAAATATGAAATCACAGCTGAAAATGACAAAGGCTTGCCAACAAGTGTTGAATTCATCCTGGTTGACTTAGAGGTAACAAAACATATTTTAGTTCTTCTATTTCATACATCAGTTTCTTTGTTTCTATTTTTTCTAACCTGTGAGTAAATTTTAATGGGATAAAATCAAATTTTGAGAATACTAACACAAATTATGTGAAATAGTTGGAAAACCCATGTATCCATTTAAACTCTCCATCTGCCCCAAGCAAATTCTTACATACTTAAGCGGAGACAAGGCAAAAAAAAGGTTGAAGCACTACCCTATTAGCCTATTTAGCAAGATAACTCAATGGTTGTGTCTCAGATTAGAAAATAAAAATTAAATGGTACTCCTCCGTCCCAAAATGGATGTTCAATAATCAAATTAGAAAACTTTTTGGACATTCACTTTGGGACGGAGGGAGTAAGATTTAATTTCTATTTTCTAATCTGAGACACCACAATTGAATTATCTTGCTTAGTATAAGAACTTTTTGGACATTCATTTGGGACAGAGGTAGTAGTAGTCTTTCCCCTTGGCCATTTGGATACAACGCATTGACAGATTTAGCTTGGGCAAGTATGAACTAAGAGCTGGATGGGAAAAGGCATGTCTCTCTGAATAATGTTAGCTTTCTTCTTTGAGCGACATATAGAAAAGGGGACGAGCTTATCTAGCTGGCAAAAGCCTCTATGCTTGTATCAGAAATGTAGGATCAAGGTCGTTTAATTGATTAGAAAGCTTTAACATCTAAGGGAGATGATCATTCATAATTAAAGTGGGTATAAAGGTTCTCTCTGAAATTGAGTTCTTTAAGGGCATTCACCCTCATCAATAATTAGGGAATGAGATATCTGTTATAATGACTAGAACCCCAGATTAGGCTAGGTTTACCCATATATAATCCCTCCGTCCCAAAATAATCTTCCCACTTTTTTTGTCATTACCACGAATGAACTTTGAGCAATTATTTTAGGTTGATATGATAATCCTAATGAAATATAAAATTTGTTATTAATAGTATTGTTGATGAGGTATCACTTACAAGTTTTAGATTTACATTAGTATAATTAAATCAACCTATAATTATTGCTCAAAGTTCATTCGTAGCAACGACAAAAAATGTAGGAAGATCATTTTGGGACGGAGGGAGTATATGTTTGGGTGTACGTGAGAGAGGGAGAGAGAGACTTACAGACAATATTTTGTTACGAGTGCCATCCAGCTGCATAAAATAAGCCTCCAGCAACATCTCCAAATCCTCAACGTCGTCATTCAAATGATTGCTTGTCAACAAACTTCCACTCCGCCCACTTCTAACAGAACTAAGTCGCCTAAGATGGTTCGCACCAGTGGGGATGCTATTGGAAGCCGCCCATAAAGCCTCGGATTGCTGAGTCAGTATCAACTTCCTTGTCAAGTATAATTGTGCCATATCTTCATTGTCATCTAAAAGATATTCAAGTTCATCCCTCACCTAACATAAAGTAAATAATTGAACCTTTATAACAAGAAATGAAATCTGAAGCTCAATGATAAGGAAACTATCTCAACAGTGAAACGAATAGTATCATCAGACATAACCAATCAAGAGAACATCACCATAGCATTCAAGATTACATTAAATCATGTTTGCAATTTATCTTAACTTATACTAATGGTAAAATCTTAAAGACTATGACCTAAACCTTTGCACTCATTTTAAGAGAAAAAAACAGTATTATGCTAGCCGATCCCAAATCATGTTGGGACTAAGGCATTGTTGTTGTTGTTGTAAAGACATCCACTACGGTTGAAGATCTAAATTGGTATATGATCGTGCAAAAGGTCTAGGAGGGGTTAAATAGAAAAATACCTTCTGTACCCGTGCAAGCAAACGAGTAAGATTGCTTTTCAAACTACGCACATGCTCAAGGTTCTTGGTGTTAACGTTCTTCGCCAGTTCATCCAATACAGGGTAAGCAACTCTCTCAAGTTCTGCAACACTGGAGTCCAAAAATGTGCACACTACCTCCAGGGCAATTTCCAAAATCTGAAACTCAAAGGGAAGCTCAGCTTGCAAACCTTCAACTGCTTCAGGTACAGGAAGCCACTGTCCAGTAGTTGGCAGATCATTGTCGCGTACAGCTAGCTGACCTTCTCCATGAATATTAGAAGGTCCTTTATGAGGTATTTAATGCCTCAGCTGATCTACGAATGGAAGAACCTCCTGCCGAAGAGGGTCAAGCAAAAGAACTTCTTCAGCCGTGACTATGGCCTTTATAAACTCTAAATTGACAACCATGGCCTTCTCCCTAGCTGCAACATGGAGAACAAACATTACAGGACAGAACATTAAAGAACACACACGGGCATGCACATGTAAAAGCAAAATAAGATGTTAGGTTAGTGCTGGTAAAAGAGGAGGCAGGTTAGTGCTGGTAAAAGAGGAGGCTGCTAGGTAGATATGGAATTTGAAGAGGAACAACCACGAGATATAACATAATTGTTGTGAATATGGCCCTCCACACCCAAGCAAACCTACAAGAATAATAATCGCACACAAACCAAGCACAAGAAATCAATGAAAAACAGAAAAGAACACAAGAAATTGTTAACCCAGTTCACCAAATAGATTGGCTACGTCTGGGGGCACTACCAAGCCAGGATCTTGCACTATGTAATTAGAATTTGTGTTACAACTGAGTTGGGGGCGGAACATTGTTTATATATGACCTAGGGTAGAGTCCAAATCCTAAACAAACAAGGAAACTTTGACTGTTGCTGAATCGGGCGGAGCGCGGCCGCTCACCTGCTGAGCGCGGTCGCGCTATTGACGAGTAAGACCAAACGCCAGCCACGGCCCTTGAGCGCGGTCGCCCTACCTCTCAGCGCGGTCGCCCTCGAAGATGTCCCTCCCGAGCACCATTCTCGGCACAAGAGCGCGGTCGCGCACATAGGCAGCGCGGCCGCTCTTGACCCCAGAAACCTGCTACGAAAATCTTCCCCTTTGCCTTGATGTCTAGCCCAATTGATCCTCTAACCCAACAATCTCCCACCTAGAGATCAACCACACATATAAGCCCCGTATCCGTCTTCAACTCACCCTTGGTGTCCTCCTAGTGCTCACCTCGATCATGGTAGTGCCATCCTCCTCTCTCATTCTTCAAGCCCAATTGAAGCTTTGCACAGCTTCAATTTCTCAAGGTTCACAACCTTTGTCAACATGTGGGATTTTCCGATCCCAATATCTTCTCAAGCCACAAAGTCTTCTTCTCCAAGAGATGCCTGATGTAGTGAAACCTCAGTTCAATGTGCTTTGTCCTCGAATGAAACGCCGGATTCTTTGCCAAGTGAATTGCGCTCGGCATCCTTTGTAGAGAATATTACCACTTCGCGTCTTCCCAAGTTCACCCAAGAAGTTCTCGCAGCCGGAAACCATCTCTTTACTTGCTTCCGTCACGCCACATATTCAGCACGCAGTCGCGAGCCACGATCTTTTGTAACTTAGAAGCCCAGAGATTGCTGTACCACCCAATGTAAACACATAACCCGTAGTACTTTTCCTCTTATCAAGATCACTTGATGCCAAGTCCGCATCAACATAACCCGCTAACACCACTTCCTTGCTCGAAAAACATAGAGCCTTACCGGCGGTACCCTTCAAGTAACGTAGGATCCACTTAACCGCTTCCCAATGTTGCTTTCTGGATTGCCCATGAACCGGTGACTACTCCCACCGCATGTGCAATGTCCGGCCTTGTACATACCATTGCATACATGAGACTCCCCACGGTGAAGCATATGGAGTTCTCTCCATCTTGTCACGCTCTTCCTTGTTCCTAGGCGAGTCCCTCTCGGATAGCTTGAAGTGCAAACCCAATGGCGTCCCTGTTGGCTTCGCCTCTTCCATACAAAACCTTGCTAAGACCTTTCTCAACATATTACGCTTGTGAAAGAACCAACTTGCCCGACTCCCTATTCCGATCAATCCGCATGCCCAAGATTTTCCTTGCCTCTCCCAAATCCTTCATCTCGAACCGTTCGACAGCGAGTCTTCAACTGTTTACCTCTCTCTTGCTAGAGCCCGCTATTAACATGTCGTCCACATATAACGACAAGATAATATACCCATTGTCCGTGTTCTTGAAGTAGCAACAATGATCCGCCTCACGTATATGATAAAATCAATGTCGTGCATGAATCCGTCAAATTTCTGTACCTTTGCCTAGGAGCTTGTTTAAGGCCATACAAGCTCTTAGTCAATCTGCAAACTAGCTCCTCGCTACCCTTAGACAAAAACCCTGCATTGTACCATGTAGATCTCTTCCTCCAAGTCCCCATGAAGAAAGGCCGTCTTCACATCCATCTGTTCAAGCAGCAAGTTGTCCGCCACTACTATCCCCAGAACCATTCTGATAGTGGTCATCTTCACAACCGGAGCGAATACTTCGGTGTAGTCAATACCATACTTCTGCTGAAACCCTTTAACAACCAGTCTTGCCTTGTAACGCTTGCTACCGTCTGCTTCCTCCTTGATCACGTAAACCCATTTGTTATGCGGTGCCTTCTTCCCCTTAGGTAGTTCGATCAACTCCCAAGTTTTGTTTGCCTTCAATGAGACCATCTCATCATCCATCGCAGCTTTCCACTTATCACAAAGCACACTACGAATTGCCTCCGCATAACATTCCGGTTCCCCATTATCTGTCAACAACAAATAATAATTCGAAGGAGTATACCTGTCAGGTGATCCACGCAATCTGGCTGGATCTACGCAGCGGAATTTCCGGTTAAGGTACGTGGTTCATCTTCGGTGACCTCGACCATGGTCAACATGAACCGTCTGCTCCCACCCGAGTCCGGAATATCCACCTCTACAACCTTCGGTTCCGAACTAGTGCCATCGAGATGCCCCCTTTCTATCCTTGTACAAGACTGTTCATTGAATACCACATCTCGACTACGAATAACCTTATGGTTTTGATCATCCCAAAATTTATACCCGAAGTCATCCCCGCCATACCCAATAAATGTACACTTGATTTAGCATCTAATTTAGTTCTCTCGGCGAGAATCAACATGAACATAAGAAACGCAGCCAAATACGCGAAGAAAGGACAGATTTACACTGCTTGCCACTCCAAGCTTCCTCTGGAATTCCATTCCCCAATGGAACCGATGGTCCCCGATTGATCAAGAAAGGCTGCAGTGTCAAGCTGCATATGCCCCGAACGTCTTCGGAAGTCCACACTTCAATCTCATACTTCTAGCCCGCTCATTCAATGTTCTCGTTCATCCTTTACGCTACCCCATTGAGTTGTGGAGTCTTCTTTGGAGTCTTCTCCATCACGAATACCATTCGCGGCACAATATTCCCTAAACTCCCCGAGCTCATACTCCCCACCATTGTCAGATCTCAAGCACTTAAGCTTAAGTCCCGTTTGATTCTCCACCAAAGCCTTCCACTTCTTGAACACCTCGAAAGCTTCATCTTTCCCTTTCAAGAAATAGACCCAGACCTTCCTTGTAGAATCATCAATAAAAGTCATGTAATATGACGCACCACCCGAAGATGTAGGAGATGGCCCCCACAAGTCCGTGTGAACCAATTCCAACTTTGCTTCCCTCAATCCCCTACTGTCCTTGAGAAATTATTCCTCCCTTGTTTGCCAAACATACAATCTTCGCAGCATCCCCACGTTGATCGTCTTCAAACCCGGTAGTAGACCCTTAGAACAAAGTACCTTCATCCACTGTCTCACTCATGTGACCCAATCGACGGTGCCACAAATCGGTATCACCCTTGGCCGCCGCCACCGCAATACTATCCTTGGTGTTGTTCGCCAAATACAAAGTACCCTCCTTATTACCCCGAGCGATCTCACAATCCTCCTTGGTAATAATCCAGTTCCTCGCACCGAAAGTCACCTTGTAACCCTCTTCGTCCAACCGCCCACCGAAAGTAGGTTCTTTTTCAAACCCGGAATGTGTCGACCCCCGTTCAGATGTAGAACCTTCCCGTCCGATGCTCCTATTCTCGACATCCCCTTCCCCTTGATTTCCAAAGGCTCGCCATCGGCTAGATAGACCTTCCCGAAATCACCGGAAGTGTAATTATCCATCTCTTCCTTATGCCCGCAAGAGTGGAATGATGCCCCCGAATCCGGCACCCATGATTCTAGTGCACTACTAACACTGAGAACCGATTACATCGTCACCTTCATTTGCCACATTCGCCTGATTGCCCTTACGATTTGGACAATCCCTCTTAAAGTGTCCCAACTCCTTACAATAATAGCACTGAACAGATCCCTTCACAACCTTCGGTTTGTCCTTGGTCTCATCGGCTTTGCCCTTACCACTCATTCCGTTCTCCCTTGATTCGGTTCTCCCTTGTTTGCTAGTACCCGGCTTCCCTACTAGTAGTAGCTAAAGCCGCTCCCGAAGTACTTGATGTCCCCAACTTCTTCATGCGATTTTCCTCACCTAAAAGAAAGTCTTTAACATCATCATATTTCAATTTTTCTTACCTGCTTGAAGCGTTGATTGCGATCACCGTTCCGCTCCAACTTGCCGGTAAAGAAGCTAGCAACAAGCATGCATGAACCTCGTCATCGAACTTGATCTCCACCGCTGTCAATGAATCTATGACATCCATAAATTCATCGATGTGCTTAGCCAAGGATCCTCCCTCTTGCATCTTGAGACTACCCATCTTGCGTATCAAATCAACCTTATTTGCGGCAGACGGAGTTTCAAATCTCTCGGTAAGATAATCCAATAGCTCCTTGGTGGTTGTCGCCTTCTGGTAGTCTTCGCGATCCACTTCGACAAAGTAGATCTAACCACCCCTAAAGCCTTCCGATCCATGAGTTCCCATTCTTCACGATCTTCATCTTCCGGTTTGACACCCTTGCAGGCTTGTAGAGATCCTTGTTGTATAATAGATCTTCAATCGCATCCTCCAATATCCGTAGTCGAGACCCATCGAATTTCTCAACCGCCTTTGTTTGTCTTTGCCCATTCTTGATTGCTTGGAACAACTCCCTTGATCTTGAAACCAAAAGCTCTGATACCAGTTGTTGTGAATATGGCCCTCCACACCCAAGCAAACCTACAAGAATAATAATCGCACACAAACCAAGCACAAGAAATCAATGAAAAACAGAAAAGAACACAAGAAATTGTTAACCCAGTTCACCAAATAGATTGGCTACGTCTGGGGGCACTACCAAGCCAGGATCTTGCACTATGTAATTAGAATTTTTGTTACAACTGAGTTGGGGGCGGAACATTGTTTATATATGACCTAGGGTAGAGTCCAAATCCTAAACAAACAAGGAAACTTTATTTATTCTTGGAATCGGGCGGAGCGCGGCCGCTCACCTGCTGAGCGCGGTCGCGCTATTGACGAGTAAGACCAAACGCCAGCCACGGCCCTTGAGCGCGGTCGCCCTACCTCTCAGCGCGGTCGCCCTCGAAGATGTCCCTCCCGAGCACCATTCTCGGCACAAGAGCGCGGTCGCGCACATAGGCAGCGCAGCCGCTCTTGACCCCAGAAACCTGCTACGAAAATCTTCCCCTTTGCCTTGATGTCTAGCCCAATTGATCCTCTAACCCAACAATAATCAAGTGTGTACTTATTGACATTTGATAATACTATATTTACTTAAAACATATCATAGTTTCACAATGTCGAATTAGACTCAAGGAAGGCAATTACAAATTTTGTTATTCAAGACAATAAATTTTGTTATTCAAGACAATTACGTTATTAAACAACGACCAATGTTTGAAACCCCTTGGGTCCGCCTACGGGTCAATATATTTCTGGATTGAAGTCCTTCACAGTTCACCCTTCATTATTTTGTTCCCAATTACGTATCCACAATATTTTGTCTCAATGTGCCAGGGATTTTATGACACTCCACGATAGATTAAGATATCATACGAAATTTAAAATCATTTCTACATCCAAAAATATTTTTAGTTTTTTTTTTTTTTTTTTGTTAATTTATTCAGTAATATTGTTCAATAACTGGTTGCTACTGCCTTAATTGTTTGCCTCTATATTGCAAATTCAATTTTTTTGCCTCTGTAACTGATTACACCTTCTGTTACTATTTCCTGAAGTTAATATTTTAATTATCAAATAACAGTTAAAAGAAAAAATTTCCTATTTAGTGGCAGATTTTTTTCCATGGATATCTACATTTAAAAAGCTAATATCTGTAGTCAACGTCATACATCTTAAACATAACAATAATCGTGAATTAAACTATATAAATATCTCTTTAAACCGAAAATGAAAATAGTTACTTTTTTAACCAGATCTGTTTAGTTTCTTCAAATCTATATATAATTTTAAATATATGACTATAATAACACGGTATAATCAAAATATATACGCCGGCGCTAACATACACAACGTAGATCTTTACTGTTATGTACTATATATTATATAATCAAGAAAAAATTTAAAACTTCGTTAATCTACTATAAATTTAAATATATTTTCCCTAAATCCGAGAATATAAAACATAGAAAAGAACAATTTTATCGAAATACAAACCGATTTTACTAAAAAATTCAAAGTAATGAAGATTTTTTAAATAAAATTGAACAAATAGACAAGGAAGATAGAGATTTACCGATTATCAAGCGTCGAAATGGAGAAATTGATTGTTGTTCGATAAAAGAGGCAGTAGATTGATCGATTGAATTTTGCAATGTGAATGAATGAACGCCGCCGTCGAGAGAGATACAAAGAACCATGGAGAGAGGGGAATAGATACGGCGGCATAGAGAAAAATTCAACGGCGGCATAGAGAGAGAAATTGAACGATCTGAGTTTGGGGTTAGAGAGAGAAAGTGAAACGATCTGTTTTTTGAGATGAGAAGAGGTAGCGGCGGTGAAGATAAGGATAAGGAGTATTAGGGTTTTTTTTTTTTTTTTAAAGGAGTACTCCCTCCGTCCCACCCGAAGCGTCGCCATTTTAGGGGTGGCACGCAAATTAAGGAAAAGTGTGGGAAGAAAAAATGTTGTGAGAGTAATTTGAAAATAGGAGAGAGAATTAGTGGAGAAAATAGTGAATTTAAAAAGTGTTGTGAGTGTAGAGGAGAGAGAATTAGTGGAGGGAATAGTGGATGGGTAATAGAATATTAATAAAATATTTCCTTTTTAGGAAAGGGTGACGCTTTAAACGGGACACCCTTTTGGGTAAAAAGTGACGCTTCGGATGGGACGGAGGGAGTATTAGGGTTAGGTTTAATTTATATATTTTTTTTATTTTTTAAATTAAGTTATGTGGGATTGAATTTTAAAATGGGCCTATTGGGCTGAAAATACTTAGATTGATTTTGGTTTTAATTTATTAGTTTGTACTACTCCTATGTGCTTACTATTTTATTTACTTTATGGTTAATAAGTTTTGAATAAAATATAAATATTTTCATTATATGGAACATTTTTTTCAAAGTTGTATATGATATTATATATATTTTTTTATATATCTCTTATATACTCATATATATAATTGCAAAAAATATTTCTACGTAAAACTATATTACAAGGTATAAGAAAGGATTTTCAAAAATTGGGATAATTAATTTGCATTGAAATTTTAAATTGATTCTTTTTTTTTGGGTTATAAATTTTATATTTATTACTAAAATTATAAATATGGTGTCATAACTATTTCAAAATAGTTTTCAAAAAAGAAAACTGTTATATAATATTTGTTAGAAAAATACGAAGTATGACTTATAAGATTATATCCAAAAAAAAATAAAATTAAAGAAACAAATTAATGAAAAAATAGGGTTGTTGATACTTGATAATATTAATTACTTAGAAATGAGATAATTATTTTTATTTAATGACAGTCATGCAAATCAAATGAGATAGTTATATTAACATTTATGCTAATAGTAACTATTTTAATTTATTCATGGTCAATTGTACGTTGCATTGTTTGGGTCATAAATCAACATGGTTTGAGGATACTAAATATTGTCATTAAAAAGACATGTATTTAGTGGAGTATTTGATGTATTCATATAAGTAACTCTGTAATCATTGTCATGTGTCTTGATTACATGAAAGTTCATCAAATATATTTTGACGATTAAATATTATTATTTTTATTTGCTTAATAGATATTCATAAATTAAACGCAGAAAATGTTTCGCCACAAGTGAACAAAAATGGAGGTGGTCATGGAATTGATCGTTACAGTTCTTCATGTCAACCATTATCGGATATAATCAACGGTATGATTCACTTTATATATATATATATATATATATATATATATATATATATATATATATATATATATATATATATATATATATATATATATATCAAGATTATTTATCATAAAAACTTCATTGATAAATTTTAAGAGATTTTTTGTTCAGGAAATGATAAAGGGATTGGCATATGAAAAGATGTTTATAGATTTTCATCAGTAAATAGTTCAATATCCCCCAAACTTTTTAGCTCTACAAATCAACAATTAGGTTCAAATTTCAGACTTCAATCTCAATCTCATAACTATGAGGAATTGCATCAGATTTACGTCTACCATTCATTTTTCAAAGGCGACAATTTCCGTTAGTTGTATCATACGCAATGACAATCAACAAAAGTCAGGGTCAGTCACTCAGTCATATTGGACTATATCTAAAAAGACTTGTTTTTAGTCATGGTCAGTTGTATGTTGCTTTGTCTAGGGTAACCAATCGTGTCGGATTGAAGATATTAGTGGAAGATGAAGAGGGAAAGACTGTGGATGAAACCTCAAATGTCGTCTATAAGGAAATTTTTCAAAATGTGTAACTTTACTATTATTAATGCATTTATATATTTTAGAGTTGTTTATTTGTTTAAGAAAGATTTCAACGTTACTCTTTATAGATAGATATAGTAACTCTTATGACTTTGAATCTGTAATTTATTGAAAAAATTTAGGTCGTAAACGCACGGTTGTAATCCTAGTTAGTTATGATAGAAAGGATTATGATAGGGAGGAAAACAGTCTGGTTTGAGGACAAAATGATGTGCATGATTCATATCAGTGGATCCCCACACCACACTAGATCACTAGGCTTTTTATTTTCAAACAGATGAATCCATTAGCATCGATCTCTGTAACTAACTGTGTTGAACTCACAATAACAACTCATTTATTATTTTCTATCAACTTTCTTTCTCTTATTTTTACTTTTTATACTTTTAACATTTACTTTTTCATAATTCTCGTATAAAATCAAACTCAGAATCATTGATTAGTTCCGTAACCCAAAGTAATCCCGAATCGCATAAAAATTGTATTTAACACGTACATTGTACAGACTAATGACCATTGATTCTTACTTGATGGCTTTTAGTGCCAATGTAAGAATATTGAAAACAATTTTTTAGTTGATTGATACAAATCTAGTAAATAGATTTTTTTTGTGTTCTAATTATATCTTCTGATGGGAGAGAGATTGATTTGATTACATGAATTGGGTGAATTAATTAAGTACAGTATTACTTTAATACTGCATCAAAACTTTCATAATTAACAATGCAATAAGATTGTCGGCCATAAGCATCTAGTCTCTTCGTCACAAAATGAATATTTTTTAAAAAAAAATGCATGATTGGGACGATGATGAGAGCATTAGTATCCTTAATCGTTGCAAAGACGCTATTCCACCGAAGTCCGAAGTCCGGAAAGGTGATAATTGTAGATGCAGTAATGGAAAGGAAAGATGAGCATAAGTATACGGATGTGGGATTGGGGTTGGACATGGTGATGTTGGCTCATACTAGTAAAGGAAAAGAGAGGACTGAAAAGGAGTGGGAGTTTGTTTTGCACCAGGCGGGATTTAGTCGTTACACTATAATGCACATTCAATCCGTTCAGTCTGTTATCGTGGCTTATCCTTGAAAAGATATGTACGCTTTAGACGTTTTCTGAAGCGTGATGATGATGACAGGAGTCTCGTTTACTTGTGTGCTATTTGTATCATGTGGAATTGCATTAGCGTTTTGGTGTTATGGATTTCAGCATGTTGTTGTATATGTGTGTGCATTGATGCAACTTGTGGTTGGATTTCATTTGGAAGGTTCATTGAATTGGTGTTTGTGGGACTCAATTACATATTTGTTCAATTAATATAATTTATTTTCTATAACACAATACATTTAATTAACATAATTTATTTTCTATAACACAATACATTTAATTAATATATATATATATACTCCCTCCGTTCCACGTGATTGTAAACTAACTTTTTGGGTGTGGGAATTAAGAAAAAGTGATGTAAAAAAGAGAAAAAGCTAAATGTTGTGTGTATAAAAAATTAAATAGGAGAAAGAATGAGTGGGAGGAATAGTTAGGAGAGAGAATGTTGTGAGTGTAAAAGTGAAGTAGGAGAGAGAATGAGTGGGTGGAATAGTGAATATTCTTTGCCATTTTGGGAAGTTTGCATTTACGTGGGACGGACTAAAATAGAAATAAGTTTGCATTCACGTGGGACGGAGGGAGTATATACTCCTCCGTCACAAAGTTCTGATTCAGCATTCTTGTTTGATTGGTGTTGTGAGTATAAAAGTAAAGTATGAGAGAGAATTAGTGGGTGGAATAGTAAAGATTCTTTGCCATTTTAGAAAGTGTGAAGTTTGTAATGGGACGCCCAATGAGAATAGTGTGCAGGTTGTAGCGGGACGGAGGGAGCATCTATAGTATAAATGGCACCGGTACTATGAACAGTACTATGAACAGTACCAAATTAATTTTTCCCATTTTGCCCCTCAAATTCTGCCAAGGTTCTTTATTTTCAGTTTTACCCTTAATTTTCAAAATAACTTTTCCCTCCTAAAATTTGAATTCTATAATATTTTTTCCCATTTTACCCTCACTAAGTTGTTCCTTTCCCATTTTGCCCTCACTTTTAATTAAAAAAATACCACGTGTCCTCGGACACGGGCTTTTACTAGTATATATATAACTCACTTCAACTTTGTTTCTCAGCTCACTCAGTCTTTTTGCTTCTTCTCCTTGATCCCGACTCCAAAATATTGCGATAAGTCTTATTTTTCCTCTCTTTTTTTCTCAATTACTTTAGTTTACTCTTTTCATTATATAGTCAAGCTTTTAACATAATTGATTTATATATTATGATCAAGATGTGAAAAAATGCATAAAGTCGAGTATAATTGTATCAATATTGCATATATTTGTTAATGTATATATTTCTTAATAAAGTATAGGAAAGAAAAATTGTTGTGCTCTGACTCGATAATTTTTTTGTTAGACTTTTGAACTAAAGTGAGTTATTTTATTTTTCCATTGAGGAACGACAAGGAACCGAAATAATTACGAACTGATCGAACTCAAAAATCGATAGAATCAAACTATTTGAGACCAAATTGTTATGGCTCGAAATTTTAAAAATCAAAATATACGATTCAATTCCGGTATTACTCCAACTCCGAACCGTCCCATATCACACTCACTCCTACCATCTGCTAAATTGTCCGTATCACACACACCCCTACTATCTGCTACGTGTAACAACAAATTTGTCGATGGAAGCTTATATCTAATCTATACTATATTAAAAGCAAGAAAGTGACTAAAATGGAAATTTGGCGCTAAAAAATGTCAACATCAAGTGGTTACATTTGGAAATCTGTCAAGGGTACGTATTTTAGTCATTTACGTTCGTGGCATAAATGTAGATAGTAGACATTGAAATCAACATCAAGTGTTTTTTATTGGATGCCTTAATTTACGAATTTTTTTCCCCCAAATTCTTTGACCTCAATTATTTTATAATAAATTAATTTAAAAAAAAAATACACCAAAATTCATAATTTTTTCCCTCTACAAATAGAGACTAATTTCATTTGATTCGGACACAGAAAAAAAATCTTCTTTCTTGAATATAAATCAAATATTTTATAACAAATTATTATTTTTTTTAATTTTTTTCCAGCTAAAATCATTAAAAATTTCCTCCAAAAATAGATACTACTTTCATTTGATTCGGACACAAAAAAAATCCTCTTTTTTAAAGTGCATGCCAATATTCTAAAAAATAAATGTAATATAAATAGGTAGTTTGAAAAAGGAAGAGGAAGAAGTGGGTTGGGTTTGATGAGGGAGTGTAGTTTTTGGAAAAAAATCATTTAACACTTTGTTAGTTATTTTTGGATTTTGATTTTTTTTCTCAAAATTAAATAAGTTAAATTGAAAAAGAATATTATAATTTTGTTCATAATGAGTTAATGTAAACAAATATGATATTTATTTAAAAAAAAATCCTCTTTTTTGAATATAAATCAAATATTTTATAATAAATTTAAAAAAAAACCACCAAAAATCATTAAAAAAATTCCTCCAAAAATAGAGACCACTTTCATTCGATTTGGACACAAAAAAGAAATCCTCTTCTTTGAAGTGCATGTCAATATTCTAAAAAATAAAGATAGTATGAATTGGTATTTTGAAAGAGGGAGAGAAATACGTGGGTTTGGTTTGATGAGGGAGTGGATTGTTTGGGAAATTTTTTATTTCATTTAACACAATTGTTAGTTTTTTTTTTTAAAGATTTTGATTTTTCTTCTCAAAATTAAATAAGTTAAATTGGAAATGAATATTATAATTATGTTCATGATGAGTTAATGTAAACAAATATGATATTTATTTATTATTACTATTGTTCGTATACTAATAAATGATATTTATTTTTTTGTTTACAAAATTAATTATTTGGTTGTTACATTAATGGAATGATGTTTTTCTAAATTGTGACATATATATATATATATATATATATATATATATATATATATATATATATATATATATATGAAGTATATATATATATATATATATATATATATATATATATATTGATAAGCAAATCAAAATATAGAACATGAAAGCTAATTAAGCTTCTCTGCTTACCTTAATTAAAATTGGGGTCCACATTTTTTATCAGCACCCTTCATGTTCTTGCGTTCTGCAGCTTCTCAAATGACAGCGTAAACTTGATGAATTTTCCAACTTGAATCCAAATCCACCAAACAGGAGAAACTCTTGAGAGACACTTCACATAACCATGCATATAGAGCTTGGCATGAAGCAGTTTTTATTGATGCCTGAACCAACTTCCGTGCCATAAGCACTTCACCCAATCAACTCGACATAACCCATGGCTTTTCTTTTGAGGTTGCAGCCCAAGGTGGCGCGTCAGTTCTGACAGACTACCAAAGCACTTTAGTTCTGACAGTCTGCTACAACTTCCTCTTTCCGAGCATAAAGATTCTTCACACTTGAAAAACCTATAAAATCCCAACACTAGGAATAATCTTTGGAAGTAGCTTACAAGAGAATGGCTCACTGGGTTCGCCATTTTCAGTAATAAATGTGAGCTGACTTTCCAGAATAGAATAAGCATCTGCAAATGCCTTGATACATTGATGTATCCTAAAACATAAGGTGGTCTTTTGGACCCGAGATTTTATCAAGTCGCAGAAGAATTTGGCTTCGGAACTTGGTACACGGCGGCTTCCGTAGCATCGGAATTCAAGATCGGGGTTTCTCCGGCATTAGCAATTCCATCAAATCATCCTCGAGGACAAGGTTTCGGCAGAGTCTGACTCATCCAAATGAAAGAAGCTTCACTCGTATCAACGTTGGCCCTAAAGTGCGTCGGCATCGGCTTGAAATGACCAAGAATGAGAGGGAAAGTTTCAATCGAGACAGGGATCCGAATCAATCTCATCAAGATTGAGGTCCATGTGATATTCTTTGACAAAACCTCATCAACAACCCATTTGTTTAAATCGCGATCGAGGGTTCTCATCCCCACTTGATCAAAATCTCATTCCAAGCGGTCTCCATTACCCGTGCATCCCCACTAAAAATCTCCCGAGGGCTCATGTAGCATGCATGAAACTTGAGTCGATAGGAATAATCCTAAATCATCGAAGATCATAAATCATAATTTTCTGCCCGAAGCTTAGGCTAAGTGCATCTTCGAAAGCAAGTAAATGCATCATCCCATAATCATTTTGGTTCCATGCATGCATCTGTCATCATGAATGCCATATATGCATCTTCCTCTTCACTAACGAATGCGGGAATTCAAACGTGAAATCAAATCCCTTTTTTCGGAGATGATCTTCTTAAGACGACCTCGATGAATGAAGACGCCCTCCAATATCTACAGGTTTGGCAAAGACAAGCTCCGGCGTGCAACTTGCTAAAGACGACCTCAATGTCCACAAATGGATGAAAACGGCCCCCAAATGAAGACCACCTCCGGTGTCTACAATTCGGTCGAAGACGCGAGTTCTCGAATACAAGTCGGTCGGGGACGCCAAGTTCTCAAAATGCAAATCGGTCGGGGACGCCAAGTTCTCAAATGCAAATCAAATGCCGGTTGGTCGGAGACGCCAAGTTCTCAAATACAATTCGGTCGAGACGCGAAGTTCTCAAATACGGTTCGGTCGAAGCGACAAGTTCTCAAATGCAAATCGGTCGGAGACGCAGAGTTCTCAAATACAAATCGGTCGGGGACGCCAAGTTCTCAAATACAAATCGGTCGGAGACGCCAAGTTCTCCAAGGCGAAGGTCGAGAGACGCCAAGCTCTCCAATCTGATGCGGTCGAGAGACACCAAGTTCTCAAAAGCAAGAAGTCCCAATGTGAATACAAGCTCGGCCACCTCTCTGAGGTTGACGATCACCGGCAAGATGCGGACTCGACCAAACTCCTCCTTCGGGTCAAAATGCTTCCAAAGATGACAAATCGTCGGCCCGAAACCGTCCCACGAACAGCAACTTAACAACTCTTCATCAACATCAGTAGTAGCCTCGGTCCTTCCCGGCAAGCTACGGGTAAGCACGGCACGAGGTATGAAAGCATATCTTAGTCAACTACTTTTCTAAAAGAACATTATCATCGGATCATAGGGCGACTTCCCCAAAGCAGGCAAAACCTTAGGGTGACTTCCCAAGCAGTCAAACCGTAGGGCGACTTCCCAAAAATAGTCGAGATCATAGGGTGACTTCCCAAAAATAGTCAAACCGTAGGGCGACTTCCCAAAAATAGTCGGATCATAGGGGCGACTTCCCAAAAACAGTCAAACCGTAGGGCGACTTCCCAAAAATAGTCAAACCGCGGGCGACTTCCCAAAAATAGTCGGATCATAGGGCGACTTCCCAAAAATAGTCGGATCAAACCGTAGGGCGACTTCCCAAAAATAGTCCAAACCATGGCGACTTCCCAAAAATAGTCGAGATCGTAGGGCGACTTCCCAAAAATAGTCGGAAACCGTAGGGTGACTTCCCAAAGCAGTCAAACCGTAGGGCGACTTCCCAAAAATAGTCAAACCATAGGGCGACTTCCCAAAATAGTCAAACCGTAGGGCGACTTCCCAAAAATAGTCGGATCGCGGGCGACTTCCCAAAAATAGTCGGATCGTAGGGCGACTTCCCTAAAATAGTCAATCCCTCGGGTGACTCCCAAATACGATCAATCTCTAGGACGACTTCCCTAAAATAGTCAATCCCTCGGGTGACTCGGGTGACCCCCGGATACTGATCAATCCTTGGTCCATCCACTTGACCGACATTGATCACCTTTCTTCCCGATGGTTCTCGTAAGCAGAGTCTTCCCAGCAAGAACACCTTGAAATAGCCTCCATCGGGTACCGAACCTCAACTTAGGTTCATACTCTGAACTAAGTTCCCATTTAGGATTCATACTCACGAACAAAACCTCAACTTAGGTTCATACTCTGAACTAAGTTCCCATTTAGGTTCATACTCTGAACCAAAACCTCAACTTAGGTTCATACTCCTGAACTAAGTTCCCATTTAGGTTCATACTCTGAACAGAACCTCGACTTAGGTTCATACTCCTGAACTAAGTTCCCATTTAGGTTCATACTCCTGAACCAAAACCTCGAACTTAGGTTCATACTCTGAACTAAGTTCCCATTTAGGTTCATACTCTGAACCACGGATCATACTCCTGAACTTAGGTTCATACTCCTGAACTCATACTCTGAACTAAGTTCCCATTTAGGTTCATACTCTGACAGGAAACCTCGACTTAGGTTCATACTCCTTAACTAAGTTCCCATTTAGGTTCATACTCTGAACCGAACCTCGACTTAGGTTCATACTCCTTAACTAAGTTCCCATTTAGGTTCGTACTCTGAAAACCTCGACTTAGGTTCATACTCCTGAACTAAGTTCCCATTTAGGTTCATACTGTTCCGAAAATAACCGTTCCCTTATCTTAGGTTCATACTCCGGTTAAACTAAGTTCCCATTTAGGTTCAGAATACCCCCTCAAAAGAAATTCCCGGCGGTTAAACGTAAGGCCGAGTGCCACAGAAGATAACGAGATCCCGTATCTTTCATCAAAATTACCCCGGCGGTCAAACGTAAGACCGAGTGCCGAGAAAGATAACGAGATCTCGTATCTTTCATCAAAATCACCCGGCGGTCAAACGTAAGACCGATTTCCCAGGACGAATACGTCGATTTTTCCCAGACAAAGGCTAACGAAATCCCGGCCAAAGTTAACGGAATCCCAAGCGGCGAGATCTCGAGTAGTACTCGAACTACGAAAGGGCTTGATTCCCGCTAGGGATACGTAGGTAGCCTATCATTAGGTCCGGCCCCTCGAGCAAAGCGGTGCACCCTCTCCTTCGGCGGCGAGATGAAGTCCACGAAAAGGCCATTTCAAATCAAGGTTCGAGGCGCCTAAAGCGCCGTCCCAAGGTCAGAGGCACCTAAAAAGCCATCTCCAAGGTCCGAGGCACCTAAACGCCATCTCCATCAGGTTCGAGGCACCTAAAACGCCATCTCGAGGTTCGAGGCACCTAAACGCCATCTTCAAGGTTTGAGGCACCTACAGGCTATCACTAGAAAAACGATAAATCACAAAAATCCCCGGCGGAGCGGATACCCGTCGAGACCGAAAATGGTCATTCCTATCCCCGAGCGGATAGCCATCGAGACCAAAAATGGTCATCTCTTATCCCAGCCCAATGAGTTTCTTTCCGATGGCAGGCGTAGAACTCGCTCATCGGGTTCGAGGCACCTAAAACGCCATCATCTCCGGGGTCAAGACCCGAACTACGGCAGCTTGATTCCCATTCGGGATACGTAGATAGCCTATCGCTAGGTTTAGCCACCCGATCACTCGATCATCTGCCAAATATGGAGCCTTACTCTTATCGACGACCCGCTTCCTTGAGCGCCGTCGCCGAGGGCTCTTGTAAGTGCTCCAATTTGAGCTTGTTAGAATTTTCGTTAGAAAATTAACGAAAGTTATAACATTTCTAACAATTCCTAACTATCCTAACATTTCTAACAAAGTGAGGGTAAAATGGGCATTGTTATTTAAGGTTAAACCTTAAAAAGAATCTCAAAAAAGAAAAACAAAAGAAAGAAAACCAAATATAGCAATCTTTGGAAACATAAATTGTTTGCCTAATTTGAATTTCAAAAAGATTATTCTTCTTGTCCAAAGTGGAGGCTGCATTTAATGAACGTGCACGCCTCTTTGGACCTATCAGCGCGGATACCTTTGCATTTCGGGAGGGCTATAAATTGAGCCCTCCGAGTCACAAAAATAGAGAGGAAGGACACGGCAACGAACCTACGGCGAAATATAGAGAGAAAACGGTGAGAATTCTTCAAGAATTGTCACCTTTTTCTCTCAATCTTTCCCAACTCATATTCATCCACTCACTCTCATATTAAATCCCTAAACACTCATACACTCAAGCCAAACACTCAAGAACACAAGGAAGATTGGTAAACCCTCCTCTTCCTAACCCTAAATCTCCTCCATGCATGCATCTTCAAACTACAAAAATGTAGTTCTTTCATCTTCTTTCTCTAGATCTAAGAAGATCACCATGGAAGACCATCTCCATGGATGATCTTCTACAAAGATCAACATTATTTTCAAAAGCTTTTCTTGCTTTCTTGCAAGAGAAAACTCACTTTCAAAACCCTAAAAACCATTTTCAAGCATAAAATCTTGATTTCAAAGGATAAAATCCCCTTCCCAAGCAAATGAAATGCTTAGTCCTAATGTACCCCAAGGATGGTTTGGTATAGTTGATTCACCACTAAAATGTCCTAGTGATCACTAACCAAAACCTAGGGAAATGAGGGACAAGCATGGATGCAAAACCCCCTTAAAATCATATTTTCTTTCTTGAGAAGTTGCTGTCCAGTAGCAATTTTCTCAGACCTCAGTCCATGGTCTTAATTTTTGGACACAGATGAACTTGGAATTTGGTGTTGACTACAAAATACTTTTTGTAGCCAACATCCAGAGCTTTCCAGACATATTTTTACCTTATTTTTTGGGTGAGTAAAACTCCTCTTTTCAAATTTTCTTTCAGAGGCTAGTTCATCAGCTTCTGAGAATCCAGATCTCATATCTGAGGTTTCCAGAAGGTTTTGACCCCTCAAATCT
This sequence comes from Adenophora triphylla var. japonica, assembly GCA_022495995.1. Taxonomy (NCBI): domain Eukaryota; kingdom Viridiplantae; phylum Streptophyta; class Magnoliopsida; order Asterales; family Campanulaceae; genus Adenophora; species Adenophora triphylla. The sequence continues at coordinate 8,199 of JAFEMH010001713.1, read as the reverse complement.
TCTCCAAAATGGAAAATTCCTTCGCACAAACTTTATTTAAGGTGTCTAGAACAACTTTCATTCTCTGAGTTTATCCATATTATGAAGTTTTAAGACCCTTGAATCCCTTTCAAAATCAAGGTCCACTGCCTTTTTCATTCTGGCAGAAATGGCTTCTCAACTTCAAAAGGTCTTTTGAGTACCAAATCTCAATCCAAAAATCTTCCAAAAAATCATGGGATCAGTTTAAAGTCTTAAAAAGATATCCCAATTTTTTACTTTTCCAGTTTCAACTTATTTTGGCCAAAACACACACACACACACACACACACAAATGATTTTCAGCTTGGAAGACTCGTTTTACGGCGCGTCGGAGTGCACACTAACGTCCTTCCCGACGCGTAACATGACCTCCCGAACCTAAATCTCTGATCTCGGGCTTTTTCAAAGTTTTGGCCCTTCAAAATTAAAATAGGCGTGGCGACTCCGTTTTCCGGTTTTATTTGGTTTTTTTCAAAAGAAACGCAAAAATCGAATTTTTCCACATGAATGGCAACATCATCACGGTGGCGACTCATTTGGGGACTAAGCTTTTCTAATAAAAAATGGTATTCGGTATATTGGTGGAAACCACTAAATTTCCCGTTATCGCCTCCTAACACGAGTCGGGGATAAATTGTGGTCTAACAATCCCACGTACCGGTATCATCGTTTTCAAAAAAAAAAAAAAAAAAAAAGCTTTTGAGGGTCAAGCTTCCGTCCAGGCATTTGAAAATCATTTTTGTGTGTGTGTTGATTTTGCACACCGGTTTTCATGTTTGTTTTGGCCGCCTCGGAGAAAGTCAAAATTTTGGCTTGTCGGAATAATGTCCCTAAGCTTGTCGGAATTTTCGTGCTTATGTGCTCATTAATTAATTTTCAAAAAAAAAAATTTCAAAAAAAAAATTTTTCAAAAAAAAAAAAAATTTCAAAAAAAAATCATGCATCATATTTTTAAGACACATAAAAAAAAATTCTATTTTACTCAGAAAAAGAAGATAGACTGATTGCACACTACGCGCACGTGACCTTACACACTGCACACTACGTCCTTAACCCGGGAAATCCTTGTCGCGGTCCGTTTGGTCTTATTCGCCTCTCGGATGAGCACGGGACTACCCAAACATCCCATGGAGCCTCGTGTCGACCATGCACTTGTCCGTGACACACTTTGTCAGAGACCCGGTTGGTTTTTAGTACGAATTACGTGTCATGCCTGTACCGTGTATAGACCTTTCCTTTCAAGCCTTTGTCGGCATCACAGGCTCGATATCTTTGGGTCACTGTCGGTCGGATTCTGCCGGTTTCGCCGCGGACTTTGACCAAGATATTGACCGGCGCCTTGACTTCGGCTACGGCGGCACAAATTATACAACGACTCCCGGCATTGACGAGTCATCAAGGATTAATGACTATTCCATGCCTAATTACGGCTTAGCGACGACAAGTCAAGATCAATCGTGGACGCTTATCGGTCAAATCATGCCGACTTTTCGTCGAGCCCTCGGACATGATCTTGACTTTCGACGTCGGCTTTGTCCGTAATTTACATCGAATGCTCGTTAAGACTCGATTACCCGCAACCGAGACTTTTAGGATCGTTTTCTTTCGGTCGGTGGGACGCTTGCCCTATAGGACCACTCGCCGAGCATCCACTACTGGGAGGTCGAAATACGGGTGGAATACGAGGGGCTTATAGACGTGAGTGACGGGGCCACGCTGATCCGAGGAATCGAGTAGTTTGCGAAAAAGAAGAGCAATCTTTTCCAACCGATTAGGTTAATAAAACATGTTTTAAGTAAACATGAACAAATAGCGCATGTTGCATGAGCCAGAGCCCAAACACCTACCCTCCTTCCATTCCCGGACATACGAACCTTCGTGTCCTTTCCCCGTGACTCCGCCTTACAAAGGTTGGTTTCGGGCACCGGGTCACTTGGTTTGATCGATTGGGAAGAGTCAAGCGCATCATCGGCTTCGCCGTTTGTTTCGACTCCGAATTTTAGAGATGTGCGCATCAGCGGTAGCGATGGGGACAACGTCGCTCAGCCTCCCAGGGACTCCTCGGACGAACGGAGGTGGAATCGGCTAGCCGAGCAACGAGATGAGAGTGCGCCGGGGAAGCACGGTTGAACGGCCTTATGGAGGCTATTAAAAGCCGTGGGTTGGCCGCCGGTCTCGGCCGGATGGCACCTTACTCCAGCTGTGGAAGAAGAGGAAGACCACAATCCCGCTCTTGGTCAGGCCCAGGCTACTCAGGGATGCCACCACTGCCTCCCGCGGTACTACACCGCAGAGCCCGTGCTCCTCGATCCCTAGGTCAGTAGGCTCCCCATTGCTGGACCCTGCTGGATCCATACGGCTGACGAGGCGAGCCGGTTCGCGATGCCTCGGTGGGGGCAAAGTCGATGCGGAATGCCTTCCCATGTAGTTGGGGATACCTCGGAATGCCACAGCAAATTGGGAATCCCACCTCGGTTCGGGACCGATCAATCGGACCTTCACATCAACGGTTTGGAATGCCACCTGTTTGGTTCGGGCCGCGATCGAGCCCCTCCTCGGAATGATGCTAGCTCGGTTGCTCCTCATACGGCTTTCCTTAAATCCATTTCTCACTCGGACTTCTATGGGTTATCAAGCCTTCATCCCGGTTTCATCGAATCACCGGGACCACAGTATCCTCTCGGTTATGCATCCTCGCCACAACCGGCCATGCAATTCAACAACCGGGGACGGCGGCCCGCACTTAAGCCTACTTATGGGCCTCGCTCCGAAAATCCAAGCCATATGGCTACCTCGAATCTTGCCTCCATCTTCTCTGCGATTGGAAGCCAACGGCAAGTCGGCGGGTTCTATCCTTTTGCCCAGCTCCTACCTACACTCCCCGGGGTAATTTGGGCCAGGACGAGGTTTTCACCTATGCTCAGGGAGTATGGTATTCCTTCCACCAATGCACCGCAGCCGGCTAGTCCTCTTCCTAGCTCAAATATCGGCTCAGGAATTCCCGCTCCGCCTTTGGATCCCCAATTGGCTTGGTTTATGGAGCAACACAAGGAAATGAAAGCACAGATTGCTGAATTGACCGCCAAAAGAACAACTTGCTCTTCGGCCTACGAGATCCCGACTCGATTGTCCCCATGCCTCACAAGTTTGTGATGCCCGCTCTGGAATTGTTTGACGGGAGTGCATGCCCTAAAACTCACTTGGACACCTATACTTTGGCAATGAAGGCTAAGGGATGCACAAACCAGCGGTTGGCCGATTACTTTAGTCTCTCTTTGAAGTCGGGGGCTTTGAAATGGTTTTCCGATTGCGGCTGAAGCTAGGGCTACTTGGGAACAAATTACCGGTACTTTCACGAGATAAGTATAAAGCCAACTTGGAGTGGGAGACAAACGAGTTGACACCTGAAACAACGATGCGGCGCCACAATGAGAATATTGGGGATTTCTATAAGAGATGGAACTTAAAGCTCGGTGAAATGGCCATTCCTCCCTCGACGAGCGATTAGAGCATCTTTCGGTCATGCTTGAAGCCGCATTTGAGAGCTTCCCTCGGCCACTTCCCTACGGCCGACTTGCGTGCAATGGTTAATTCGGGGCTAAGTTTGAAAAGGCTTACAATCGGCGGCAGGCTGCTTTGCACTGCCTACGGATATCGGGCTCCTCCCTCCAAAACTACTCTCACTTTCGCTAAAGGCAAAGAGGCGATCGGCTACGCGGGACGGGGCGTAACAATGCCACTTCCTTTGTTCCCGAAGCACGATGCATCCAGATCCGGCTCCAAGACTTGAGAAACTTTGGGATGCCTTTGAGTGATATCTTCAGAGGTTTGGTGAGAGAAGGTTTGCTCCGGCCTTTGGAAAATTATCGGCCCTAGAAACCCCAGCGCTCCTTTGGATACCTCCAAGCATTGTGCCTTTCATCGGTACCATGGGCACTGACGGATGATTGCGTCCCCACGAAAAAGGCCATCCAAGGGTTGATTGAGCAAGGGAGGTTAGAGATGCTGAAGGACCTAATACTATCAATAACTTGGCTCCACTAACAACATGAGTGTCAACATGATCGAGTTTGGTGGTTGAAGCCTTGTGGGCACAATGGAGTTTGACTCGTCCCTTTGCAAGGTCAATGAACCGGTCATCGCGAGGCAATGAAGATGGTTGGATTGAGCAAAAAAGTTGCCAAGGAAATCTGATGGAAAGGTCTGCTGATAGCTCCCGTCTCCGGCGTCGAAGAATAGATGCATGGTTCAACGGCAAAGAGCGGCTAGGCGGGGCTACCTATCTTTAAAATAGTCTTTTGAGTCAACCTTCGTAGGTTCTAGTACTTTTCTTTCACCTAAGTCCTTCTGGACATTTGTCGTTGTAGTCCATTTTGGACATAGTGGTTAAGTGTCTAATTTTTAATATAAGTCTTTTTCTTTTCTTGCTAGACTCGAGACATCACTTGCGCACCCACGTTACACTTAATTGAAATGGTTTTATCCAAAATGATCACTTGTCTTTGCTCGACCACTAATTCTTCGAAAATGATTAATATTTAAACTAATCGGAGTGAGAAAATCAATTGATATCCTTCCCAAATTGGGGCTTACCAACTCCCGTCTTGCATCTCATATGCTCACATCCCTTTCATCATCATCATCTCGTTGCTCGATGAATTTGCATGGATCTTTTCTCATATAAAGCTTAAGCGAAGCAATGAAGACTTAATCTCGTTTAGGTCATCCGGTAGGGATTGCGGTTGAAACCTTTCACCCATAGGAAAGCCATTACCTCACCCTTACTAAACACTACCCTCTCATTTCAAGATCGGCGTGTTTTGAAACCCGGTTTAGCCATCATTTTTGCTCCATGCTTGAGAGAAAGTCCAAGCGAGCAGAAGTTAGCTTCGAGAATCGGCGATGCGCAAATTATCTCAAGCCATGAAGGAAGGACAAAGATAATCCTCAACTCCTCGGGAAGCTTTCCAAGTCAAAAAAAAAAAAAAAAAAAAAACAAAAAAAAAAAAAAAAAAACAAAAAAAAAACAAAAAAAAAAAAAAAAAAAAAAGAAACAAAAAAAAGAAGGATTTTAAAATCCTCACAATCTCGGATATAATTCCAAGCTCCTCGGGAAGCCTTCCAAAAAAAAAAGAAGAAGAACTCAAAGTCCCAGACATCTCAAGAAGCTCTCCGATGATCAAGGAGCTGAGATTCTCGCAAGATCGCAAAAAGTTGTCGATAGCTCGGACTTCCTCTTATCATTACCTTAAACCAATCCCAAGCCATCCTCTCAATTTTAGAGGATACTCCCATCACCATTACCCTTGCCCTTGGCCAAGTCAAAATCGACCTCTCATTCTTGGAGGCAATCAATCTTCCTCGCCATAGATTTCCCAAACACGTCCTGAGCCAACCTCTCATCTTTAGAGGTTCGGTCAGGTAAAAGGCCTAGCCGACCTCTCATCTTAAGAGGTCATAATCTCCCAAATCACTAGATAGCCGATCGAAGCCGGAAACCCGACTACGGTCCCTATCGGATAAGCGGTTTCATTCTAATATCCTCGATGTCGGGATCAAATTAATGCTTCATTGCTTGCTTAAATTGGAATCTAATCCATTTTGGTTCAAAATTACCAATCAAAGATTGTGCAAATTCAACCCTTCCCTTCATGTGAGCATATTTCATTTCTCCTCACAAACACTTGCCGTGGATGTCCCAGCTGGGGCTTCGCATCACAGGTGTCTTTCATGGACACTCTAAGGGGATATGTTATTCAATCCTCCAAATCCTCAAAATCCCCGAAGGTCCTCGGACCCTCGAATTTCAACATTCATTCTCTTTTCATTCGGGATAGGCCCGAACTACGGCGACTGAGCTCTTCGTAATGGAGGAACGTAGGCAACCGAGAGAAATAGTCAGGTCGAAATCACAAACAAATCTCAAAAAAAAAAAAAAAAAAAATCCGGTCTCATCGAGGATCGTCCACTATACACTTTCCGCCCTTCCAAGCTTGATTTTCGATATCGGTTGGTTTCTCCTTGTGATTAATCAAAATATTTGTTCATATCGGATTTAGGGATTGAATAACCGAACATTAACAAAGGGTTTTAAGCGGCCTTGTGATCATCATGAATAAGACAAGTTTTCAAGTGTCTCGACAAGTCTTCTCTCTCTCCATCATAGGGAAATAGAGCCAAACTTTGTCTTTACGTCTGCGGGGGCTTCCATACACTTTTCCACACCTTGTGATGCTTATACTCTCTCAAAGAGTCAAACAGCGAGAGTGTCATACACAAATTCGGGAGACATTCCCGTCTTTCAAAGATATGCCCCTGCACGTAAACATTTACGAGTCTTGTCCGATGGCGGTTGACTAAGGATGCGAAAAGATGGGTTCCCCCTCTGTAAGACTACTACGAATTTCTTCATCTTTGGGGCTTGCTAAGCGGTTCTCCCGGGTTCTCATGCTGTGAGCTCTTCAATTTGGGGCTTATATAGTCATCTTTGGGTCCACGTTGGGTTCTTCGCACGAGATAGACTCGCCAAATCGCTTCTTCAAAATCTGGACTTTGCCTACTCGGGATCAGGGGCTTTGTCAAGATGGTCTTTTGGACGAATTTTATCAAGTCGCAAGAAAGAATTTCGGCTTGAACTTGGTACACGGCGGCTTCCGTAGCATCGGAATTCAAGATCGGGGTTTCTCCCGGCATTAGCAATTCCATCAAATCATCCTCAGGACAAGGTTTCGGCCAAGGTCACGGCTCATCCAAATGAAAGAAGCTTCGCTCGTATCAACGTTGGCCCTAAAGTGCATCGGCATCGGCTTGAAATGACCAAGAATGAGAGGGAAAGTTTCAATCAAGACCGGGATCCGAATCAATCTCATCAAGATTGAGGTCCATGTGATATTGTGACAAAACCTCTGCTGACAACCGCATTTGTTTAAATCGCGATCAAGGGTTCTCATCCCCAGCTTGATCAAAAATCTGTTCCAAGCGGTCTCCATACCCATGCATCCCCACTAAAAATCTCCCGAGGGCTCATGTAGCATGCACAAAACTTGAGTCAATAGGAATAATCCTAAATCATCGAAGATCATAAATCATAATTTTCTGCCAGAAGCTTAGGCTAAGTGCATCTTGAAAGCAAGTAAATGCATCATCCCATAATCATTTTTGGTTCCATGCATGCATCTGTCATCATGAATGCCATATATGCATCTTCCTCTTCACTAACGAATGCAGGAATTCAAGCGTGAAATCAAATCCCCCTTTTCGGCAAGGATGATCTTCACGAAGACGACCTCCGATGAATGAAGACGCCCTCCAACATCTACAGTTTGGCAAAGACAAGCTCCGGCGTCTGCAACTTGCTAAACGACCTCCAATGTCCACAAATGGATGAAAACGGCCCCCAATGAAGACCACCTCCGGTGTCTACAATTCGGTCGAGAGACGCCAAGTTCTCGAATACAAGTCGGTCGAGACGCCAAGTTCTCAAAATGCAAATCGGTCGGGGACGCCAAGTTCTCAAATGCAAATCAAATGCCGGTTGGTCGAGAGACGCCAAGTTCTCAAATACAATTCGGTCGAGAGACGCCAAGTTCTCAAATACGGTTCGGTCGAGACGCCAAGTTCTCAAATCAAATCGGTCGGAGACGCCAAGTTCTCAATACAAATCGGTCGGGGACGCCAAGTTCTCAAATACAAATCGGTCGAGAGACGCCAAGTTCTCCAAGGCAAGAAGGTCGAGAGACGCCAAGCTCTCCAATACAATGCGGTCGAGACACCAAGTTCTCAAAAGCAAGAAGTCCCAATGTGAATACAAGCTCAACCACCTCTCTGAGGTTGACGATCACCGGCAAGATGCGGGCTCAACCAAACTCCTCCTTCAGGTCAAAATGCTTCCAAAGACAGCAAATCGTCGGCGAAACCGTCCCACGAACAGCAACTTAACAACTCTTCATCAACATCAGGTCGTAGCCTCGGTCCTTCCGGCAGCTACAGGTAAGCCACAGCCACAGGTATAGAAAGCATATCTTGAAAAGTCGGCTACTTTTCTAAAAGAACATTATCATCGAATCATGGGTGACTTCCCCAAAGCAGCGACTTCCCCAAAACAGTCAAACCATAGGGAACGACTTCCCAAAAATAGTCAAACCATAGGGCGACTTCCCAAAAATAGTCAGATCATAG